>NDFG01003998.1:0-10938 GCA_002167245.1 Sporophila hypoxantha
TCCTCTTGAGAAACACAGAGTTTGGAAAGTTTTTTTTCCCAAGTGCTGGTCCCTCCTCTAGCAGCTGCTGGGCTGTGTTTATCCCAAACCTTTATCTGGTTGTAGGAACACAGAAGAGCAAAGGAGCTCTGGAGCCTTTACCAGGTCCTCTGTTGTCACAAGGAGCACATCACCTTCCATCAATTTATTTCAACAATGTTGCACTCATAGGGAGAAAGTGGACCTAATTTCGCACCTCAGCACCAACTCAAGGATTTTCACCAACAGTGATGAAATCCTTCCTGTGTCCTTGCCACCAGTCAGATAGGGAGGGAAAATGGGAATTGGGTTTTGTGTGGTTACAAAGAGAGAACAATTGGCTCACCCTCTCCCAGCATGCCCTGAGGGATCCCTGCTGACGTCTCACTGCTTGAGTGCTTCTGGAGGGATGTCTGGGCAGGGTCTCACCCCTTGGCTAGCTCATGGTTCTTCCCTTACATTTCTCCAAAAGCCCTCCCCTCATCTGGAGGAGCTCTTGCGTGATATCCAAACCCACACATTGCAGGTCCTGGCTATGAACCATCGGCAGTGTCACTCAGGGCATGATTACAGACTCCAGACATGAGGGCCACAAGCTCCTTCAAATCCAGCTCCTTTCCAGCTTTGCATGAATGGTTACATTTCTCCCACTGTAATTATTGCACATGAACTGGGCGGATGCCACAAAAACTTCCCTGGGACGTTTCATTCTGAGGGCTGAAGTAAAAACCATATAAATTATCCCTACTTGGTTTTAGACAGACTGTTTAAAAAACTTTTTGTTTCACATACACTTTTTATTCCTCTGTTCCTCCAGTTCTCCCATTTTGCCAAAAAACCTCCTTGTAAGAGGAAAATAGAGATTATTTTACTTTTTACTTAAATGAGCTCCTTGTGTGCCTTTGGCCTTAGAGTAAATTATTATATAACTTTTGCCAAATATATCTAACTATTCCTCTATGGGACAGCGGCTTGTCATGTAAAATGACAGGATAAACCACTTGCGTCAACGACGTAGCATTGTCATGTACAGCATTTGTCCCTAATTTGGTCCTCACCAGCCAATTGAAAATTCTCTTTTCCATGCATCTGTGGCCTCTTGGCATGAGTCTTTGCATTTTTAAAATGGTTCTTCGTAATAAAGAAAAGGATTTCTCTCTCTTTTTTTTTTTTTTTTTGCTGTCACTCTCAAATCTTGAGCAATTAATCACAACCCTTTTTTACGCCCGGTTCTCACCGAGGTTTTTTTTTGTCAGCCACACTTCAGCTGTTCTCTGGGACTTTCTTTCTCTTCCTTTTGGTGGCTTGGCTTTTTCTCCCAGCCATTGCTCAGAGAAGGCATTGGCACGGGTTTGGGGTAGAGCAGAGCTAAAGCCTCAAAGCAGCAAGATATTTATCCCTGATCCCAACAAGGGCCTGTGGACTTCACCAGTCTCTGAACTCCAGGGAAATTGCAGTTATTCCAATCTCCAAAACAAGTCTGGGAAAGGCTGCGGAATGGAAATGGGGGAGCTCAGTGTCTGCAGGCAGCCATCCAGAGCCCCTGGTGTGCATCTGGCCGTCCTCTTGTACACACGCTGACTTGGCTTACCATTATAGTTTCTGGCTTTGCAATGAGATTAATTTTAAAGTGGGGAAAAAGTGGGCCCTGTTTGCCTGGTTTTTCCACAGAAGCAGTTTGAATTATTCCCTTTTCCTTGGCAGCATTCTGCGAACAATAGGCCCTTAATGGTGGCTGGAAGGAAAACTACCCGCGACGTGCTTACCTTTCTACACAGCCCCTTCGGTGCTTACCACCGCCTCATGTAGAGGACCACCAGATTCTTTCATGCTTTTACCTGAGGAAATTAAAACACCAGCCCCCTAATGTTTCGTTACCTAGCTGACGGCAGCTCAATCCTTTCCTGTAGGTCTGGCCAGTTGTTAACCAGTTGTACGGTTATCCATTTCCCTGCCTTCAAGACAGCAGGGCATTTCTTCCTGCACTTCGGGTAAAAGCATTCGCCTCATCCTGATGGGGCACCGGGATCTTGTTTCAGCGTCTCGCGTCCCAGAACAAACAGCTCAAACAGAATCTAAGACGACCGGTAATTTTGGGCAAGCAGGGGGGAAAACTGGAATGCCAAGAGAAGGCGCAGCCGATAATGGGAAATTCCAAACCGGGAGACTCTTTGCTGGAAAATTAAGGGCCCGCTTCCTGGAGAAGCCAAGAATTTCCAGCCTGTTGTTTGATAAATATTCTCACTGTCTCTCGTGCACACCGGCACCTCTTGGGCTCGAGTACGGGAGAGCTCTGAGCAGCCTGCCCTGCAACCACGATTAGACTCATATAAGGTGTTGTCTAAATTTCATTGTTTGCTAACATACAATGTTAAATCTTTGCATGTTAAACTTTCATATTTAAACTTCATGTGTTAAACTTCACCAATGTTAAACTTCATTTTTAAACTTCATTATTTTAAAAACCTCATATTTTTAAATCTTCACATGGTTTAAACTTCACGATGTTAAACTTTCACACTTTATTAAAATTCACATGTGAAAACTTCACGTGTTCACTCTCTCATATGTTACTAAACATATACACAGTTAAACTTCCCATCGTTCAAACTTCAGATGTTTAAATTTAACGTTAAACTTCGTGTGGTTAAACTTCACGTGTTTAATATTTCATGTTAAACTATTACATGCTATAATTTCATGTGTTCAAACTTCAGAGAGACAAGTTTAAGCTTCCTGCCATCAAACTTCAGTGTTCAACTTAACATTAAACTTTCATGTGTTTAAGTTGCACCTGTTTAAATTTCATATTAAACTTTTACATAATTTAAAACTCATTGTATGTTAAACTTCACATTTTTGTTAGCTCCCTTCATTTAAACTTCAGATTGTTAAAACTGTCACATTGAATTCACACATTAAAAATTCACGCTTAAACTTCCCATGGTTTTAAACACCTCTTCACGGATCAGGAACTTAAAGCAAGATTCCCACATTGTCCAGTGCTGTCAGACATTAAAAGCCTTGAATTGCTTTTCAGCCATTTCAGAAAGCAGGTTCCTGCTGCTTAGGTTTGTAATTCGTCTTTCTAGAGATGGGGATAACTAAGGAAGCTGGGATTTGATATGAGCGGACCTTATATGAGTAAAGACAATCTCCAACAGTTGTTCAACAGCTTCTGGCTGCCTTCAAAAATGTTTCTAATTGAAATTTCTTTTTGCCTTGACTGGCTTGCAGCTCGAAACCTTTTGTATGTCAGAGCAAGGGGAAAGCCATCCTCCTCTTTTTTCCATATTCTATCTCGCCTCTACATGCTTTCTAAATGACTCCCTCACCCTGTAACTCACCACAGTTTATATCACCTCATCTAGCAAGAGGAGGAGGACTCGGCTAAACCGGTCTAACGCTCTGTGCGATGCGCACGGGTGGATGGATTGAATATGACCGCATTCACATAGGAAAAAGACCATTAAAAGAAAATTGGATTCTACACAGTTTTTATTGTTGGTTTTCTGGGTACTTGTTGTTAGGGGTAATTTACCATTCGGCGTGTGGATTTGTAGTCATTTGGCAGATGATTCATTGGAATATCTGAGTTGGAGATGGGAGATTCCCCAAATCCCACAACGGTTAAATTTAATACAAACACAGAGGGGATGACTGGTGGGGTTGGATTCCATACAAGTCAGGACTTGAGGGATTTCTGAATCAATACTTGGGGCTCGGAAGTAATTCCCAGAATATCCTTTCAGATATCTACAGCTCTAATTTGGTTAGTTTTGTTGTAAAAAGATTGTAGTTAGTGATATAAAGCATGTAAGCAAGTATATGACAAATGTTGTATTTTGATAATTCATAAGAATTGACTGGATAATAACTTTTTGTCCGTTTGATGCTTTTGAGATAAATGCTTGCCAACATTTCAATGGGTCAGAGTTACAGATAATATTTTAGGCTAAAACACAAATGAACAAAAGATGTGCAATGGTGGGGTCGTAATAAACTTTTTGATCTTGCATGATATTTATGCATTATAATTTTTACTTGAGTAACCAAAGATGTGCTTCAGAAAGATTGGAAATAGGACACGTGGCACCACTTTACTGCTCTTCCCCTGGAAATAATGAGGGTTTTGTTCATTTAGAAAATAATGTATTTTGCCTAGCCCTGATTGCTGAAAAGGAAAAGTCGCCTGTAGGACAATGGTACAGAACAAAAGTTCACGCAAAATGTTGGGGAGGTTTAGAAGACAAAATGTTCAGTAGGCCTAGACCCATAAACAAATGTCACTTTTATTTGTCAAAAAACTAAGCCCAACTCCTCTCTCAACTGTGCTGAGAAGTGCTCTAGCATTCTACTCGAGGAGATACGTGGAATGGGTGACACCAAAATTTCAGGGTAATTGGACTCCTCTGAGCCTTTGTTTGGGGGCAAAGAAGAACTCAAAATCTTCTGAATTTTTAACCTCCCTTTCCTCTCAGATTGCCATCTAACCAGCAGCCACAAGCACAATATAAAACTCTCCTTCCAGCTCTCTTGGAGAATGAAATTATTTTCTTTTTTATGCAGGCCTCCTGTCCTCTTGCTAAGGTGTTTTGATTGTAAAATTATTTTGGATTGACATCGCTCTTCTATATCCACACATCCAAATACAAATCTCTCTCCTCTTCTACACTTCCATTTCTCAGTGCACCTGCCAGCAGGCCATTCAAGTTTGGATTAAGCTGGGGAAATGCAACCGTATTCTACCAAAAATTAACAAAGGAAATCATTTGTGCCACAACAGTTGAACCTGAAGCCTTCTTCACATTCACCAGGGAGGATGGCAAAAATTAGTAAATTAACCCAAAAAGACCCCATGCATTTGCAAATCAAGCTTCCCCTGGGCGTCTGTGCTGTGTCTGCCAGATGTAGGAGTGGAAAGGTCTCCTGGTAAGTGTGCAAGGCCAGGGCTGGACAGGGGCTTGGAGTCAGCCTCTTGGGCATGTGGCGATGGTGTCTCCTTGCCAATGCAGGTGGAGGTGATTGAAATGGTGTATTTATATGTCCCAACGCATCCTGGGATCCTGTGACTTCTCTAGAATTTACAATAGTGGGTGGCACCTCTGGTAGAATTAAACTGCTCCTATGTATATTCTGTAGGACGGACACGTCATGATTTGCGCGCGGATTTCCCATATGATATCAAGCTAAGCAAGTTATGAAGTTATATACTGAACTTTAGGATCAGCTATTTTTTGCTTCAAATAAAAAAATGAACATTTATTAGCTCTCTAATGCTCTAGTATGATTTATTTTTTTTGCACAATCTAGTGGGAGACTGTTTTAACAGTTTACTTTTGGTGTTTTGTTTGGTTTTAACTGCAGCTTCTGGGTTATGCATTTTAGAGCCATTATGTTTTGTTACTATTCCTGCTATGTCTCTCCATATTCATATTGTTTTAAACACATTTGTATAACTTGCAGTTTAGTATATTGTTTTTCCAAAGGGGTAACAAGGTAAGAGAATGTCTAAAAATATTCAATGTGTGTTTGTTCTTGGGAGTAGCTTTGTAGGTGGGGGACTGTTATATGTGCATAGGAGGGCCCCCATCGTTGGCTACGGGTTCCACTTTATGCCTAAGTGTGCCATAGTTGCATTCCTCTTCGGACGCTCTCGATGCTTTCATTCTCTCTTCCTATGGTCGTTTGGAGCCACGGATCTACGTATTTTCCCCCTACGTCGACGAGTTCTTCTTAGGCCCAGGAGCACAGGGGACGTTGGGTGGATCAATGCCGCCATTGGCCATGTGGTGACTGTCCTTCTTGTGTTGCACATTGCTAGCCCCTGATCCGGTGCCTTGCTAGTCGTTGCGGTGCTGGAAGCCTTGAAGCAATTTTCTGGCTCTCATGTGTAGGGGAGATGCAGGAAGCGCCTCTGGGTGCGCAGGCATGGCTCTGGAGCAGGTAGCCAGCACTGTGAGGTGAGGGCTGTGAGTTGTTGCCGGCCTTAATTTGGAAAAGTCTGGAAGGGTGGCTACACAGGTGGATTGTGGGCACAGAGGGAGTGGGGTGTTATTTCCTTAATGAGATCTGGTATGCGGTCTTTGTTCTTTTAATGTGGTTTTTTGTTTTTTCAGAGCAGAATTTAGTGCTTGCGGGTGTTTTTTTTTATTTCATGCTTGTTGGGTTGCGAGAGAAGATGGGATTATTGTCAGCTTACTATTACAGCAATTTCTAGAAATAGAATTTTATATTTTTTATATATGTTATAAAATATATGTATATTTTTATATATATATATTATAATATATATAATATATCTATCAGTCTATATATATATTTATTATTATATTATATATATTATATTATTATAAATATATGTTATTATATATTATATAATGTATTATATTATGTGAATATGATATATTATTATATTTATATTTATATTATTTATATCTATATTATATTATATTCATATTATATTATATTATATTATTATTAAATTATATTATATTATATTATATTAATGTATTTTATATATTTATACATTATATTTTAATATATTTATACTCTATATTATGTGTCTTATACAAGATACACTATAATATATATAATACTATAAAATACAATTTATTATATAATGATCATCATTATTATATATCATAAAAAGACATAACTTATATATTAAATATTATACATATATACATTATATATAATAAATTATTAAAATATATAAATGCATTTATGCATTACTATTTCGGGCTATATATTATATATAATAATTATCGGCGCTTAAATGTAGCGCCACAATAACCACTATTATTATTATATCGTTGTGTGTGTTATATAGTATATGTGGTTGTCTTATGGTGTAGTACATATTATATATATATAATGCAGTTCCATTATTCATGACATGCAAATATTAGGAAAAAATAAAGATCGCTTCAGGCCTGAACGTCCAACTCTTCTCCTACAGAGTTACAGAATAAAGCAGGGATTTATTCAAAGCATCTCCTCCATGGATCCACCTTGGGCAGCACAAGAGCCCAGCCAGGGCTGCACCCAAGATGAACCAAAATGGCCCTAAAATGAACCTAAGATGAGCCAAAATGTTCCCAAGATGAACCCAAGATGAACCCAAAATGGTCACAAATTGAACCCAAAATGAACCAGAATGGCCCCAAAATGAACCCAAGATGAACCAAAATGGCCCCAAAATGCACGGCCGGGCACGGGGTCTCTCCCTGGGATCAGTTCTGCTCCATTTGCATCTTGCACTTCATTGTCCCATTCCAGCTTTAGCCCATCCAGTCCCACCCTGCTTGTTTTTCTCTCTCCAGCCCATGGTGTTTGTGCTCTGGGGCTGAGATTTGGATCATTTGTCCCTGGTGCCCAGCTGGAGCAGGAATTGTTTTGTCTCCCTGCTCTGTGCACAGAGCTCAGCATCCCCTGATGTGAGCCCAGAGCCGCACACTAAAGCAGCACAGAATGTGAAAAATAGAAAAGCTGAACCTGAGGCATCAGATGCAGCAGCAGAGGATGAGACAGAGCCAGGGCTACAAGTGAAGGAGCTCCTGAGGCATCAGGAGCAGAGTGATGATGGTAAATGACACAGCCATGAGTAACGGGCACCATCCAGCTCTTCCCTGTCTTTCATGAGCTTGGGAACAGCTCAGCTTTTGAGGTAAGAAAATATTCTGAGGTTTGGGTTGAGGGAGATGAAAGCTTTTGTTGTGAGTGAAATGGAAAGTTTTGGTCCTCCTCTGTTCCAGTGACGTTACTGGGATAAAGACAAGACCCTCTGAATTAATTTTCACTCAACATCTACACAGATCTGAGAACATTTTTCTTTTGCTCATAGCACCAGCAATCCCCCACCCTGAAGCTTCTTTTTATTCATAGAAAAATTTCTAGTCACGTCATCTCTGTGGTGTCTCAGCATCTTCCAGCACAGCATTAGCCAAAGGCAACCAGAAGCTGCTCCCAGGGCCTGATTTATTCCTCAAAAACAAGCCTGAAGTGCCTTAGAAGTGGCAATAAATGCACAAAATCAACCTTCTTCCTGCAAGATGCTGGTGTTGATTTCTCTTGCTCCCTCCAAACCTTTGGAGCAGCTCTCTGTGGGACTGCTGCCTCTGCCTSAGCCTTCCCCACCACGCTCCTGAAGGAAATCCTTGGATTCAGGAAGGTTGCAGGGGATGGGGTTTGAGGCTCACGCTCCAGAATCTGTCTGCAACACCCCAGAGGATGTGTGAGGAGGGCTGCAAGAATGCAACCAACAACCTCAGCGCCTTTCAAACCTTTCCAAGTTGAAAAGAAACCGCCAGGCCACGCAGAGATCTCCAGGAAGAAAATCACTACTGAAAARGTGGTTTGATGGTTTTGTTCTGAGACCACGAAATGTTTCTGCTCCTCTGACTCGCTGTCACACTCAGGAGGCGCCATCAAAGCTGGGCAAGGGACCTCTGGGCCGATATTTCATCCTGGAAATGAAAGGCAAATCAGGGGGCAGTTCAAAAGCTTTTCCAGGAGATCTGGAATATTGGCTGCCTGCTCCAAGCCGAGCCTGGCCCAGCTCCAGGGCTGTGTCATCCCAGCCATACGTGTCCCACGCTGGCTGGGACCACCCAGCATCTCCTGTAGCTCTCCAAATGCAAAACTTCCTCTCTATAGCATTTGAAAAGATGGTTTTCAWGTTATTATCCAGCAATGGCTGCCTTGATTTATTCAGCACAAGCTCCTCTGTGTTTGATAAGCAAAGGTGGCCAAGTAACACAGATATTGGCTGGTAAATATTTTCCCAAAGAGGAACACGGAGCACCGTGTGTTTTGTTAACCACTGGGTCAGATAATTGAGTGTTCAACAACATTTGAAAGCCCTGTGAGTTTTTAAGTAAACTCTAGAGCTGAGATAAGCCTTGGAAAATGCAGGTAGAACAAGCAGTACTCGCTGACGTGATAAAAGGGTTGAAAATTTCACTGAAACTGGGATGTGATATCCCCAATAGTCTCATGGAATAAACACTGAGCCAAAGAAGGATGAGACAAACCAAGGAGCTGGGCACAGGTACTGCCCATCCCAGTGTGTATCACCTCGGGATGAGATCATGGAGCTGCAGGCCTTGAGAAATCAGATGAGCAAAGATCCACATTTGTGTGGTGCCCCAGGATGACAGAGCTTGTACTTTCAAAGCAGCCTGAGTTTGGGTGGTGGCAGCCTTAAAGGGTAAAAAGGGTTGCAAATTTCACTGAAACTGATGTGATACCCCAAAGTCTCTGGAATAACACTGAGCCAAAGAAGGATGAGACAAAACCCAAGGAGTGGGCACAGTACCACACCAGTGTGTGCCCACTGCAGGATGAATCATGGGAGCTGCAGGCCTTGAGAAATCAGATGAGCAAAGATCCATATTTGTGTGGTGCCCCCAGGATGAGCAGAGCTGGGAGGTCCTTTCAGCCCAGTCCCAAATTAACGTGTGTGCTGCTTTAACCTTTCTGAATTTCTGAATTTCAAACCACCTCCTACCTAATGGACCAAAAAAGAACAAGTAATAATCTGAGAGGGCGGGAGAGAAAATCTGTCAGCCTGAGTCAGACTATTGGACCATCAAGCCCAGTATCCTGTCTCCGAAACGCCGTCAGTATCTGACACTTCYGGCTTAGTTGGGATAATAAAACATTTTCCTCAACCTTATGTAACATCTCAGCCTGGCAAAGAGAAGATTTAAACATTGATTGCTTTCCACTCCCCTCTGTCCCATGAATGTGAATCTGACTCTTTTCCAAAATGAACAACTCTGATGAGCTGGAATTGGTTTCTGGGCAGGATGGGAAAAGCTCCTCTCTCGTTACTCATTCCTGGAGAGATCTGCTAAACCTTTGCCTCCTAAAAGGGGCACTGGAATGAGGAGACATAAAACTCCCTCCGCAGGGTTCTGGGTGCCCACGGCCACCTTTTCATGGCAGCTGSAAAGCACAAGACTTCATGTCTAGTCACTTTATTTTTCCCCATCATGTCTACTTCCTTTATTTTTGTATTTGTTTAAGCTTTCCATTAGTTTATTAGCTTGACAGCAGCCCAGTTAATTAGCCCGTCCTCCCTCCCCCAGCCCAAGCCCGCGAGGCTCCCCAAATGCACACAAAATTTAGTGCTGCTGCTGCTGCTGCTGCTGCTGGGGCACTTCTCAAAACAAATAAAAGATTTGCAAAGCCAGCCACCAAGCATCCAACATAATTAAAGTGCATTTGTTACTTTTTGGGCCCTCGCACACAATCGGGGCCTTGTGCAGAAGGAGCACTCCCCAAATCAGGCTGTTTTTCTTGCAGAGGGAAGAGTGCCAGGAGTCTCCCCAGCCCAGGTAACATAAGATCCCAAGGAGCAGCAAATGGACAGTGGCAGCCAGAGTGAATGGACTGTGGGGAGATCTATATGAAGGCGAGTATCTATAGATATATGCAAACATGCACAGACAGGGAGCTATAGTTCTTCAGGGGAAAAAAAAAAATTTAAAAAAAAAAAGCAGTGGAAAGGCTCCCAGAAATGAGTGCTCCGTGCACAGGTATGTAAATGACTCTGGAGTCTCGCTGTCCACCACCTCAATCAATTACAAGGTTATTCAAGATAAAACAAACACCATTTCAATTAACTGCATATACAGCAGTGGTTAGAGGCACACGCAGGGAAGAGGAAGTGGGAGGAATTTTTGGAAAATGGAACTTTTTTCCTGCTGCTTCTGGAGATATGCACAAATAGAGGTTGTGGTGCTGCTTGAGGTGCTGCGAGTGGAGCCGTGAATGGTCTTAAAAACTCCCAACCTAAAGCTGTCATGGTTTGAACTAAAAGCAAAATGAGGGGACAAAAATAAAACAAAAAATAAAGAGTGAATGAACATTTAAACATCTGTTTAGTTTGTGCTGGCTCAGAACAACCATTTG
>NDFG01004000.1:0-14013 GCA_002167245.1 Sporophila hypoxantha
GTAATTCTGGGAGGGAATCTCCTCCGCTGGTACTCTCTTGGGATCCAGTACCCAGATTCTCAGGATTCCAAAACAACTGCGCCCAAAAACTGCTGCTTCCAGACCCCAAAGGACCCAAAGTGAGATCTATTCGCCATAACATTGCCCATCAAATAGAGGCCCAAGAATCCAAGAATCCCAAAGAATCCCCAGAAAATCCCAGATATCCGTTTTAAATACATTTTTCTTCAAACTTCCCACAAATCCATAAACGCCATACAATCCCATTAAATCTTCGACCAGATTTCCAATAAATCCTCCACAACATACCATAATCCCAGCTATCAAATCCCATAAATCAAAATCTCATAAATCCCATAAACAAATACCCCTATAGAGATCAATCCATAAATCCCACACCAAAAAATCCATAGATAAACTTCATAGAATCCCAACAAATAAATCCTTATTAAACTCCTGCAAATAAATCCCATAAATAATTTCCACAATAAAATCCATTAAATCCCACAGATAAAGTACCATAAATTAACAATCCATAAACGTGTTAAAAAATAAATCTCCCATAAATTAATCATAAATAAATCAATAGAATCCCATTAAATTAAGAATCCATTAAATCCACAATACGATTCCTGTGAACCTCTAGAATTATATCCGGTTGAATCCCACAAATATAAATTATAAATTCCATTAAATTAAAACCTCGCAGGATCAAATCCATTCAAATCCTATAATCCACAGATGAATCCCCTAATACAATCCTGTAAATCGTTCATAATTAAACGTCCCATACCAATCCCTCCATAGAACCAAATTCTCACAATCCACAAAAGCACCTAATCCTGTGATATCATCCCATTAAATCCCTCAGCGAATCAAATCTCAGTCAGATAAACCCGCACAAATTCCACTATCCGCTAACCCCACGAACGATTCCGCGGTGAACTTCGCTAGAACCACAAGCCATTGAAATCTTCCCTACGGAACAAATTCCCAATTAATATAATCCAAAAATCCCATAAAATCAATCCAGTAAAATCCTTGCAAACAAACATCCCTGATCAGAACAACATCCCACAAAATCCCACAAAATTAAATCCATATACTCTCCGCAGAATAAAATTCCCATAAGATTAATCCCATAAATAAATCCATTAACACCCCACAAATAAATCCTGTAACGCAATCCTACACTAATATAAATCCCAATACAATCCCATTATATAAATCCCACATAATAAATTCCTATAAGACTTCCGATCAATAAATTTCCATCAATAGAATCCCGATATAATCTCATATATCAAAATCTCCCAATGGTGAATCGCCTTACTACATTATAGTAGTCACGTAAATAGGAGATCTCCCATTAAAGTCCATACAAACAAATCCTGTAAATGAAATCCCATCAATCCCATATAAATAATATAATCCCCTAAACTTAAATCTCCCTAAATCCCCACAAACAATCCATAAATCCAAAAATCACCATGTAAAATCAATCCCATCAATCAATCCCCATTAAATTCCCATATAAACAAATCCCTAAAATCCCTAAATAAAACCACACTGATAAAATATCAAAAAAAAACAAAATCCATAAATCCCACAAACAAATCTCATCAATATAAATATCCACAATCCACAAAACGTTCATGAAATCCCCCTATACGGTTTCAGTCTCTGTATCCTCACCACCTCGAGCTATGATTCCCCATATACGCACAATCCCCCACGATATGTCGCCTACGAATGCAGTTCCCGTCACAATCCTGTGGCGGTATTAATCCATCTAGACATCCCACCCAACCGCACAAATAACCTTCCACAACATTCCACAGACGATTTCCGCGATCATCCCGTGCGGTAAATCCCACAAGATCCACTTAGTATAATCCACAAATAATCCCATTCTAGAAATTCCGTGAATCCCGTAGGTAATTCCCAGACAATTCTTCCATTGAAGTATTCATCCACGGTAATATATGTCCTCACGCAATAGCTAATTTCCCGTAAATCCGAGGTGGGTTAATCCCAGAAACCCACAAATTAAACACCCCACAAACCCACGAGCTGCACTTTCGCTGTTATCAGCAGTCCGATGAAGTCTCTTTCTGCGTAACTCTGGTCCCTCAGTCCTTCACGTCTAAATCCCCACCGAATATCTTCCATATAATATGCTACTAGTCCCACTAAAGTAAATCCCACCGAGCAGATTCCCGCGTAATCTCCATCTATCATACGATTCCCACAAATCCCCATAATAATAATCCCACTAGATCAGGGATCCCTATCAGGACGAGCTTCCGTGAATCCCTGTGGCTCAGTTTAACACCCCACAAAGATCCCTAAGTAGCATATCCCACCAATTCCACCAAACAAATTGCCGATACAATCCCTGGCGGTGAATCCCTCAGAAAATCCCTCTGATGACTCTCGGTGCCCCGCGGTCTGCCGTACTTGTAGAACCATCCGTGGCAGCGATGACGAGCCGTCGCGAGCCGGAGGCGTAAGACGGGTAGCGCCGGTGAACGCCACGAGGCAGGCGCGGCCGTGGTGCCTGCGGGGATGCAGGGAAAACAACGGGAAAATGGGAATCGGCGCTGGGAAAACAACTGGGACATAATGCGATTTCAGCAACCGGAAATAATGGGAATAGCAATGGTAAAATGGGAATCTCTACGGTGCCGCCCGGGCAAATGGAAAATGATCCATTAGCAACGGAAAATGGGAATCAGAAACAGGATCAAAATGGGATATTATTCGTTCTGCTCACCGCTGTGTGATGATATACACCGGGATAAACACTACAGGAATAGATGGGAATCGGCGCAGAAAAACAAACAACCTGTGGGAAAATGAATTAGCAATACTCTCGGAAAATGGTATATGTACGTCCATGCATGGTGTGAAAACGGGAGCATCAGCAATTCGACGGAAAAAACAATTGGAGAAAATGGATTCAGCGCCGGAGCATAAATGGGAATCAGCAATGGGAGAAAAATGGAACAGTGCCAGATTATCACAGCCGGGAAAAAAAACAGATAAAAATGGAATCAAGAACAGGACAAAATTGGGGAGATCAGCATGGGGAAAAACTGGGACATCGAGGCGCGGAAAAACTCCATTGATAACAGGGGAAGTGAACTGGATAACAACCTGGGATAATTTGGGATAACAACCCCAGATTAATTTGGGATAACAGGTCCAGGTGATAATTGGGATAACCCACCCCAAAAAACCTTGGAAACCCAACCCAGGAAAATGTGAGTTACGCAACCCGCGGATAAGGGCGAGAAACGTAGCCTGGGATACGTCTTTTGTCAACGCCCAGGAAAACTGGTGATAACAAACCCAGGATAATTATGGTGGATAACAACCTAGGGATACTTTGGGATAACAACCCCGGATACTTTGGGAAACACCCAGTATAATTTTGGGATAACAAACCAGGAGAAAACTGGATAATAACCTGGGATAACAAGGAAAAAACAACCCAGGATAATTCCGGGGATAACAACCAGGAAAAATACTGTGGATACCAACCCAGGATATTTGGGATAACAACACAAGATAATATGTAGCGGTAACAGTCCAGTGGAAAATGTGGGATAAAACAACCCAGGATAAAGGCGTGAAAACTCGGGGCTGCCATCCACAAAAACCTGGACAAGCTGGGATATTGAAGCTTAAAGAGCCGGTTGACACTGGAGATGCTCCCTGGGACACCCCAAAGGATATCCCAGAATCTCAGGAGGCCGGGACAACTGGGAATGCCCTGGACAACCAGCAGATCCCAGAATCCAGGGAGAGCGCGGACACTGGGAATGCCTCCTGGGACAACCCCAAAAGCATCCCAGAATCCAGGGAGTGGGCCCAGGACACTGGGAAGTGCTCCAGGACAACCTCAAAGGATCGCCAGTAATCCAGACCAGTCCGGAGTTGCCAGGGACGACTGGAATGGCGGGCCAGGGACAACCCATGAGAATCCCAGAATTGCAGAGAGAAGCCGGGACACTGGAATCTCCCAGGACAAACCAGCAGATCCCAGAATCAGGAGAGCCAGGCACACTTGGAATGCTCTCCAGACACCCCAGCAATAGATCCAGCGGATCCCAGAATCCGAGGAGTAGCCGGACACACTGGAACTGCTCCGCGGGCACAAAACCCCAGGCGGATCCCAGAACTCGCAGCGGAGTGCCGGACAATGCTGAATCCGTCACGGGACAACCCCAATGATGGCAGCTAAGAATCCGCCGTTATCGGTGGCGCGGATTCACCTCAGCAGGTCCGGTAGGGGCCGGCTAGTGACAGGTTCAGTCTCAAACCAGGGCATGCTTTTGAGCATGCACGCAGAATACGTGTCCTGGCGAGAAACGCCAGGGATCGCGGTCAATTGCCCTCATTCCGATGGGTGATTCTTCGGCTTATCCCGGGGCGGTTCCCGCACCATCCCTTCTCCGGGTGCAAACGGCCTATGCTGGAGACCCACTGGGACGATTGCTCTTGCAGCTTTTTGGTGAGCTCCTGGCGCAGCAGGTGTATGATGCGCAGCAGGAGCGCTGAGGGTGGGATGGCGCACCAGGAAGTATTGGAGCCAGTGTGGGAGCGAGGGTGGAAGCGCACCACTGATTATGCCGGGGCTCTTCCGGAAGGGATCCTGGCTCCAGCGCCGGCTGCTCTGGTGGATCAGCACCTGCCGGCTGCCGGGGTTCCGCACCACCGAGGCCCAGTAGTCGCCCTTGCCGTGCCACGTCACCTGCGTCACCGGCTGGGAACAGAATGGGAATGGGAATTGGGTCAGATCCTGAAATCCCGACCCTCTGGATCACCACTGAGGCCCAGTAGTCGCCCTTGCCGTGCCACGTCACCTGCGTCACCGGCTGGGAATGGGAATGGAATGGGATTGGGATCGGGATCCGCATGAGATCCTGAAATCCTGACCCTCTGGATCACCATGGAGGCCCAGGAATCACCCTGGCCGTGCCACGTCACCTGCGTCACCGGCTGGGAATGGGAATGGGATTGGGATTGGGAATGGGATCTGGGTCAGATCCCGAAATCCTGACCCTCTGGATCACCACTGGGGCACAGGAATCGCCCTGGCTGTGCCATGTCACCTGAGTCATCGGCTGGAAATGGGAATGGGATTGGGATTGGGACTGGGAACGGGATCTGGGTGAGATCCCGAAATCCCGACCCTCTGGATCACCATGGAGGCCCAGGAATCGCCCTGACTGTGCCACATCACCTGAGTCACCAGCTGGGAATAGAATGGGAATGGGAATTGGGTCAGATCCCAAAATCCCGACCCTCTGGATCACCATGGAGACCCAGGAATCACCCTGACTGTGCCACGTCACCTGAGTCACCAGCTGCAACGGGATCGGGATCGGGATTGGGAACGGGATCTGGGTCAGATCCTGAAATCCCGACCCTCTGGATCACCATGGAGACCCAGGAATCACCCTGACTGTGCCACGTCACCTGAGTCACCGGCTGCAACGGGATCGGGATCGGGAACGGGATCTGGGTGAGATCCCGAAATCCCAACTGTCTGGATCACCATGGAGACCCAGGAATCGCCCTGGCTGTGCCAGCATCACCAGCTGGGAATGGGAATGGGAATGGGATTGGGAATTGGGTCAGATCCCGAAATCCCGACCCTCCGGATCACCATGGAGGCCCTGGCCATGTCATGTCACCTCTGCCACTGGCTGGGAATGGGATTGGGAATGGGATCTAGGTCAGATCCCGAAATCCCGACCCTCTGGATCATCATGGAGGCCCAGGAATCGCCCTGGCTGTGCCAGCATCACCAGCTGGGAATGGAATGGGATTGGGATCTGGGTGAGATCTTGAGATTCTGACCCTCTGGATCATCCCAGAGATCCTCAAGGTGGGATTGGGAAAGGGATCCGGGTGAGATCCTGAAATCCCGACCCTCTGGATCACCACCGAGGCCCAGGAATCGCCCTGGCTGTGCCACGTCACCTGAGTCACCGGCTGGGAATGGAATGGGAATGGGAATTGGGTCAGATCCTGAAATCCCGACCCTCTGGATCACCACTGGGGCACAGGAATCGCCCTGACTGTGCCATGTCACCTGCATCACTGGCTGGGAATGGAATGGGATTGGAATTGGGAATGGGATATGGGTCAAATCCTGAAATCCCGACCCTCTGGATCACCATGGAGGCCCTGGCCGTGCCATGTCACCTCTGTCACTGGCTGGGAATGGGATGGGAATGGGATTGGGAGCCGGGTGAGATCCTGAGATCCCGACCCTCTGGATCATCCCAGAGATCCTCAAGGTGGGACTGGGAAAGGGATCTGCTGCTGCCACCCAGATCCCAGGAATTCTGATTCCACCCAGATCCTGGGAACACCAATCCCACCGGGATCCTGGGAATGCCAATCCCATCCAGATCCTGGGAATGCTGATCCCATATGGATCTTGGGAATGCTGATCCCACCCAGATCCCAAGAACACCAATCCCACATGGATCCCGGGAATGCTGATCTCACCTGGATCCCAGGAATGCCCATCCTGGCCAGATCCCAAGAACAATGATCCCACCTGAACCTTGGGAATGCCAATCCCAGCCGGATCCCAAGAACACCGATCCCAGTGGGATCCCAGGAATGGCAATCCCACCTGAACCAGAGGAATGCCAATCCCACCCGGATCCCAGGAACGCCGATCCCACATGGATCCCGGGAATGCTGATCCCACCCAGATCCCAAGAACACCAATCCCACATGGATCCCGGGAATGCTGATGCCAGCCGGATCCCGGGAATGCCGATCCCACCCAGATCCCAGGAATGCCAATCCCCGGGTGCCAAACCCACACAGATCCAGGAATGCTGATGCCAGCTGGATCCCGGGAATGCTGATCCCAGCTGAACCCCAGGAATGCCAATCCCACCCATATCCCAGGAATGTCAATCCTACCCGGATCCCAAGAACACCAATCCCACCTGGATCCTGGGAATGCCGATCCCACCCAGATCCTGGGAACACCGATCCCACCGGGATCCTGGGAATGCCAATCCCATCCAGATCCTGGGAATGCTGATCCCAGCTGTATGCTGGGAATGCCGATCCCACCCAGATCCCGGGAACGCCGATCCCATATGGATCCCGGGAATGCCGATCCCATCCAGATCCTGGGAATGCTGACCCCACCTGGATCCCGGGAATGCCAATCCCACCTGGATCCCAGGAATGCTGATCCCTCCCAGATCCTGGGAATGCCAAGCCCAGACAGATCCTGGGAATTCTGATCCCAGCTGGATCCCGGGAATGCTGATCCCAGCTGGATCCCGGGAATGCTGATCCCACCTGGATCCCAGGAACGCCGATCCCAGTGGGATCCTGGGAACACCGATCCCACCTTGCTGTGCTGCACCAGCAGCCGGATCCCCTTGCCGCGCTCCTCGGGGCTGGCCGGGACCCACCGAACCCGCACCGTGGATTCCGCTCCTCCTCGGAGCTTCCCAGAAATTCCAGGAGCTGATCCGTGCTCCACCCAGCAGCCTTTGTTTTGGTCCCGAGCCCTGGATTCACCAGGCAAGCTACCTGCTCATCCTTGGGAACGGAAATCGGGATCAGCGGAAATACTGGGATCAAGGGCAATCCTCCATTCCCTGGGGCAAGGGAAATCTCGCAATCAGGAATCTGATCGAGGAATCCTTCCCCATTGTTTCCCTAGGAATGGGAAATTGAATCGGGGGAAATCTGGGATTGACGGTAATCTCCCCAGAGCACTGCTCCATCCCTAGGAATGCGAAATCGCGGATCAGTGACAATGTGGATCACAGGGAAATCCCCTTCCTGGGGCGAATGGTGAATCTCGGGATCAGGGAAATTGGGATGACGGGAATTCGTCCCAGCAGCAGCTCTCATCCATAGGAATGCGAAATCCGGGATCAGGAAATCCTGGGATTATCAAGGCAATCCCCCCCCACTAAGCAGCTGCTCAATCGCCTAGGGAATGAAATCTGGTGAGCGGAATCCCCTGGACCAAGGAACTCTGGAATAATCCCTGGGACTCACACAAGCTCACTAGCAGATTGAGAGGGCTGGATCCAAGGAAAATCTGGTATGATCCCTGGGATGATCCCAGGGAAATGATCCTCGGAATGATCCTCTGGTAAGATTCCTTGGAATGATCCCTTGGGATAATCAGGGAAATGATCCCTGTGGAAGACTTCCTTTGAATATTTCCAGGGAATTATCCCCACTGGGCACTCACAAGGCCACGGCACCAGCTAATGTGGTTGGGGTATCAGGCGAAATGTGGGAATTTGGAATCTGGGAATGCTCCATAGGCCGATCACACGGCCGACGCCACCAGGCAGATGCTGGGTGGGTCAGTAAAGTGGAATTGTATGAATCCTGGGAATCCCAGGTCCTCACACGCCACGCGCCACAGAGCAGATTTGCCTGGGTTTTGGGGTTCCAGGGAAAGTCGGAATTTGGGAATGTCCCTAGGCACCTCACACGGCCAGCCACCAGGCAGATGCTGGCGTTGGGTCCAGGGAAATTGAATGGTGGAATGGCAGGAAATCTTGGGAATTTGGCAATGCTTGCCAGGGCACTCACACGGCCACGCCACCAGAGCAGGACTGCTGGGTGCGTTCCATGTAAAGTGGGAAATTCTGGGAATCTGGGGAATTGCTCCAGCTACTCACACGCCACGGCCACCCAGCAGATTGCTTGGGTTGGGTTCTAGGAAATGGTGGAATTCTGAAATTGGATTGCTTCAGGGCATCACACCGGCCACGGCACCAGGCAGATCTGGTTGGGTTCCAGGAAATTCTGGAATGTCGAAATCTGAACTGCTCCCAGCGGGCACTCACACGGCCACGGCCACCACAGGCCAGATCTGCTGGGAGTTTCGGGATTCCAGGGAAATTTGGAATCTCCCCAGGAAAATGTGGAAATGCTCGCAGGGCAACTCACAACGTGCCACGGCCACCAGGCAGCCATGCTTGGGTTGGGTGTTCACAGGCCACGTCTTGACCACGGCTCCCACGGGCAGCAGTGCCAAGCAGCGCGCGAGCTCACTCCCATGAACCGCACCGTTCTGCCGTCGCATTCCGAGCCTGGCGCAACTTGATCTCCGATGCTGCATTAGTCGTGACAGACCAACGTGATAATAACGTGTTGACAAAACAAGGCCCTAATGATAAAACAACGAGTATTCCAACACCGAACACCGTCTAATGGAGATACAACGTGTATATGATAACAAACGTCGATAACTACAACGGACAACAACGGCATTCACGGACTATCACAGATTAACCAACTGCTACTATCAACGGTCGGTCCCCTTGCTACGAATCACAAGGCGATTATCAATGTGATAACAACCAGTAACACGGCAATGGCGGAGACATGGAACGGGCTCTGATAAACGGATAAGGGGATGGGCGATAATGGAATGGGATGAATTGGGACAATGTGTGATACATGAAACGGCGGATAATGGGAATGGGGATAGTCGCAGATAACGTGGATAAGGGAATGGGATGCGATAAAATGCATGGATAGTGGGAATGGACAGATGGACGATAATGGGAATGGGGGATGCATTAATGAATTGGACAAATCTTCAGGACGGAGTGTTGATAATGGACATCGAGACCGGGTACATGAGGAATTGGGCGGATGGGCGGACTGCCATAAGCAAGTTGGGATTGGAATATGGCGATAATTGGCGGATGGGATAATCGCGATATCTGCGCAATGGTGCTGATTAACTGTCCAATGGTGATAATGGGAATGGATAATGGGATAATCTGGGACATGGGTGGCAAATGGGAATGGGACAATGAAGGGACGGCTGGATAAATGGGAATTGAGGACCGCTCCCGTAATGGGATGGCATGGGCGATGGCATTAAGGGATGAATGTTTTAGATGGGGAATGGGACTAATGGAGGGGATAGATGGGACTTAGGAATGAGGGCGATGAGGCATCATGGGGAATGCAGATTGAATCGGCATATGGGGCATGGGCGCTGGGGATAATGGGAATGGAGATGGGATAATGGAAATTGGAGAATCGAGATAATGGGAATTGGCGACGCTTGGACAGTAAGTCGGGTAATGGGAGAAACTGCGGACAATAGGGAATGGGATTAATGGGAATGCGAAACGTATGATCAATGGAATGGAGGATGTAATGGGATCCATGGGATGGGATAATCACGAATTGGATAATGTGCTATTCTCCTACGATAACCGGGACGAACATGGGAGGTTATACTTTCTTGGAACATATCTAGCCATTACATGAAGAGGGTTAAAGCGAATGGCGAATGGGATAATGGGAGATGGGATGGGATAACGCCGAGTCAATGATGGATGCGAAATGGATTGTGTGACTAGATGTGGCGATCGGGATATATAGGGATGCGACTAAATGCGTAATGCGGTTCATGGATGATGGATTGGGACAATGGGATAAATCTGGGAATTCGAAAGAATGCGGAAAATGGTGATGGCAAATTATGAATGGAATTGGGATAAATGAGATTGAGAATGGATGGGATAATGGGAATGGATTGGCATGGCGATTCGGACAACTGACCTGGATAATGGAGATTCGCCATACAATGGGAATGAAATGAATGGGAAACATTGTTGAACATTAGGCATTGGCTGCTCGCATCAATGAAGGCGTGAATAATGTGAGATTGGGTCTTTTATGGAGACGATGGGGATGGTATATTTGGATAATGGGGATGTATAATAGAATCGCGATAATGCGCAATGTGGGAAGCGGGTATGCGGCAAAATGGAAACTTAGAATGGCGATAATGGGAAATGGCATAACTGGATGGGGAATGAAAAAGGAAATGGATGGAACAAAAAGGCGATAAGCAGTAATGGGATGGAATAATGTAGAACTGGGCATTGGACAATGCGAACAGCATGGAAATGAGAATGCAATGGATGATAGTGAACCGAGCATGGCAAACATTTATCGGAAATGGCGATTCGAACGACGGCTCTGAATGTGATAATCGGGCATATGGGTATCTGGGGAATATGTGATACATTGGGAAATGGTGAATTGGGAACCCCCAGAGCAGCCTGCGAAAACGGCTTCCAGAGTTTATCCGGAATATGGTCACCGCAGGACAGGTGCCAATTCCTGTGGATTCCATCCCTCCGGAGCCGTATGACCTGTTTTGGAGTTGTCTCTCAGGGGGAAAAGCCCCCCGATCCTCAAAGCTGGACCCGCCGTCGTAGCTAGCTCCAGGTGGAGCTGTGGCTGCCGTGTGTCCTTCGTGATCGCGATCCATATGAGATTTATCCCGGTATGGAATCTCCTGTACTCGCAGGCGAGGTCGGAGAATCCGTTAGCCTGACACACAAAACCACTGCCGCTGGTGAGACGATCTCAGGTCCGCACCAGGCTGGCAGATCGCCGGCCCTCACGATGTCGATTCTCTGCATACGCCACGTCCGTTCTCCACCACATTTATACCTACATCTCTATACGGTCCCTACATTGATGTAGCTATTAACGGATACATCAATGGGAGAACAACACGGGAATGTGAAGAGAGAATCCCACTAATCCCATTAGAGCTTCCCAGCCAACCTCGCGAGAGCTGGTACCTCTCGTCCACCGATCCTCGGTGAGAGGTCGAGGGAGGAATTCTGGGGATTTTTTGGAAGGCGAGAGGAACTTTGGATCTGAAGCGAGCCACCTGCCAACGCCACCCCATCCCACATCCCTATAGGGATGTGGATGATGTCCCAAGGAATGGGCGATTCCAGCCCAGGAATTTCAAGCCCTTTCCAGTGGGAAATAATTCCCCAAAAAAATACCAACCCTGTGAGGCTGTTCCCTTGAGGAAGCAGATCCACCACCTTGGATCCCCTGGATCCTTTTCAATCCCAGCTTTCTCTGGATGAGGCCCCCACCCCCTCAGCTGCTGCCTGGAAATTCCTCCCATTCCATCCCAACCAGCAAACTCACCATAATCTCCTGTCTTGCCTCCTAAATTCCCAAGGATATATTCACCAAAAACCCCACCTGGACGGCTCATTCCCTCAGGTCCTGTCTGTGTCTCCTGGGAGCTAGAGATCCCGCCTGGATCGCCCGCTGGAGCCCTTCAATCCACAACTTTTCTACCGGATGATCCCCCCCAGCCTCCCTTCACGCTTCTCCCTGGGAAGTTTTCCACAGCCATTCCGAAAATCCTGGGAAATGGGATGTCTCCCCAGCCCCATTGTCTCCAGGAAAAGACTCCCCACAGAAAATCCACAGAGATTAGCGACGCTGGGTATTCAGACCCTTTTCCCAGCTTTCTCCTTTCTGCGGCGAATCCTCATAGCCTTCAGATTCCCACCTCTTCCCCGAGGCTCCTCAAATCTCAGGAATCCCACCAGACATTCTCCAGGTCTGAACTTATCCCCAAAAAAATCTCCTCACCAGAGCCTGTGGTGTGCGGAATGGCTGCAAGATCCTCCTCTGGCTTGGCAGTTTTGGGAATGAGATCTCGGGATATCCACGTTGCGATCCTGGCGGGTACGACACCAACGATCCTCAGCTGTCCCGCGATGGCCTGGACCCGGCCGGCATTCCCGGCCCCGCATTCCCGTGCTTGTTTCTGTGGATCTGGCGCTGGCGCCACCCACCCGCAATCTCTGCCGCTGCGGACTGACGCAGTAGTACGAGTCGGCTAGCGCCTCGAAGCGCTCTGGCGATGATAAGCACGGTAGGCGGTCAGGCCGCAGGCTCAGCGAAGCGCCGCGCAGCGAAAGCCACGCGCCGCTCCAGAGGGCTCCTGTGCTGCCAGCCACGCTCTCTAATACAATCATCAATAAACCACTGTGATAACGATCATGGGAATGGGGATTAATGGGATAATGGATCTTGCCTGCTTCCAGGCCCGCTCTCCACCTACCTAGTGGACTCTGATCAAACGCTGGGGCCGATAAACGTAGGATCATCTGTAGATTGAGCGAGGGAAATGGTCATCGGAACTATGACGCGGATCCTGGCTCGCTCAGGCCAGCTCCTACAACACGATAAACACTGCGATAACAGGATTAACATCGGGAATGGGATGGGATAAATGGGAATGGATAACGATCCTTGCTGCTGCCAGCCAGCTCCTGCCACAGGGGAACCACGGAAATGTGTGGGATAATCATGGGATTCATGGAAATGGGGATCAAGGGATAAATGAGGATCTGCTGCTTCCCAGGCCAGCTTCCTGCCACAGGAGAACACGGAATGTGCTGGATTCATAAATCGGGAACATGGGTTATCAATGATGAATGCGATAATGGGGATTCTTGCTGCTGCCCAGGCCAGCTTCCTCGCCACAGGATATAAACACAGGGAGTAACGACTCATGGGTGCAATGGCGGATGGAAATGGGATTGGACGATGAATGGGGATCCTTCGCTGCAGCTCAGCTACCTGACACGAGATAAAACCCGGGTAATTGTCGATAAATCAATCGGGATGAATGGGGATATGGGATTAATGGGATCTGCTGCTGCTCAGCGCCCACGCTCCTGCACAGGGAGAAACCACGGGAGTGGGATTCATATATGCGGAAGGGATACAGTGGAATGGGATTTTAATGGGATCCTGCTGTCTGCCAGGCCAGCTCCTTGCCACAGGATAACCACGGGAATCGTGTGATACCATTGGGATCAAAAAGCGTAATGTCGGGAATTTGGCGGACAACTGCGATAGCGGGACTGGGGAAAGAGAATTGGGATAGATGGCGATGGCATAATGCGATAGATGGATGGGATAATCTGGGGATCCAGCCGGAATGGGATAATGGGCATGGGAATGAGGATGGCCGATAACTAGGAATTCGATGGATGGGCATCGGAATGATGATATTGGGCCGAACGCCGGATTGCGCGGATAATTTTGGAGGAATGGAAAAATGGAGTGTGTAACTGATAATGCCAGGGATTAATGGAATTTGGGACATTGGATAATGGACCAGGGATTGGC
>NDFG01004016.1:0-21329 GCA_002167245.1 Sporophila hypoxantha
TGGCAATCACTTGCAGGATCAAAGTCCAACACCAAGTGTTCGGCGCATCATGCCAAAAGATCTCCGAAGCCCCCCGAAGAGGGTCTCGGCTCTCGCGTGGTCTCGGGATTACTCCTCACATCCAAGGGATGATGCAGCAGTGTCCCACACTTGTCCACCCCAATTTCGAACTCCCATATCCGATTTTCCATCCAAAATCCTTGGTTTGTGCATCCCAAACCTCCTTTCCCACCCCAAATCCCTTTTCCTCACCTCAACCCTTTCCTCATCCAAATCTCCTTCTTCAGCCCCAATCCCCTTTCCTACCTCAATTCTAACCCAAACCTGCAACCCCACCCTAAATCCCTTTTCCCACCCAAATCCCCTTTTTCCACCCCCAAATCCTTGTCTTTGTACATCCCAAAATCCTTCTCCTTTCACCCCAAACTCTTTTTCTCACCCAAATCTCTTTTTCCCAACCCAAATCCTCCTTCTTTCACCCAAAATTTCCTTTTTCCATCCTAAATCCTCTTTTTCACCCAAATTTCTCACCCAAATCCTTCTGGTTCACCCCAACCCCCTTTCCCACCCCCAGGGGTTTTCGGGTTCCTGAGGTTTTTGGGCTTTTTCCCAGCATTGTACCAGTGTCTCTTGCAGACATGTGCACTGGAGCTGCCCCAGATAATACCCCAAATAATCCCAAATTTGGAAGGGGAGTAGGGGGGTTACTGCTAAAATCGGTGTTTTTGACACATCAGGATTTGAGACTTTGGGGTATTACCCAAACTTTGGAATTGGGGGCGTTTTGACACCCCAGGAATTTGGATCTGGGGGGGTTTGACCTCAAAATTGGAAACTGGAGGGTTGTCCTAAAATGTTGGGTTTAGGGAGTTGACCCCTTGGGTTTTGGGGGGATGACCCCAGAATCTGGATTTTAGGCGGCGTGTTTGACACCCCAGGATTTTGGGGTTCAGGGGCTTTACCCCAAAATTTGGGACTGGGGGGTTTGACGCCAAAACTTCTGAGGAATTGGAGGGTTTGATCCTAAGATTTGGGCGTTTGGGGGGTCTGACACCTGAGGGCTTGAGGGATTTTTGACCCAAAACTCTTAGGAATTGGGGATGATTTGACACCCCCGGGTTGGATTGGGGTTTTGGTTCCCAGGATTGAGTCAGGGGTCTGACTGCCAAAACTTTGGGATGCCGGGCAGTTGGACACCCCATATGTTCAAAACCCCCAGGTTTGGGTCAGGGGTTTACCCAAAGTTGGCAACTGGGGATTGACCCCAGTTATCTGCGGGGATTTAACCCCAGAGTATGGTGAGATCAAGGGGGATTTGACACCCCAAGAGTTGGATCGGGGGGCTTTGGACCCCAAAGTTTGGATTGGGGGTTTGACCAAACTTTGGGGAATGAGGAGGGTTGGGACACCCAGATGTTTCAAACCCCAGGAGTTGGGAAGATGGAGGGGGTTATAACCCCCAAAACTTTCGGGGTGTGGGGTGTCTTGGACACCTCAGATTCTGATTTGGGGCTGTTTGACCCCAGATTTTGGAATGGGGGGTTGGACACCCCAACTGTTTTCAAACCCCAGCTTTGGGTTGGGTGGATTTAACCCACGTTTGCGGGAATTGGGGATGTACACGCCCACGGATCTGGGATTTGGGGTTGATCCTTTTTTAATAATTTGGTGTTTCTGTTTTTGTGTGGCTGGGGTTGCTTTTTAGGGAGGTGAACCAGGTTTTGGGTTTTTTGTTGTTTTTTGTTGATGTCGTCTCCGTGTTCATGTGTTTTTGGAACCCCCAGTATTTTTTGTTCTTGGGGGAGCTGACCACAGATTTGGTGTTTGACCCCAATGTTTGATATAGAAGTGGGGTGTTTTCCTATATTAAACCAAAGGGGGGTCGGGACCCCCAAAGAGCAGAGGGCCTGTATATCCTCCTATATTATATTCCTATAGGGCATCTGGGTGGTTGTGTTTGGGTGAGGGGTGGGACTTTTTTGATGTGTGTTGTGGAACGATGGGAAAGGGGCGGGGTGAGACTCGTTGGTAATGGAGAGGTGGGTGGGTGGTGGATGTCCGCTTTCAGAACAGATGCGAGGCTCGAACTTGGTGTGGCCGTGCCTTTCAGACGTGGGTTTGGCAGTCATAATGCTTAGCCTTTATATCTCTCTATATATTTCTCCCATGTCCCTGTATCCCAGCCTGTGCAATCCCACTCCATTGTGGCCCAGTCCATCTAGAATCTCAATCCCAATGATCCCCATGTCTCTTTTTTCTTTGGTGTCTTTCTGGGGTGTAGACCTGATCTTTATGGTCCCCATTCCCATATGGGTCCTCAGCCCAGATGTTTCCCGAGGTTTTTAGTTTCCCGTTGTATCCGCGTGGGTGATGTTGCTTTGTTTGTTTGTTTGTGCGTCCCGTCTATGGGATCCCATCATTCGTTTCAGTCCCAGCAGTCCATATTATTCTCTAGCACTCCGCTGGAGTGCTCTTGATCTCACATGTTTGATCCCAGTCCACGGTGATCCCATCTTATTTTGTTATCTCGTATTCCCATAGTGTTGATCCTTAGTCCAGGCGTGATCCGCCATGTTATTCTCTTGGTGGTGCTGATTCTCAACGGTCCCTCCTCTGTGCGGAGTCCCAGTCCGTGGTAGCGGGATCGCCGATCGAGTCTCTCATATCCCTTTTGTCTGTTTGGTCCTTACTGTTGTGTTTTCCTATCTGCTGTGCGGTCCTGCAGCTTGTGTATCCCACCATTGATGTTGATCCCAGTCTGGTGGTGCTCGTCCACACACGCCCAGCGTCTAGGAATTCCGCAGTTTCAAAGCCAGAAAGAAAAGTGTCTCTGTCCTTGAACTTCCGTTCCGTTCTGCTTCGTATATCAGTAGAGAGTATTAAGTTATAGAAGGTAAAGTATTGATATGGAGATTATGAGAATGAAATATGATGTGTTATGTAGAATTAAAAAATTTAAATACATTATTTCCAACTCTTCTTATCAATACTCCAGATGATTCAACCGCAAAACAACAACGGCATGAGCTATTAATCGTTAGCGTGAATACATATAATCAAGAAATTAGGTTATACCAAGAGCAATACCTTTTGAAAGTTTTAACTCAATAAATCTTAATATACTTAGATAAGAAAAAAATATCTAGAAAAACTAACATGTTAATCTTAAACACACCTTAGTAAAAAACAATTCATATTTACAATGATACTAAACACAAAACCAAAACACCACGATATAATTTCTGCACATGTTTAACCAAACAATTAAAACATTGGAATTATACATGCTTAAGAAGTACTCTAGAAACAATTAATTTTTCTTTCAAAATTCTAATTTCGGGTGCCTGGTTTATTTGGATAGTTGGTTTTGGATTGTCTTGGTTTAGGATTTGAATTAGAAGAATGGGAGTTTTTATACGAATTTAATCAGCTCGAGGAAGGCGGGCAGCTCTAGCAAACAGACTGACTTGAAAATGAACAGGAGCAGAATCAGTAACTCTGAAAGTTTATAGTGGCGTACTCAGAATACAGTCCCACCAGCCACCCACACAATCCCGCATCCACCGCTCCAAATTGCGATCCCATTTCCCCCAATCTCTCCCACCCCATCTCACCCTTCTGTAGTGCTGGAAGTAGAGAGAGTTTGGCACGGGAATTTGACGTTTTTTGAGGTGGGACAAGCAATCTGATGTAGGATTCAGCTTTTTTGGTGTTAGAAGATTCAGGTTATTTCAGTGGGTATTGATGGTTTTGAGAGACAGATTCGGATCCCTCTTGGCTGTATGGAGTGCAAAGACAGAGAGATCAAGAGAAAACAAAACTTAAAGCCAAACCAAAAGGAGAAGCGAGCCAGGTGTGTTCCCAACATGGGTATTCACAGGGAATGTGGTCGGCGACCAGGGCCTTGTGCCCAAAGTGCCGTCCTCCAGTGGGGATGAGCCTGGTAGCAGCGCACGAAAGGCTTTCCCGCACTCGGGCACTCGCAGGCTTCCCTCATGGTGCCTCCGTTGTTGTTGGTCAAGGCAGAGCTGGCTGTGAAGCTCTTCCCACATGGACACTCGTAGGGGCCTCTCCCGGTGTGGATGCGCCCTGTGGTGCACGTATGAGGGTGAAGTTGGCGGCTGAATCCCTTCCTCGCTAGTCGGGGCCATTGGAGGCCTCTCCTCTCTGTGGAAATCGGTAGTGCTGAGGAGATGGGAGCTCGGTCTGAAACGTCTGTCCTGCATTTATACACTCGGGGGCCTCTTCCCAGTCGTGGGAGTGTCGTGCCCTGACAATGATGGGAGTTCTGCCTGAAAGCCTGCCTAGCAGTGCAGTGGCAGCGGAAGGGCCCTCCTCTTGTGGTGCTTGCGTGGTGCACTGAAGGAGCATTCAGAGGCTGCTCTGATAACCTCTTCCTGCAGGATCACACTCGTAGGGCCTTTCCCCAGTTGGGTCCTCTGGTTGCCTGATGAGTGGTTGAGCTGTGGCTGAAGGCTCTTCCCACGACTCCCCACACTCGTGGGCCGGTTCCCCAGTGTGGATCCTCTGGTGCACAATCAGCGTCGGAGTTCCGTCTGAAGCTTCTTCCCACACTCACGCGACGTGTGGGGCTTCGTCCCATCCTTGGAGCTGCTCATGGAGCACCAGCTCCGACGCTGCTGGCTCGCAGTCTACGGGCGGCCTTCCCGGCCAGCTGGCTACTTTCCCCCTCAGCATCCCCGCCATCTGCGTTTGCAGCCCCTGCTCGTTGCGGGCATCTCCGGGGTTTTCCCTCCCGTTGGCTTTCTGCGCCGTGGGTGGGGCCGCTCAGACGGCCTCTTCCACCAGGTTCTGCCGCGGCATTTGTCCTCCCTTGCTCTCATGCTCAGCTCCTGAGCTCTGCGGAGGAAGGGACAGAGGACAATCGGATGGGATTTTGCCTCCGTTGCCACAGGCAAGGGCAAGGAGAGTCCCCCAGGGGCCAGTGCTTGGCAAGCCTGAGGCCCGTGGGGCTGGGAGATGTAGCAGCACAGGGGAAGAAGGCACTGACTGTCCTCCTCGACCTGCCTCAGTGTCCTGGGCCATCTTCCTCTTCCTTTGGCAGCCTGCCAGGTTGGGAATGGGAAATCCTGGTTGGAAAGACAAGGGATGAGCACATTGAGTTTTGAAGGTCCCTGCTGCCCAAGTCCAATCCTAAAAGTCTCGACCGGCATCTGGCTCCAGAAAACGTCCCAAAACACCAAAGATTCAGCCCTGAGAGAAGCGCTCCCAGGAGTTTATCCCCGTCCCTGGTCCCTCCCCGTTGGTGTTTCAAGTTCCCCCTTCCAGCTGCGTTGGGGTCACGCGTGGATTGGGGGTCCCCGCTTCTCCTGGGTGCGACCGCCCTGCCCAGCTCGCTGGCCAGGTCCCAGCAATTTCCAAAAGCTCCCCCTGCTTGGAGCTCTCCCCACTTTCGGTGGGGCCGGGCTCTTTGGGCTGCCCGGGCTCGCGTTCTCGCCCCTCACTCCTTGTCTGGGCTCAGCGGCTCCAAGGAGCCCCCTGCCCCTCTCAGGCTCCTGAGGCTCCCGCCGAATGCGGCTGCTCCCCCTCTCTGGCTCCCCACTTTTGGCTCCTGGGGGGACAACAGGGCTCTGCTCCTCCATGCCACGCTGGCCGGCAGCCCACCGGCAACCCACCCGAGTCCCCCGGAGGGGCCTTTTTCTGCTTCATGGCCTGAGGACTGCTTCTTCTCCCAAGACGATCCCCGCAAAAACACAACTGGGGAGGTGACTGGGAGTGACTGAACATGCTGAGGAACGGGCTACACCGGAGTATTGGGAGTGACTGAACAAAAGTGGGTGAAAAAAAGAGGCGACTGGAACCATGTGAGCAAACCAAGTGTTCATACTGGCAGGGACTGGTAGCACACTGGGCTTCATCGTCTTGGATTCATACTGGGAGGGACATGACTAATACTGGGAGTGTCTGAGAGTGACTGGGGAACACACCGCTGCACATCATGCCCCAGACTGGGCCTGACTGGAGCAACTGGAGCACGGCTGGCCAGCGCAGAATGCATCAAGTTGGACTGAGCTGGGTTGATCTAGAAGCAACTGAACACTGCTGAGCAGCTGGACCATTACTGGAGAGATTGGAAGCAATGCTGGAGGCTATAAGTGGAAGCAGTGCACTGGGAGGGGCGCATGTGACTGGGAGTCAAACTGGAGCTTACTGGGTCATATTTTGGGGGTTGAAAGGGAGTGACTGGGATCACACTTGGGCCTACTGGTGACGCAGCTGAGGAGAAACTGGGATCATGCTGCCATGGCAACTGGAGCAAACTGGGAAGACTGATGCAGCTGGAGGCACTGATATACTGGGCATCGACTGGCTTGGATCATTACTGGGATAAACTGTCACACCTTACTGGGGCCACTGCAGGCTGAAATGACTACAGACATGCTGGGGCAGACTGGATATACGGGAGTGCTGCTAAACCATGTGGAGCTGATGGAACCACACTGGGACAGCTGGCCCATGCTGGAGCAGACTGGATCACCGACTGCGGGCCACTGGCTTCAGAGCTGAGTGACTGAGCAACTGGTGGATTAGACTGCAAGTGACTGGATCATGAGCTGGGAGTGGGCTGACAATCATACCTGGGATTCATACTGGGTGTGAAGATGGATCCTGACTGGTGGTTACTGGAGCTACTGGGCCCATTGCGGGGCAAACAGCGGGACATACATCGTAGAGGAACTGGAGTAAACTCTGGGCTAAGAGTGAACCACACTGAGGAACTGGAGTTGCCTTGGCAATGACTGCGCAGAATGTGTCAGGGCAATGGATATATGGGCGTCTAAGGGACCATAGGGTGGTGACTGGGACCATGAACTGGAGCGACTGGATGTGCTGGGATACTGCGGAACACGGCTGGGCAGTAGAGACGATTGGGATCATACTGAGTGACTGGATCCTTCAGGGAGTGAGAAAGCTGACCAGCTCATGACTGGAGAGACGGGATTCATTACGGGGAGTGATGAGGACTGTGCTGGGCCGAAACTCGGGAGAACTGTGGACACAGCTGGATGGAACAGTGCGAGGAACTGGAAGCAATTGGATCTGCTGGGAGCACAATTGCATGTCATCACAGGAAGTACTGGGAGCGACATTGGGCTTCGATGACTGGAGTGAGAGTGACTGCTCGACACTGGAGCAGCCGACTGCCCGAAGGCACCGGCGGACCCTCGAACCCTTCCCGCCAGTTATGCGGCGGCCCCGTCCAGCCCCAGCCCCCCCCGATTGCCGGTCGCTTTTCCGGCGAATCCCAGACTCCCCCCTCTCGGAGGGTGCCCCGCTTTGCCCTGGCTGGGCTTCTCCTCTCTCGGGTGCTCCGCTCGGAGCGAGAGCCGCGGCTCTCCCGGGGCTCCCCAGAACCGGGGCCTGTCCCCCCGCCGGGTGCGGCGCCGCTCCCGGCGCGTCCCCACGCGCGGCCCCGGCGGAGCTCGGAGGGCCCGGCGGGAAGCCAACCCCCCCCCGCGGGGACCCGCATCCCCCGCCCCCGCCGGGGCCTGCCGCGCAACCCGCACCGGACCCTCAAAACACCCCCGGATCCCCCGAGTGAGCCCCCGAGGGCGTCTGCGGCGCTGATCGGCCTTTGAGCCCCGCAGCTCGCAAACATCCCGCCCAAAAACGCCCAGCCCAGGCACCCCCGGGATCTTTGGGCCCGAGCTCCCCTGTTCCGGATACCTGCAGGGATGGGGGGGCGATGCTCCCGGGTGCTGCTGAGCTCATGCAGCGCCGGGAGCCCGCGATCATGCCTTCCCCGCTCCATGCCGCTGCGTTGATCCTGCTGGCCGCTCGCCTCTTCTCCCTCCCTTCCTCGCTCCTCCCCCGCTCCCGAGGCCCTTGCAGCCCGTCCGGGAGGGCGGGCATGGAGCCGGGACAGGATCGGAACGCAGAGAGGGCTGCGGGATTGCAGAGCTGGGACGGACTGGCTCTGTGGTGCGATCATCCTGGAGCAGCTCCTGGTGGACGAGCTTCGACTGGATTCAGGATTCAGTGGATCTACACTGGGAGTGAGAGGGAAGCGCCGCGCATGGGTGCCCAGGCCCTTGGTCTGTTTTATAGATAATATTAAAATATTGGCTTTTTGCAAATATTCAAATGGATTTTATGGTAGTGGTTGAACTTAACTTCATTATAAAGATCTATTTTTGAATTTGCTGTCTGTTAACTTAGGCTTTAGACATAGTAGTGAAATAGCTGATGACGAAGTGATGCTTGTGGTTACAATGCTGCTGGATGAGGAGAACATCCAATGAGACAGCAGTGATGAGGACCACCTGCTGCAGAGGGTGCCAACTATCAGCACTCACCTGCTGGAAGGCAGTGTGGTCCGGGGGCCAAACTGAAGATGATGAATAAAAAAGGACTAAAAAACCACAACCAAAATAGGCATGCTCCTAAAAAGGTGGATAGGAGCGCGAGGAGGAAGCCATGGCTAAACAGTTCTGGAATACGGGAACTAGTTTGGGAAAAGTTTGCTATGCGATAAGGCGTGATGAATATGCAACCAGGCTTGATGTGGAAGAAAAGTATTTAGAGGTACTATCCGCCGAAGATATACAGGGGGTCTTGGTTCAGTGCCAGATGGCACCCGCCGTGAATAAACCTGCCCTGCTCTGTATGGCTCTTGTCTCCTGCTTGTCCTTTATGAAAACTCTCTGACTTTTACACAGCCAGAGGGTGAGAACGTGTTCTCACAGCGCGAGGCAGTGAGAGCTCGCGGGGCCGGGGCTAACCGGCAAAGGGCGGCGCGGCTGGGGCAGCGGGCCCCAGCCCGGCCCTCGAGCGCGTGGGAGATATTGGCCCCGCAACGCGGGGACACGTGAATGCCGCCGCGAGGGAGCCCTTGAACGCGCCGCCCGACTGCTCCCCCGTCGCCCGCGAAGCTTCCGCAGCTGCCCCCGTGCACGTGCCGCAGCCGCGGCTCCGGGGCGGTAGGAGTCTGCGGGAACCCGCCAGGGCCGGCCCCCTCCCCAGCCCGTACTGGGCCCGCCCGGGTGATGCTCGGCCGGGCTCTTCTCGCTGGTCCGGCTCCCGCACGGCCCCGCTGTGAGCGGGGCGATGGCCGAGGCGCCCGGCGCCGCCAGGGCCCGAGCCCCTGTCCCGGCCGGGGCAGCGTCCGATCGCGGCCCTGCCCGGGGCTGCGCCCTCTGCCGCCCCGGCACAAACCTAGCACTCGCCGCGCACTCCCTCCAGCCGGCCTGCGGCTCCAGCCGGCACAGCATTCCTTCATGGCATCTCTGTTATCTCTGCGTCACGACGGGCACAGCATTCCCTTCGATGCGCATCTCTGCCGAATCTCTGCTCACACGGGCACAACTTTCCCTTCCAGGCATTCTCTGCCATCTCTAGCTCACCGGGGCACAAACCAGCTGCTGCTGGGCAATCTCCAGCTCCCGTTGAAGGCTTCCACCCAAACTTGCTGCCTCAGCTCTGCCACCACCATCCAGAAATCAAGAGCAAAGCTGAAATCTCGATTGAGAGAATCTTGCAAAGTCACATCCCTGAGAACATTTTGTGTATGCAAGATCACAATGTTTTACAGAAGCTGAGAAAACGTCAACAATTATAGAAAAACAACTATCACACTGGACTAAGAAGAAGCTCAGCCAAATTCCATTTGAATGGAAGGACCCTCTCTTTCCCATATGTGAGCAATGCATTGCATTTCCCAAACCAGGGAAACGAGGAAGCCCTGGCCAGCAGCAGCTTCACACGCCGGGGAGCAGCGACACAGAACAGGGCAGGGGCAACGAGGCTGCCAAATTTAGAATTCTCTATTGGCGCTGCATGAAAAGAACCTTTGTTCTCAGTCTCTGACTCTAGCCACTTTAATTAGAGTCCAAAAAGACTAAAGAATTATTGGGGTAATAATAAGACATGTACCTATTAATGGCAAAAAAAAAAAAAAAAAAAAAAGATAATGGAAGATAGATAAGAAGTTAATAGAGGTAGTTCGCCTGCCATATATAGTACATAGGTTTGCAGTGGCCAGGTTTTGGTCGAGAGAGGCTGCTGGAAGCAGCTCGCTCGCTCCGACGTCCCACAGAGTCAACTCCAGCCGGCTGTCCAGACGACAGCTGCCAGCCAAGCTGTGCCAGTTAGGAGAAATGGTTAGTTTGGTATGAAGACTGGAAGATCACACGTTTAAAGGTGTTTTTATAGGTGTGCACAGCGGGCATGTAGAATTTTAGGATTTTAGTATTAAAGTAATGGAGACAAAGGATGGAGGGAAAGGGCGTGTCTGCGTCCTTCTTTCTTTCTTCTTCTTGTTTCTCCATCTTCTGCTGTGGATGTTTGCATCCCCCGGGCCCCGCCCCTCCCCTGGGATTGGTTTGGGATAGAGTGCACTGTCTAAGCATGGGTGATGGGGTATTGGAAAGTAAAGTAAATATGAGAGATGTTAATTTGTAGTAATAAAGACGACGCAGCCTTCGTGGGAGGGCCGGATGAGCGTTTGTGGCTGCCTTGCTGAACAGAACCTCTGTCTGGCAGGGAGAAAATTCGTTGTAGACTAGATATAATAAACAAACTTGAGACAGAGAGAATGAAGAGCCCGACTGCTTCTTCAAGCGCGGGCTGGGAAAAAGAGACTTCGAACTTTTCTCAGAAGTCACTCTGGGCACAAAGATCCCAAACAAGGGTGGATGGGAGGTCCCTGTGTTTACTAGGAAACACACGGCTCCTCTCCATCTGAAACCACTTAAAAGTTTAACAAGGGCTTCTGGTGTGGGTGTGTCCCTGCTACCATGGGAGCCTGACAATCTAACATCCATCCCATTATCCCTGGACTTCCTCCTCCTGAGGCTCAGCTGTTTGTGTGAACATTCCCACTTCCAAGTGTCCCTCTGCCGCAAGATAGCACACTGATCTTTCCAGCTGCTTTTGGGTTTGGCTCTCCCCTGCTGGAGGGAATGCTCCTGCACTTTCCTTGCAGCCGACCTGGTCCTTCTTATATGGGGAACCACTGTGGGTCCTGGGCCCTCGGGGCTGTAAAATTCTGCCATCGCTTTGTCTGCTTTCTCCTTTTCAGCATCCCCTTTCTCATACACTTGCTGTATCCTTTCTAAGCATTCATCCGGGACTATTCTGCATCCTCTTAGTCCTCCCTGATACTGCGTGGCCATCTCATTTTCTGCAGCTCAAAGCCATTCGTCTTTCCAGGTGAACAACCAAAATCTTAAAGAGAAAATCCTAATTTTCACAACAATCTGCATTTGCCTGGATTTCTTTTCCTCCTTGGTTCTCTATTCTCTTTAATAACACACAGTTATACCAAGAGCAGTCCTGTCCTGCCAACGTGTCCAATACATGGACCCAGGGTCATGATTTCTCCTGACAGGGACAAGAGGGCAGAGCTGTATTTATTGGCACTAAGCTTAGTCTCTACAGGTGGAAGGACTGGACCTTTTTAGAATTCTACTCATTTGTTCAGTTTCTTGTAACACTGACTGGACTTGATTCCATGAGGAGCTTATTCCTTTAGAAATGATGGTATTATACTTCACAGAAAACATTTGCAACAATGGATGGCCATTTTTTTTGCTTCTGTGTTACATTTCTTACAGTGCTCTCAGTGGTTGACATTAAGGCAAATGAGTTTCTGCTTGAGCTGGAGCAAAGCTTGAAAATGTTTTCACGTTGTGGTAAATGAATAAGGGGATAGTTGGCTGCTCACAATTAAAAGATGAATATTTAGTGTGATTGTTAAGAAGAAATTTTTAATAGGTATTAGTTTGTTATTTTTGGCATGTTCTTCTCCATAGTTGGCAATTCACTTGCAGGATCAAAGTCCAACCACCAAGTGTTCCGGGCATCATGCCAAGATCTCCGAGCCCCCCGAGAGGGTCTCGGCTCTCGACGTGGTCTCGGGATACTCCTCACATCCGAAGTGATGTGCAGAGTTCCCACACTTTTCCACCCCAATTTCGAACTCCAAATCCCGTTTTTCCATCCCAAATCCTTCTTTGTGCATCCCAAACCTCCTTTCCCACCCCAAATCCCCTTTCCTCACCTCAAACCCTTTCCTCATCCCAAATCTCCTTTTTCAGCCCCAAATCCCCTTTTCCTACCTCAATTCTAACCCCAAACCTGCAATCCCCACCCTAAATCCCTTTTCCCACCCAAATCCCCTTTTTCCACCCCAAATCCTTCTTTGTACATCCCAAATCCTTCTCCTTTCACCCCAAACTCTCTTTTCTCACTCCAAATCCTCTTTTCCCACCCCAAATCCTCCTTCTTTCACCCCAAAATTTCCTTTTTCCATCCTAAATCCTTCTTTTTCCACCCCAAATTTCCTCACCCCAAATCCTTCTTGTTTCACCCCAAACCCCCTTTCCCAGCCCCCAGGGGTTTTGGGGTTCCTGAGGGGTTTTTGGGCTTTTTCCCAGCATTGTACCCAGTGTCTCTCTGCAGACATTGCACCTGGAGCTGCCCCAGATAAACCCCAAATAAACCCCAAATTTTGGGGAAGGGGGAGTGGGGGGGGTTGATGCTAAAATCTGGGTGTTTTTGACACATCAGGATTTGAGACTTGGGGGTATTTGACCCCAAACTTTGGGAATTGGGGGTGTTTGACACCCCAGAATTTGGGATCTGGGGGGGTTTGACCTCAAAATTTGGGAACTGGAGGGGTTGATCCTAAAATTTGGGGTTTAGGGGAGTTTGACCCCTTGGGGTTTGTGGGGGGTTGACCCCAGAATCTGGGATTTGGGGGTGTTTGACACCCCAGGATTTGGGGTCAGGGGGCTTTGACCCCAAAATTTGGGGACTGGGGGGTTTGACGCCAAACTTTGAGGATTGGGAGGGTTTGATCCTAAGATTTGGGGTTTGGGGGGGTCTGACACCTGAGGGCTTGGGGATTTTTGACCCCAAACTTTAGGAATTGGGGATGTTTGACACCCCCGGGGTTGGGATTTGGGGGTTTTTGTTCCCAGGATTTGAGGATCAGGGGGTTTGACTCCCAAACTTTGGGATCCGGGCAGTTGGACACCCCATATGTTTCAAACCCCAGGATTTGGGGTCAGGGGGTTTTGACCCCAAAGTTTGGCAACTGGGGGGATTGACCCCAGGATCTGGGGGGATTTAACCCCAGAGTTGGGGAGATCAGGGGGATTTGACACCCCAGAGTTTGGGATCGGGGGGGCTTTGACCCCAAAGTTTGGGGATTGGGGGGTTTGACCCCAAACTTTGGGGATGAGGAGGGTTGGACACCCCAGATGTTTCAAACCCCAGGAGTTGGGGATGGGGGGTTTTAACCCCAAACTTTGGGGGTTGGGGGTGTTTGACACCTCAGGATTTGGGATTTGGGGGTGTTTGACCCCAGATTTTGGGAATGGGGGGGTTGGACACCCCAACTGTTTCAAACCCCAGGCTTTGGGGTTGGGGGGATTTAACCCCAACGTTTGGGAATTGGGGAGTGTTTGACACCCCAGGATCTGGGATTTGGGGGGTTTGATCCTAAAATTTGGGGTTCGGGCTGGGGGGCAGGGGAGGCTGAGATCCAGGGTTTGGGTTTGGGGGTGTTTGACCCCTGCAGTGTTTGAACCCCCAGGATTTGGGGTCGGGGGGAGCTGACCTTTGGATCGGAGCCATTCCTGGAAACAGCGGCGGGATCGGGACTGGGAACAAGAATGGGATCGGGAAAGGATCGGAGAGGACCCCCCAGTCCCGGAATGGAGCCACCCCCCAATCCCGGACCCCCCCATCCCGACCCATCCCCCAAATCCGGACCCCCCCCCCCAATCCGGACCCATCCCCCAATCCCGGACCCCCCCCCAGTCCCAGCCCCGTCCCCAGCCGCTGAACGGACCCTCCCTCAATCCCAGCCCGCCCCGATCCGGAGCGGAGCCATCCCCAGAGCCCCCCCATTCCCGGCCCGGACCCTTCCATCCCTTTTTGGGGCGGCTCCTGCCGCTCCCCGCCCATTTCTGGGGGTTTCCAAAGGGCCCCGCGGACGCCTCCCATTTTGGGGGTGTTGGGGTGGCCCCAGGGCCGCCCCGAGGCCCGAGGGGGGATCGAAAGCCCCAAACCCGGGGGGCGCCTGGGGGTGCCCAGTTCCTCCCGTCCGCACCCCGAAACAGATCCTGGCCAATCAGAGCGCGCGGCGCTGATGACGATCCAATTGCCCGGGCAGAAACTCGGCGCACTGGCCCGCCTGGTAATTTCCAGCGAATCAGCGCCCGGCTTGGCTGTGACTCCTCAGCTGCCGGGCGAACCCAGCGGCTCTCACAGCGCTAGCCAATCAGAGACTGCGCGGGGCCATTTCCAGCCAATCAGAGCGTCTGTCGCTGATGACTCCGCAGTTGCCAGGAGCGGAATTTGGGGCGGGGGAGGTGACCCGGGGATGGGGATGGGCCGTGCGGGGGCAGCCGGGGCCGCACTGGTGGCACTGGGGGCGCTGGGAGCCCCCCGGCGCGGGGGGAGCGGGGGGCGCGGTGAGAAGGGGGCGGGGCCCAATTGAACCAAAGGGGGTCGGGACCCCAAGGGAGCAGGAGGGCCTGGAACCCCAAAAACCAAGCACGGGGGAGGGGATCTGGGGAACGGATGGGAAGGGGCGGGAGAGCGGGGAAAGAGGGGGATGGACCCCCAAACAGGATCAAGCCAACTTGATGTGGCCACCTTCAGACCTGGATGGCAGCCAATGGCAGCCAAAGCTTTTTCCAGTCGTGTGGTCCAGTCTGTGCAATCCGCAGTCCATAGGTCCCAGCCATATTTGATCCCAGTCCAAGGTATCCCAGTCTGTGTGGTCCAGTCATAGGATCCCAGTCCATTCAGTCCCAGTCCATATTTTTGATCCCACTCCAGGCTATCCCAGTCTGGAGGGTTCTGATCCACAAGGATCCCCATCCACGTGATCCCTCAGGGTGATCCCAGCCCATATTTGATTCCCAGCCAGTTGATCCCAGTGTGGGGCTCTCCCCATCATGGAGCTGCTCATTGGAGCACAGCTCCGAGCTCTGGCTCATCTGCGGCCTCGCCTTCCCGCCCAGGCTGGCTCTTTCCCCTCACATCCCCGCCGGTTGCCGTTTGCAGCCCTCCTCGTGCCGGCAATCTCCGGGCCCTTTTCTCCCGTTGGCTTCCTTGCGCCGTGGAGTCCGCTCAAAACGGCCCTCATCCCACCAAGGCTGCCGCGGGCATTTGTTCCTCCCTGCTCTCCATGCTCGCTCCTGCTCTGGGGGAGGAAGGACAAGGACACGATGGGATTTGCCTCCGTGCCAAGCAGGCAAGGCAAAGCAGATCCCCCAGGCTGGTGTGCAGCCCGGGCCGTGCTGGGCTGGGAGATGAGCAGCACAGAGGGGAAAGGGGCACTGGAAACCTTCCTCCTCACCTGCTCAGTGTCCCGGGCATCTTCCTCTTCCTCACAGCCTCCCAGGGGAGGAAATGGAATCCTGGTTAACTGACCTCCTCCTCCCGCACCTCCTAAACCCCCTTACTCCTCTTTTTTCCAGCCGCTTCTCATCTCCGTTATCCCTCCTCTTCATGCCACCCTTTGTTACAGTCCCGGTCCATCTGCGATCCTAGTTTGGTGGATCCCAAGTCCATAGAATCCAGACACAGTTTATCCCAAGTGTGGATGCGCCGGATCCAATGGTCCCAGTCTGTGCAGTCCCATCTGTAGGATCCCAGTCCAGGTTATCCCAGTCTGTATGATCCCATTCCATAGGATCCCATTCACAGGTTCCAGTTTATACTGTCCCAGTCCCTATTTGTCCCATTCGGCAGATTAATCCCAGTCCTAGTTAATCCCTTTCCCATAGAATCCCAGTCCTATTTGGTCCCATTCCAGTTATCCCAGTCGGTTATTCCCATTCCATAGAAATCCCAGTCTGGGCTATCCAGTCCAGTTTATCCCAGTCCATAGATTCCAGTCTCTCAGGCATTTCGTGGGAACTGGGATATGGGGGGACTGGAGAGTGGGATCATGGGGAAACTGGATAATGGGAATTCTGGGATAACAGGAGAGTACTGGGATAGTGGGGAACTGGGATAAATGGGGGAACTGGGATAAGACGGAGAGTGGGATAACTGGGAAGGTGGGATAGTGGCGAACTGGGGGATAATGGGGGGAAAGTGGGATAATGAGCGAGAGTGGGTAATGGGGACACTGGGATAATGGGGATATGGGATACACTGGGGAACTGGAATAATGGGAGTACTGGATAAACAGGAAAATGGGAATATCAGAATAATTGGAATTCTGGCTAATGGGAAATATCCGAATTATGGGAATTTTTGGATAATGAGGAACTGGGGATAAAGGAATTCTGGATCATAGAAATTTCCCAGGATAATGGGAATTCTGGGGTCAAGGGGAAATTTGGGATAACAGGGAAATTTGGATAATGGGATACAGGGAATTTTGGGATATGGGAATTCCCTGGGATAACAGCAATTCCCAGATTATGGGAATTTTAGAATAACAGGAAATCTGGTGTACCAATAGAACTAATCCCCAGAGAATTGGCAAATTTTTGCGGAAATGGGAATTCTGGGATAAGTGGAATTTGGGGGATAATGGGAAGTTTTGGTGGCAATCAACACACCTTCGGGGTAATGTGTCCCGGATAACAGAAACATGTCCCCAAATATGGGAATTTTTGGGAGTAATGAGAGAATTCTGGGATAACAGGGAAAATTTGGGAATGGGATCCAGTCCATAATGAGCCGCAGTCTTATTTTGATCCCAGTCCAGTTTATCCAAATCTGTTAGGGAATCCCAGTCAATATTTAATTCCAATCGACTTGTCCAGTCCCTATTTAATTCCCAGTCCGCAATTTGATCCCACGTCATATCTGCATCCCGTCATATCCATTGGTCCCAGTCCATATTGCCTGCAACAATTCCAAAGTTGTTTTTCAGTCCAACGATGTTTCCTGCCCTTGTAGGCAAATGGAGAAAATCCTACAGAAGACATTTCCCTGCAGCCTTCAGAGACTTCAGCTCCTGGGACTGGGAATTAAAATATTAATGGGAAAGGAAAAAATAAATTCAGGGGAGGGTCTGTGGGGACAGAGGGGGCATCAAACCGATATTAAATCAGGGAAGGCAGTACGGAGGCAATAACAGGAGGTTGGGGACGGGTCAAACGAGGAAGGGGTCATTGAACATCAGGGGAGGTCTTTGGTGGTCACTGGGGGACATATTCAAGGAGGGTATTTGGTGGTCCCTGAGGCAATTAAATACAGGGAGGGGTCCGGTGGTGCCTGGTGCTCAAGGGAGCACTGAGAGAGAACAGAGCAGGCAAAGAGGCAAGGACGAGAAAACGGGGGACACAAACACAATGAGTGAGAAGGCGGCACTCTGCAACACAGAACTGCAACGGGGTCTGAAATGAAGGGAGAGAAATCACAAGAAATCTGAGTTTTAATTGCTCATCAATACACCCACACACCCAAGCCCCACACAATCCCCATCCAGTGCTTCCAAACTGAGATCCACTACTCTAAATCACCTCCCAACCCCATCTCAGCTGGTGGCTGTGAAATCGAGTGTTGCATGTTTGGGATTGAGGTTTTTGAGGTTGGGTTTGAGCCTTTTGGGAGTAAGATTGAGCTGTTTTACTGGGATTTTTGTGTGTTTTGAGGTGGACAGATCCATCCCTCTCTTGGCTTTTGGAGTGCAAAGAGATGGAGAATGAGCAAAAATAATTAAGGCCAAACCAAAAGGCTAAGCAGCCAGGTGTCGTTCCGAGCATGGATCACAGAGAATGAGAGTGACAGGGCTGCTGCCCAAGTGCCTGCCTCCAGTGGGATGGAGCTGGAGCAGCGCACGAAGGCTCTGTCCTGCACTTGTGGCACTCGCAGGGCTTCCCTTTACCGGTGCTCCGTTGGGTGTTGGGTCAAGGTAGAGCTGTCGGAGAAGCTTCCCCACACGATGGGACACTCTAGCGTCTCTCCCCAGGGTGGGATGGCGCCGGTGAGCTGATGAGGTGCAGTCTGCGCGTTCGAACTCCCATCAGGTCGGGGCATTGGAGGGCTCTCCTCCTCTGTGAATCCGATAGTGGTAGGGAGATGCATAAGCTGGTTGGAAACCTCTTCCTTGCATTTATCACACTCGTAGGGCCTCTCCCAGTGTGGTATGACGCCGTGCTTGAATGAAGGGTGGAGTTGTAACTTGAATGCGCCTTCCCACACTCAGGGCAATGGGAAGGGCCTCCTTGTGTGACTACTGAATAGTGCCGAAGAGAGGGTGCTGCTCTGAACCTCTTCGCCACACTTGAACACTCATAGGGCGCTCTCCCCAGTGTGGGTCCTCTGGTGCTTGATCAGGCTGGAGCTCCGGCTGAAGCTCTTCCCACACTCCCACACATCGTCAGGGCGTTCCCCTGTGTGGATCCTCTGTGCCAATCAGGTGCAGTTTCCCTCCTAAAGCTCTTCCCACACTCCACCACGTGTGGGGCTTTCTCCCCATCATGGAGCTGCTCATGGAGCACAGCTCCGAGGCTCTGGCTCCATCTCGGCCGCCTTCCGGCCCAGGCTGGCTCTTTCCCCCTCACATCTCCCGCACTGCGTTTGCAGCCCCTCCTCGTGCCGGCATCTCCGGGCTTTCCTCCCGTTGGCTTCCTGCGCCGGGAGCCCGCTCCACAACGGCTCTTCTTTCCACCAGGTTCTGCCGGACGGGCATTTGTCCTGCCTGCCTCTCCATGCTCAGCTCCTGCTCTGGGGGAGGAAAGACAAGGACAGATGGGATTGCCTCCGTGCCACAGGCAAGGGCAACAGATCCCCCAGGGCGTCCCCGGCAGGACGGCACCGCCAACCTCCCTGATTCGCTGTCCGCCTCAGCCTTGGCTTCTCATTCTCCAAACACCCCCCAACAAACCCAACCCAGGGACCCCCCGGGATATCTGGGCCCGCGTCACCCTGCGCGATGGGGGGGCGATGATGCCCACAGGTGGGGGCTTGCAAGAATTCAGGCAGGGATCGAGAGCGTGGCACCGGTCAGCTCAGCCTTGATCCGCCTTTGTCCGCTCCTCCTTACTCTTCCTTCCGGCTCCCCCTGCCTCCATCCCCCCTCCAGCCCTCTCTCTTATCCCCCGCTCCTCCTCCCCACTCCATCCTGCCTTCCCGTCCCTCCTCCTCCTCCCCCAGCAGCAGCCGCACCCTCGTGCCCCCCCCGTTCCCAACGCATGCAGCCCTCGCAGCCCGCGGCAGGACGGCCATGGAGCGGGACAGGTCGGGATGGGCAGGCGCGGGGCCTCGGCTGCTACCCAGCCGCTGCCCCGCGGGGGAAGCCGGCCCCGGGCCAAAGGAGAAGGCAAACGGGCAAAACTGGGGGCTGCCCATCCCAACTGGGCCTTGCTGGGGCCCCTGCCGGGCAACTGGGCCCAGCCCTTGGGGCTCCCTCTGGGCACATCCGCCAGGGGGGAACGCACACAGGACTGGGGGATCCCCCGCAGTGGCAAGCAACTGCCAGGGAATGGGCTGGACTGGGATTGTACTGGGAGTGACTGGGGCTTGTAACTGGCTTTGTACTGACATCAATACTGGATCGTACTGGAGTGACTGGGGCTGTACTGGGTTGTACTGACATCATACTGGGATCGTACTGGAGTGACTGGGGCTGTACTGGGTTTGTACTGACATCATACTGGGATCCTACTGGGAGTGACTGGGGCTGTACTGGGTTTGTACTGACATCAGACTGGGATTCGTACTGGGATCAATGATGGGGAACTGTACTGGGGTTTGTACTGACATCATACCTGGGATCATACTGCCATGCAGGGCAGACTGTGAATCGACTGATGGACACTGGGATCATAACTGGGATCATACTGCAATCATACTGGGAATGATTAGGAAGACCGGGGGTGGCTAATGAGACCGTGTTAGCGGTAAATGGGATATACCTGGGATGAACTGGGAAATCATGCCTGGAGCTGAACTGGGACATACTGCAGCGGTGCCAATAACAGGAGGCCTGACTGGGAGTGCTGGGAGCAAATGGGATCCACACTGGAAGGGAACTGGAAAGATGCTGGAGGGAACTGGCTAACACTGCGGAGAATACTGGAGTGACTGGAACAAAAAGTGAGGGTGAAAGAGAGTAACTGGAACCATGTGGAGCAAAAACTGGTTTTACTTCTGGCAAGGAACTGGAAAGCACACCTGGGCTCATCTTTGGATCATACTAGGAGTGACTGGACTAATACTCCGAGTAACTGGAGTGTCACAGTGCAGCAACACCTGCAGCATCATCCCCCATAGCTGGCCTGACGGGAAGCAACTGCAGCAAATGCATCATACTGGGACTCACTCTGAGTTGATTGTAGGAAGCAAACTGGAACCATGGCTGGCGGCAGCTGGGACATCATGGCGCGAATTGGAAGTAAAGAAGGGATTACATTGTGAAAAATGCATTTTTGTATTGGGTTTTTCACTTTATATTAGAATGAATTGCTATATGTCTTGTGTTAAGAAAGTACTGTTGTTTAAATTCTCTTAAGTAGTTGGGTTAAATTTACTTTAGGTTATTAAAAATATGTTAAAATAGAAGGTATGCTTCCTAAGGCCTTATTTTTCAAAGGATTGCAGCGATATCAGCCACAGGACACCTAATCTTTGAGAGAAAAAGAATTTATTGCCTCTTTATCAGAAAAATGAACTTCTTCCCGCCATCTAAGGCCGCTGCAGTAGGATTCAGAGGAAGATTTGACGCTGACCAGAAACGAATCCTGTGTTTGAGTGGAATTATGCATCATGTATGAAGTGTATGAATATGCAACAGGGCTATTGCTGTTTAAGGGTTAATCCTGTGTTAACGGGGTGTCCTTTTTTCGGGCTCGTGCTGCCCAGAAAAAGGTACCCAGATATCTGTAACTCTTTGTATTTACTGTGCTCATATTTGTTCCTAATTCAAATTGTCCAAATTATTATTACTCTAATTGTATTACTATTTTTATAACAATTTTATTACTATTAAACTTTTAAAATTATAAAAACAGGTGCATTGGCGTTTTTCACAATTATGGGGCAGAGGATGGTTACTAACACCTCGCTGCCGGTGCTTCAGGAGAGTCAGAGTGGGGAAGGCGCGCCCTGCCCCGTTGGCAGCCTCGCTCTGTTTCCCCTGGGTGTGACCGACAGACGCAGGTTATGGTGGACAAAAGGAGACAATAAAACACAAAGAGAAGGGAAAAAGGCTCCCTCACACCGCGCGGGTAATTGGCCCCCTCAGAGTAGTCATGTGCACGAAGAACCCGGGAAGGGAAAAGGGATTTGGTAAGCATTTCTCAGCGGGGGCAGGTACAGGGGGGATGAATGTGTGTGAATGAGAGGCGCGGCTGCCTCGTGTTGTCCCGACCTCCAAATCTCTCCTT
>NDFG01004019.1:0-10706 GCA_002167245.1 Sporophila hypoxantha
ACAAGCCTGTGTGTGAACCCGCTCAGAGACCACCTTCACCTCCAGAAGCAATTGGGGTAGAAAAGGATCCAGAAACCTACACCGATAACAACCACGCCCTGGAGCCACAAGGTGCAATGTCCCTGGTCTCACTCGACAACAGCCAGCCCCTGCAGTCCATACAAATGGACAAGGGCAGCTCCACAAACGGCTGCCCTCAGACCACCACAAGATCCCATGGAACTGGCTCTAAGGAATATTTTCATTGAAGAAAAAGGCTTTCTTGAGACTACACAAAGCCACATGCATAGAACCATAAGACTGAAATTTAAAAACTTTGAGGCAAATTGATCCAAAAATTAAAAGCATAAGTGTGCACTTGGGAAAGAACACGAAAGGCCAGGATTTATTGTCTTAAGTCAGCCACACTGAATTCAAGATGTGGCTATGCCGAGCAGGGTGGGCCACTGAGATTTCTCGAAAAGAGGAGAGAAACGTTCAAAGAAACCTGTAAAAGTAGTGAGCTAAGGTGTTTTATTCTCTCACTCCCAATCCCAGTTCACTCCCAGTGCACCCAGTGACTGGGTTTATACCAGTGTCTACTCCTGAACACATTGCTGCAACCGAGTAGAACGACATCAAACACGGGCAAGCGCGTGAAGCAAGCTTTCGCATATTCCACACAACCTTCGGGCCTTTGAAACGATCTCGAAAGCCCCGGCCACGGACCCTCCCTCCAGGGGGGGCTCTGCTTGGCTGAGCACAGGAAAGGACTGACTGCTGCAGACGAGTGGTCCACATCTGCCGAAACATCTGGTGGCAATAGCGCTCAGGGCGGCGGTGGACTCCGCCGGGCTGCTGCCATTCTGGCTCTAAGCAACCTACAAGCTCTCCATATCGGGCGTTGTTTGGCTTCTCTTCCGTTTCATGGGTTCCACTTCCAACAGCATGCGCAGGAGGAGCATAATAACATCCAGCCAGACAGCCCCAGACACCCAGGTGTACACAGCTCGTGCAGTGGTGGCACTGCCACCCACCCTGCAGGCCAGCCACCTTCAGCTGGGAACCCTCTGCTGCTGAGCGGGCCACCAGGCTAGTTGCAGCACTCTAATAGCTCCAAGTTCCAACTCACGTGAAAATGCTTATAGGAGCCTATAGAAAAAAAGTAGCTGCAATGCATCCATGCCTGGCAAGCAGGGACTCCTCTCACCGCGAACACCCAGGCCCATTGGATGCCTTCGCTGAGGCAGCCCGCTGAAAATCGTTGGGCCAGAAAGTGTAATTAGCAGGACTCTTGGAGTAACAGGAAGGAGGTCAGACCAGATGAGTGCTGCTCGTCACCAGCTCCATGGCAAATGGAATGGCATATCATCCGCCACCACGCAGGAGCACGTTCCCCTCCAGGCTGGGCTGGTGTCTCAGGGACGTGTCTGGGCAGCCCCCAGGCTGGGACACTGGTATCTGCCATGGGCCAATGGGGAAGCGAGGAGCCGTCTGTATCGCTGTGCCAACACCCCTCACAAGCTAACAGAGGATAACGAGATTTCGTGCCGGGAAGACAGAGAGATTATTAGTGCAGCGCATGGGTGACAGCCCCAAAGCCAGCTGTCCATAAAGAGCAGCCCTGCCAGGCAGTTACCTCTGGCTCCAGCAGCTCACCTGTGCCAGCCCAGCTCCACGCAAGAGCAAGCACGGGCATCGCTCCTCACACTTGAGAGCCTGCAAGACCCAGAGCAGCACAGGCACTGTCCTCAGCTGTGAGAGCGCGAGCACACACCAGAGCAGCACAGGGAACTGCTCCTCAGCTGGAGAGTCGGCAGAGCCCAGAGCACACAGGGCACTGCTCCAGCTGAGGCTGCAGAGCCCAGAGCAGCACAGGCAGCTGCCCTCAGCTGTGAGAGCCGCCAGGCCCAGCAGAGCCCAGACAAGCCACAGGGCACTGAGCTCCCAGCTGAGAGTCTCAAGAGCCCTGAGCCACGGGCACGCCCCAGCTTGAGAGCCGCCAGAGCCACAGCAAGCCCCCACCACATGGGACGCATGTGCGACCACCACCCAACAGAGAAGAGCCAAGGATTCCCAACCTGAGAGAGGCACCTGAGGCTGACCTGTGTCTCTGAAGGAGCCTCTGTGCAACATCAGCTCCTTCACAGCCTTTCTACTGACCTGAAAGGATTCAAGCGAACATAAACTGAGAAACAAACACTTCCTGAATCAGGTCCGCACTCCATGCTCTGTGCCAAACAACAAGTTAATAACAAAAAAGTTCTCAGAGGAGTCTTGTTCAAAAAGGATAAAAACATCAGTGTTTTTTGCAGAAAAGTAGGCCACTACAGGGTTTTGCCCCTTTCGCTGAACAACACAGAAACATCCTTTGTCAAGCAAAACTAGGAAAACTGGATCAAGGTAGCTCGACCATGTTGTGGTTTCTGAAATCATTCTTCAGATGGATAACCAGTCTAATTCAACCAAGTGAATAAGTCATGAATGCATCAATTGACGGGGTTTTATGCTCTAGTAACAAGCAATCTACAAAATGTTTAAAGCACAAGACTAGAATGACACATTCCACAGCCACAAGGTCTAGCTCCATGTTTGTTTAGAATGCCCCAGAAGAACAAAAACGGAACATCGTGACAAATCTGGAGCAAGTTTAGCCTGTTCAGCACTAGACACTAAAAATCACAAGTAAATTCACCATTCCAGAGCAAATTATCAATCAGCAAGTCACTGTACTCCAAAATAGCAGAAACAACGGAAGCAGAACTGGTGGGCAAGCACGGCCCCACAATTCAGCAAACTAGCAGAATAACCCAGCTCTACCAAGAAAATCACACGGGACAAAAGCAATATTGGGCGTTGGCTGATTCTAAGGCGCAAAAGTCACCCAATCGGCGCCGAACACCACCGACCTACCTCCAGCCAAGTCCTCTCACTCGCTGCCCTTTGCCCTAAGTTGCAATAATCCAACAAAGCTGATTGAGGTACGACTCAGTGGGCTAAGAGAAAGCTCTTGTTTACCTCTCCTGGAACCCTGGGTGGGCTTTGGAAGGATGCTGGATGTCACCACTTTCACCGTGAGCTGCCTGCCTGCTCTCATTGGCCCATTGGCATGAGTCCGGGAGCAGGCTCCTCCAGCCCCGTCCGGGAGACGCCGCCCTGCAAGGGTGACCGGTTCATAGACCTGAATTATCCCACTGAGATCTTATCACCACTGAAACACCTCAGAATGAGATACAACAATCACGCGGCAACCCATAGCAGAGCAGAAGCATCGGTGACAAAGAGAAGGCAAGGTTGTTGGAAGCAGGCCCTGCAATAGCCTCAGTGTCCCGCAACGAGAACCTGCCTGACCCTGCAAGAGCCCGACAATGCCGTGGTCGCCTGACCCTGCAAGAGCCATAGCATAATGCCTGTGGTTGTCCCTGCAGCATGACCCCAGCAATGCCTCTGTGCCTGAAGCAGAGCTCCCAGCAATGGCTCCTGCTGTGACACACCAGCCCTTGCGCGGAGCCCCAGCAAGCCCTTTGTGCCCCTGAGCCCTGCACAGGCCCCACAATGCCCTGTTGTCCCTCTGACCTGAATATCACCGCAGCAAAATGCCTGACTGTGGCTGAGTGCCTACGCAGAGCCCCAGCAAGCCGCTGGTGCCCTCGAGCCCTGCATAACCCCAGCAATGCCTCGTGTGCCTGAGCCTGCAGACCCCAGCCACTGCCCGTTCCTGCAGAGTCCCAGCCAATGCTCCGGGGCCCTGCCAGGAGAACACCGCCCTGAGCCCTGCAAGAGACACCCCAGCAATGCCCTGGGCCCTAGCGCCTGCAGAGCCCCGCAATGCCCGTTCCCAGAAGCCCCAGCAATGCCCTGGGTGTCCCTGGCAGCCGCAGAACCCAGTAATGTCCATGTGTGTCCCTGACCCTTGCAACCCCAGCAATTGCTCTGGTGCTCCTGAGCCTGCAGAGCCCAGCAAGCCCTTTGTTCCCGCAGAGCCCAACGCCAATGCCCCTGGGTTGCACCACGGAAACCCTGCCCTACCCCAGAGCCCCAGCAATGCCCTGCGGGTGCCTGGAGCCCTGCATGAGCCTCTAGTCAAATGCCTGTGGTCCCTGACCCTGCAGAACCCCCAGCAATGCCCGGTGCCCTGATCCCTGCCAGAGCCCCGTGCCAACGCCTCTGGGTGCCCCAGAGACCGCCAGCAATGCCGCTGTGTGCCCCTGACCTGCAGACCCAAGCAACCCGGGTGTCCCTGCCGGTGCCCCATCGCACATGTCCCTGTTTCCCTGATTCCCTGCAGAGCCCGCAGCAATGCCCTGTGGTCCTGACCCGCAGAGCCCCAAGCAATGCCTCTTGGCCCCTAGCCCTGCAGAGACCCCAGCAATGCCAGGGAGGTCCGCAGGATCACCCTGCTAGCTCTGCACAGCAGGCTTGGCCTGCGCCTGGCAACCCAGCCAACGGCTGGAGAGTGGGGAGGAGGGAAAGGGTGGCTTCAGGCTATCACTGACAGCTCCTAATTTCAGTGATTATTTACACAACCAGCCATCTCCTGGACTCACCTTGCCTTTGGTACCGTGATGACACAGCTAAGCCACTTTGAAATGGTATGAGGTACTCCCATGTTTTCACTGGAACACTCTCATAAGTGTTTAGCTCTTGGCTTCCCTCACTCAGTCAGGAGCACTTCTTACAGCACTGGGCCACCTTCCAGGCATAACATCTAGCAAAGGTACTGAGTATGTCCCAGTTTTTCTCAGAAAACAGCCCAGAGCAAAGTGACTGCAATACAGCAAGTGCAGGAGAGAACCAGCAGTGAGGAGTCAAATACTAATTAAAACCAAACTGGGAAAAGAGCAAACCAAAACTGCCTAATCTCTGACCCCAGGAGAAAATTATTGCGAGCAACAAACAAAATCAGTTCCAGTCATGCTTTGCAGAACCAGCAGTACACAGCTCTGCAGGGCAGCACCATGTGAGCAGGGCCAGCCTCAATGTTTCCAACACCCAGGGCTGCTGGACCTGCTTTCTGTCCCTGGCAGGAGCCTGGCAATGAGCACTGCCCACCTGCACACTGACAAGGGAACCCAAGGGTGGCTGTGGGGCTCACCTGAAGGATGAGGCAAACCTCTGCAGATGTGTGACCCTTGAAAGGCAGCACCAGCCACACCTTGGCTGACTGACCCAAACCCACAGGAGACGAGCACAGCAAAGAGCCCTCAGGATTTGGAATCCAAGGCATGCACAGTACACAAATGGAACAGGCACTTCTTGACTAGGGAAAGGGTGGAAACTGCATGCTCTTAAAAGCTTCATTTCCAAGCACAATCAATGCTCCTGCAAAGTAGGACCATCCTCTCCCCAAGACCTTCCAGCAGCCTGAAGTAGTAAGCACCTCCAAAGACGGGGGGGGGGAGACAAGAGTAGTTTAATAATGTAAATATGTAAGGAAAATGGAAATAAAACAGTCATTAATTATTTCTGTTCCCACTATGAGCATCCCTCCAAGATACCCTGCTGTCTGTGAGTGCCCAGATTCACCAAGAAGGACCAAGAAGGACATTCACTTTAGCCTAGCTGGCCTCTCAACTCCTACTTCAGATGGAGAAAGACACACTGAATACCTCACCACTGCTCCAAGCAAGAGCCATGTCTTCACTGCCACCCAAAAGCCCCTGCTCCTCCTGCAGATATGCAAAGGCTTCCCTCCCTTCCACCCACCACTGACCAGCCTCCACAGAGCCATTCTCAGCCCCCASCATCTCCAAATAAAGGCATCACCATTGTTTCAACACATCCCTGACAAAGAGGAGTGCTAAAAACTGAAACAGGGAGTGATGGTGCAGCACAAGAAAACAGAGAATCCAGCCTGAGTGCTCGAGATCACTGCAGTTTGTACGTGTGCCATAACTCTGCATTCATCCTCTTCCTACTTGTTCTCATTTTTCTTTCTAAACTATAATGGTTTGTGTTTGTTTTTTTTTTTTTTCCAAATAACAGACAGGGTTCCAACCTCTGGATGCCTGTTCAGGTGTAGAGCCTTGGCGTGCTGTTGAATTTATGTTAAGCCAGCTCATTACCASTGAACAATGGCCCGTGAATTGGCTATTGCTCAAAGAAATCACTTATCAAGGCCATGTCTACAAAAACAAACTGTTAGTGCAAAGTTTTGAAGTGTATGAAAGAAGGATAAAGGAAGAAGGATGTCGCTTTTAATCTGTAAGATTAGGAGAGGAGCAATCTGTTTTTTTGTTAAAGGGAGTCTCCCTGTGATGTTAGGCAAGCTATACAAAATCCCTGTATTTTCATTTCCTTCTGAATAAAATGAGAATAATACTATTTTCCTATCCAGTGGAGAGGTTTGGATAACTTCAGCCCTAATGCTCTCAATGCCYACCATCAAAATGTCTGTGAAGCGTGAGGTGAAAGAAAAAACAACTCAGCCAACCACATCTGATTGACTGAATTTTAAACTCAAATGAATTGACTGTCATCCAACTTCCAAAACCCAAACCAACTCCACACGATTAGGCTAAGAATAAGCWTGAGGAATGGCACTCTGCAGGGTAATTCTGTGCAGAGGCTGGGAGCCCCGGGAGAGGGGCTGGGACGGGAGCAGCTCCTCAGCCGTGACCGGGCTGTGACAATCTCATTAATTTGGCGCAGTGGCTCCGTGTCCCAGGGGCGTCTGGGGCTRACTGCTCACCCTGCAGCCCCAGCTCTGCCCTCACCCATGGCCTGGTGGCTTCTGGGGCATTAAATGCAGCTCTGCACTGGGGAGCAGCCCCACTGATCGCTGTCCTGCCSTCCGGAGCAGGCTGGGGCCTGCATCGCTCCAGCAGGAGCGGCTGTGCAGTGTCCCTGATGGAGGAACCAGGTGTCCCTGAGGGGCTGTGCTGTGTCCCTGCTGGATGAGGAATGGCTGTCCAGTGTCCCTGCTGGATGAACCAGGTGTCCCTGCTGGATGAACCAGGTGTCCCTGAGGGGCTGTGCAGTGTCCCTGCTGGATGAACCAGGGATTCTGAGGCCCAAAGCTGGGCCCTGCAAGCTGCAGACATGCATTGGTAACATCCCTGGGCACACCTGGGTGAGGAGGGGATGTGGTCACTCCTCTGACACCTTGCTGGACCAAAGGCCAAGTGCATCCCCACATTTCTGGGGAAATGACTGCACTGCTTCCCARGTGTTTTGCCAAAGGACCCAGCCCAGACCCTGCTGCCTGCAGAGCTGGATCCTGCTCTGCCGTGACACGGCGCAGCTGGAGCTGCCAGCCACCGCTGGGAGAAAGGGCTTTCAATCACAAAAAGGGAGAAAAAMAACAGAAAAATATCACTTCAAGCTTGGCAAAGCTTTGTGGTAAATTTTCAGTGTTTCTCCCACACAACCTCTGCATCAGCAAGGTTATTGTTATTATTGTTATCACAATTTAAGATTACAGGCAAATAGCTTTTAGAACARACAACGGGTGACTGCTTTCAAAACCCATCCAAAATGTCAATGTTAAAAGGGGCTGCTGCATGCCCAAAACATCTCCTTTCCCATTACCATCAGCAACCCTGTGCAATCCTCCATAAAGTAAAACCACATGCTGGAGCATTAATGATAATGGATGGACAGGCTGAGGCTGCCAACGTGCATTGCTGGGRGTAGGTCAAGCAAGACAGAGCACAAAACAGACACAGATAGAACAAACGCTTTCAAATAATCACCCTCTGAGCAGTAACCATGTGTTGAATCAAAACCATGCCAGATTCTCCTGCAGACAAATCCTACCTAGAGGAACAACTGAGAAATACAGACGAGTTTCTAGGTGGCCACCAGGCACCATCAACCTCTCAGAGGCCCAGGGTGCCCATGGTGGGTGTGGAGGAAGGAGATCTCCATTCAAGCTCTGCAATACTTGTGAAGTATTTTCACTGTCAGCACAGCTTCCCRCACAAACCACTCAAACCCAGGCTCTGGTGACGAGCCTGCTCTGAGGCTTGTCACTGCTCCTGCAGAACACAGGAAATCCAGGAGTCCATCACATCTCCCAGCTACACCAGAAAGCTCAAATTAAACCTGGACYAAAATCCCCTCCTGCTCTGGTTTTGGTAAATTGTGTGCAACCCAGCAGCAGTGAGTCCCAGGGGCACCTAGCCTCCCTGGGGGCACGGCCCATGGCAGCACCACCTTGCTGGCTCACCAGGGATGGGCTGAGTCACCAGGGGGGTGGAAGTGGTCCCCACGCTTCAAAAGGCTCCAGAACATGCTCTCATTAATCAAACAGCTGAAAATAAAACCCAGCAGCCAGATGAGCGGGGCAAGGGCTGTGACTCTGCAAGACATCAGAAGAAAGTGTTTTATGGGTTTTCCTTCCTTCCTCTCCTCCCTGTTGTTTTTCTGGCTAGAGGCTCTGGGTTTTCTCTGAACACAGCTCCCTACATGCCCCACGAGTGGAAGTGGCCCAGCTGGTGCCAGCAGCCTGCCTGGTACTGTGGGGGCTGCTGGCCTGGCCTGGCAGCTCCCACTCTGGAACCTCAATCCCAGGAGCTCTCTGTTCCCAGCCCCTGAGCGCTGCCTGGGCTCACACTGGCTGCTGSCTCGGTGTGCTGCACTCCCCAGACAGGCTCAGAGGGGACAGGCTGTGCCTGCAGCACCACAGGGAGCAGCAGGAGCCCTTCCTCCTGCCCTGCTGCGTGGGCAGGGACCAGCTCCAGCCCCTGGCCTGTGCTCCCACAGCARCCCTGCTCCTGGCAGCCCCTCCACCTGAGCCTGTGCTGCACCTCTGAGCCCCACACACCTCCTGCTGCCACCTCTGAGCCCCACACTCCTCCTGCTGCTGCCTCTGAGCCCCACACACCTCCTGCTGCCACCTCTGCCTTGGCAGCAATTCCCTTTGTCCAGACTAAACCCAGGAGCCAAACACRACACAGGGCACAGATGGAGCAGGGGGGTCCTTCAGGATGCCCATGCCACAGTACCTCCCTACCAATGCCAGCAAATTACAAACCAAATGAAACCTCTCAGAGCAAGAGATGCCTGGGAACAGGGGCTGAGGGGTGCCCTGTGTGGGGAGGCACAGGGACAGCCCAGGGCTGGGTTTGTTCACAGCTCAGCTCCAGGGCAAGCAGAGGCAGGGACAGGGAGCCCTGGGTGCTGATGAAGGCAGGCAAAGCCAGCACACTGACACAGGAAGAATTAAATGCTGGGGAGGCTTCTGGCTGTCATCACTTAGAACTTGTAAACACAACAGTGGTTATGACCAGAGCTGAACAATGAGACTGGAAAACAGAAGTTTCCACGGAGGCAATTGCTGAGTCCAAGCAGCTAAGAGAAATAAAAGATTTGTTCTTCCCTACCAGAACATGCTTGGCCTCCCATGGCACCTGTCTGGTCTGCTGCTTTAACACTCTGTGCCAGGGGCTGCAGGGTGAGTGCCTGAGCAGCTCGAGTGGGTGTCAGAGAGCTGCACCTCAGGGTGGCCACACTTCCAAGCTTGTGAGAAATCTGAACCTCCTGAAATCTGGTTTCACTCCAACTTGCAAAAAAAGCTAACACTTGTGAAATTTCTCATGACACAGAATGACTTTCCCATCTAAAAAGAATATCTGGTAAACATCAGCATGAGGCATTTCTGCAATCAGCTGTTCTCTCCACAAAGCCCAGTAGCTCCAAATTAAAACAAGATGAGAAAACCACAGTCAAATTCTCAGGGAAACTCTGCTCTCATCCTCTCCCTTCCRCTGGTGTCCCAGCTCACACAGACTGCCTGGAAACCCTCACAGCCTGGCTMAGCTGCAGATTTTGGAGAGCTGGGATCCCAGTGCCCTCCTCAGTGTGAAACCCCTGAACCTGCCAGTGAAAGCAGCTGGTGGCCAAAGCAGCCCACCAAGGCCAGTGGGGACCCAGTGGGACCCTCAGTGGAGCCCAAGCAGCCCACCAAGGCCAGTGGGGACCCAGTGGGACCCTCAGTGGAGCCCAGGCAGTGTCACTGCTCCACCAAGGCACTGCTGGTGGTGGCAGGAGCAACCTGATCAGTCACCTTCCAACTGCTCACCCCTGGAGAGTGCAGCAACAGCTTRAAGAGCTGGCTGGACTGGCAGGAGGCCACACAACAACCACTATGCCCAGGGGACAAGGAAACCCCAGGAAGTGGAYTATCAGTGCCATGAAGTGCTGCATTTCATCCAAGGTTTCCCAACACCCATTCATTCATGGCAGTTTTGTGCAGCCACCCCAGTGACCATTTCCAGCTCCCAGAGCACTGCATGCAGAGCAAGCTGCTGGTGGTGCTGCTCCCAGCACGTCTGGGCATCCTGAGAGGACACTTCTGTCTAACAGCCAACAAATGAGGGAGGSACACGAACACAACCAAGGTCTGCTTGCTTAGCTCTGCTGCCAGAGTGGAAARAGAACTTCCAGCCACTGGAATGGCCAAAATACATTCCCTTTGTGCTCACTGCACACTCACAATCTTTTGGGTCATCCTGGGAGGTTCCTTTCATATAATCTCATTTTTTATTGTTTAAACTGAGAATCCCTGGAGGATTTTAAGCCAATTCTGGTAAAGCAAAAGCAAAACCACAAACCARACTCCCACTTCAACCATCCACTGGWYAAGCTTCAGGTTCAAAAAGCAGCGAGGGGCCAGGATGGCTCAGGTGAGTGAACTGCTCACACGGTCTCTGCTTGCCAGGAGGAGAGGGAAGCTGAGCAAGGATCAGGATGGGCTCTGATGGTCTGGGCTCCCCATGCAGGCA
>NDFG01004022.1:0-19859 GCA_002167245.1 Sporophila hypoxantha
ACAGCTGCGGTCAGCAGGAGCAGCCCCGGGAAGCAGTCTCTGGGAGCAACCGGGGCACCAGGAGCCCCTCGGGGATGGCCCTCAGGCGGCGACAGGGACAAGGAGAGTCGCTTCCCAAGCTGGCACAGGCTCCCGAGCTGCAGAGCCCCGGCCCGTCGCCCAAGGGCTTCGTCCGCGAGACCGGGACTGGGTCGGATGGTGCGGGTTCTGCTGGAGGGCTCTCTCTGGCCTTGAGGGCCGCGCTGGGCTTGGGGCTTTAGCGGGCCCGCCAGTTGCCCCATTGAGGTAGGCCGGTGGCGCGCTGCTCCAGCCGCCGTAGCCCGGCCAGCTGCCAAAGGTCCATAAGCCCCCCCAGCCTCCGTAGCCCACATCCCAACCGTAGCCTCCACGGCCTCCATAGCCCCAGCCCCAAAAGAGACCCGGCTGCCATGCCCCCAGCCTCCTAACCTCAAAGCCCCCAAGGGCCCCGTAGCACCCCGTAGCCCCCACCGGCTGCCACAAGCGCCCCGCGGCGCCGGCTCCCACGTAGGGAGCTTCCGGCCGAGCCCACGGCCGCTCTGCTGCGGGAAGGAGCTGAGGATGGCGCCGGCGGAAGGTGGAACCACCGAGGCCGGCGGCTGGGATGGACACCGTGGAGTCCGGGGGCACTGCCGCACGCAGGGCTCGTTGCAGTTGTGTCAGCCACAGGGGCCGGGGTGGGCCACGCGCAGGCCTGGGCACGCACAGGCTGGAGCAGGACATCTTGAGACTGGGAAAGGATTCTGGAATAACACCCAGGGAAGAAAGAGGCAAAGGTGAGAGGAAGGAAATTTCACAGAACGAGAGATGCCCCAAGAGGCTATTGAGAGGCTGACTTACCAAGTGAATGAGAGAGTCAAGTGGAGAAGTGTGGGATGGAGCTTCGTGGCAAGGAGCTCGGCCCTTTATACAGCCCAGAGAGCCTGGGGGCTCAGGAAAGGGGGGCGGTGGAAAAAAAAAATCTGAAGTAATTTAGGAATCTATGGCTGACAAGCTTCATCAGAAGAGATAATGTTCGCAAGATAATTCCACCGGCATCCCCTCCTTGGGACACACAGGTGTGAACAACGTGTCCTGGGACATGAAGGAAAGTGATGGGAGGAAGCAGCCGTGACCCATCATTACATGACAGACGACGGTGCCGGGCTGCAGCTCACTCAGCTCACAACAGCCCCAATAAATCCAAAGGTTTGGTTTGGGCTAATTCCTCACTTTTGCCTTACCAAAGATCCCTGAGCAATCCTTTGGGACATGGCCTGTGCCGAGTTTGCTGTGCCACACGAGCCAGCGGCCTGTCTGGGCCCATGGACAGGGCCATGCCTGGTTCTGGGGGGCTCGGCCAACACCGCGCTTGCCGGCTCGAGCGGCCCAGCTTGGAATACAGGCTCCCTAGGAAACCACCAGCAGCAGATGCAGCTCAAGCACCAACAGGGTATGGAGAAGCCACAGGGACGCCTTCAGATCCTCACTGTGTTGTCCCTATGGTCACAGCGTCCAGGCTCTGGCCAACCACTGTGCCCACTGCTCTGGGCGCTTCTCATCAGGGCTTTGGGGTTGCCAACTTTTGGGGATGTGAACGCCTAATAAATGGGGCCACCAAGGGAAAGAGGGACATGGGAACAAAATGTGCTCCAGAACTCTCCTGACCCTTACCTAAACGCCAAAACCCAAACCCAAAACCAAACCTTAACACTAACCCAAACCCTAACCCTAATCCCCGAACCTTACCCTAACCCTTAACCCAACTCAACCCTAACCCTAGACACTAACCTTAACCTTAACCCCTAAACCTAACCTAAAACCCGAACCCTAACAATTCACAAGACATGTCAGGGGACCCCAAAAACCTGGGCCATGTCACATTTTTGCTGGCACTGGCATAGTGGGTGGGATTGGGGAAACCCCAAGAGTGGGCTTCTGCTTTGCCCAAGCTGTTGTGCCTCGTTTACCCAGCCCGTAAAAAGGGCGGTTAATGACAGGGGTGAATGCCTGGGCAGCGGCTTCAAAGGTGCTGCCAAGAGCAGGGAAAATTGGTTCCCCTGTAAGCAAAAGTGAGGGATTAGGGACAAACCTTGGGTTTTGTGGGGCTGGTGAGCTGAGTTGAGCTGGCAGGCGGCAACAGACCGATGGTGTCTGTCATGTAATGATGGGCCAACGGCTGTCCCTGCGAGCGCCTCTCTCCTGTCCACTCCTTTCCACACCAAATGTCCACAGTGGGAGGGGGAATGACAGAATATTTCTGGCGTCCCTGTTCAACTTTAATGTAAGCTCCGTCAGCGTGAAATTCCTAATTACTGCAGGGGGGGTCCTGGCCCGCCACCCCCGCAACATGCCCCGGGGCTCTTCTGGGCTCCTTATAAAAGGGCCGAGCCTGCCTTGCACAGCTCCATCCACACTTCTCCACCTTGACTGCCTCTCAGCAAACCCCGGGTAAGTGCAGCTCTCCGAAGCCTTTGGGGATCTTCTCTCTGTCCTCCTTACTTCCATGGAAAATTTCCTCCCTCCACAACCTTTGTCTCTTTTCTCCAGAAGCCTTTCGCAGTCCAAAGATGTCCGCTGCGTGCCCACTGCGGCGTGGCCACGCCCCGGCCCTGTGGCTGACACCTGCAAATGAGCCCTGCGTACGGCAGTGCCCCGACTCCAAGGTTGTCATCCAGCCGCCGGCCTCGGTTGGTCACCGTTCCCGGGCCCAATCGCTCCAGCTCCTTCCCCGCAAGGCAGAGCCGCCGTGGCTCGGCCGAGCTCCTAACGTCAGGAGGCGGCTTTCGGCGGCTCCCTCCGTGACGCCGTGGGGGCTCGGCGGGCCTCCGGGGATTGGACCATTCCGGAGGCTTCTGGAGGCTTCAGGAGCTTTTTTGGGGCAGCTGGCGGCGGCTGCAAGAGGCCCCTGGCGGGCCCTGCTAAGCCCAAGCGCCATCCCCTGATCCAGCAAGAGCTCCAGGAAAGCCCCCGGCCCATCCCCGACTGGCCAAGGCCCGAAGCAAGGACAGACACACAGACCGACCGACAGACCGACAGACAGACCAGACAGACAGCAGACCGACAGACAGACAGAACATCCCCCGGCCCCGCTCCGCCGCCTTGCAGGCCGCGCCCGAGCCCCGCAGCCCATAAGCTGCCCGCTCCGCTACGGCCCCAGCTCGCTCCTGCTCTGCCCGTGTCCCCCCCGGGACACCCGCGGGCAAGCGCTTCGGCCGGGGTCCCCGCTCCGTCTGCCGCCGCCCCGGCCCCGCACGGCAATAAAATGCTGCCATCGCAACTGCAATGTTCACCGCCTCCTCTCTCTCGGGCTGCTCTTTGCTCCGCACCCAAGCTGCCCAGCCGCGGCACGGCGGTCCCCGGGAGGGTCCCGGAGGGTCCCAGGAGGGTTCAGGGAGGGTTCCCGGGAGGGTTTGCGGGACGGTTCCGGAAGGGTTCAGGGAGGGTTCCGGGAACGAATCGGAAGGTTTTCGGGCAGCCCCGCTCGGACACGGCGGGTGAGAAGCCCCGGCAGCTGCCCGGGCTACCTCCTGCCCGTCCCTTGGCGCACCGCAGCCCCCGCAGCAGAAGTCCCCCCGAGCCCGGACCCCTGCCCAGCCCGCTGGCACGGCGCCTCTGCCGTCCTGCCCGGCTCCTGCCCGCTCCGGGCTCCTGTTCTGCAGCCCCAAGGAGCCCCGGCCCAACCGCCAGCCCCCTGCCCATGGGACACCCCCCGAGGGATGCCTGGAGCCCCGGGGGCCGTGGGACAGGGGGGGCGAGTGGAGCCCCCCAAGGGATCCGTGATTTCTGGAAACCCAAAACAAACTCTACAACTTTTTGAAAATGTTGTAAAAACAGCTGGGTATGTTTATTACAGCGCTGGACACGTGTGGGAATCTTCCTTAATAGGACAATGTACCTCAGGGAATCCCAGATCTTTTTTTTTCTTTTCCGGCCGTGCCTTGGCCCCGAGGCACGGCCCCGGGAGGACCGTGGGGGATTGGGGGGCGGTGGAGCCCCCGAGGGACCTGACCCTGCTGAGGCTCTCGAGTGGCCCCGAGGGTCCGCAGGGGAGAGGGAGAACAGCACCCATCTCCATTCCATTTCCTTCCTCATTCCCCTCCAACGTTTCCTGCCTCCCGGGGCACCACCTCCTTCTCCTGAATTCCCCTGTGGGTTTTCCACTCGGGGCTCTTTGGAGGCTCCTGCACATTTCCCATGCAGACCCTAAGCAATCCACACCAGTGTGGGAGAGGATTTATCAGGGACTTCTGTTGAGCCAGAGGAGAAAGTTTGAGAAGAGGATCCACATTCAATCCCTGAAGACCAATTTCCTACCAAGGTCCTTGACATGGAAGCCAAAAAAGAAAGGAGAAATAAGAGAAACCCCTCCAACTTGCCTATTCCAATAACAATTTGGTTGTCCTCTTGTTGACCAAATAACTCTAAATTTAATAAAGTTTTGAAGATAATATAAAAGCATGCATGGTAATAATAGAAAAATGGTTTGAAGCCTTCTGAGATGGAGTATTGATTTGTTTGTGACCAATCTCAAACTACAACAGGCCCAGTTCCCAGGAGGTGATGACAGCTTTGCTGCTCTCTCTGAGGATTTGGAAGAGTTTCTGCCACAGGCCCTTGTGGCCGTTCCCATCATCAGCGAGGGGCTTTGGCGGGTGTCCCGAGTTTCCTGCTGCTGGCAAGAGCACGGGGAGGCTGGGGGGGATGAAGCCCCCCAGAGCCAGCCCGGGGTCGGACATCCCCAGCTGGACACAACGGAAGCCCAAGCTGTGCCCGGGCTCCAGGGCAACTGCCCAGGGCCATTGCAACAGCCCAGCAGACACCCCAGGAGACTGGGGAGCGGGAAAAAGCAGGGGGAAAGGAAAACCAGGAGTCAACAATTGGCAAAATGCAAGAAAAGCTTTTATTGCAGGGGGAGGGCAGCAGGGGCTGGGCAAGGAAGATCAGGGCCGTGGCCAAGGGCTTCGCATGGCCTGGCCCTGGGACAGCTGCCGTCAGCAGGAGCAGCCCGGGAAAGAGTCCTCTGGCACCACCGGGGCACGCAGGAGCCCCCTCGGGGATGCTCAGGCGGGGCAGGGACAAGGCAGAGCTTGCTTCCCCAAGGCTGGCACCAAAGGGCTCCCGAGCTGCAAGAGCCCGGCGTGCCCAAGGGCTTTCCGGTCCGCGAGCGTCCGGGTTCGGGATGTGCCGGGGTTTTCTCCTGGAGCTCTTCTGGCTCTGGAGGCCGCGCTGGGGCTGGGGCTTAGCCAGGGCCGCGCCGCCAAGTTGCCAATTGAGGTAGCGGTAGGCACGCTGCTCCCAGCCGCCGTAAGCCCGCAGCTGCCAAGGGCCCTCGCTATAGCCCAGCCCTCCGTAGGCCTCCCGACCATCTCCGCAACCACCGTCAGGCCTCCAACGGCCTTCCCATAGCCCCAGCCCACGTAGAGACCACGGGCTGGCCATAGCCTCCCAGCCTCCCATAACCCCCCATAGCCCCAAGGGCCCCCGTAGCCCCCAGTAAGCCCCCACGGCTTTGCCCAAAAGGCGCCCTCCGGCGCCGGCCTCCCACGTAGGAGCTCCGGCCGAGCCCGACGGCGCTCTGCTGCGGGAAGGAGCTGAGGATGGGCCGCGGGGAAGGTACCACCGAGGCCGGCGGCTGGATGACCGACCGCTGGATAGGGGCGACTGCCCCGCACCCAGGGCTCGTGCAGCTGTCAGCCACAGGGGCCGGGGTGGGCCACGCCGCCAGCTGGGCACGCACAGGCTGGAGCAGGACATCCTTGGGGTTTCGGCGGCACAGCTGCCAAGACAAGGCACGGCCACGGCTCACGCCCCAAGGACTCGGCCCAAGCCCTGCTGCTGCTGCTGGCCCATGTTCCCAGAGCTCATCTGGATCATCTCAAGCATTCTGATCTGAGCCCCATTCCATCCAATTCCACTCTCATCCCTGCTGCTCTCACCATCCCTGTGTCTGGCTTGCCCATGGGAGTTTAAGAAAGACTTTGACATCCAAGGAGCAAAAAGTCCCGCAAGTTTCCAAAGCCCTTGGTCCCCTGGTAGACGCCCAACCATTCCCAACTGTGCTCTAAGGAGAGCAAGAGGGAAACGCCAGAGCCAAAGGTTCCTTCGGAAAGCCCAAAGATTTCCCTGGAAAATCCCTAAGGATGAAGAAGGAAAAGAGGGAGGGAAGGGGGCTTGCACTTACCAAAGTTGATCAAGGTGAGTGAAGCGGTGGAAGGTGGAATAGATCTCTGTGGAACTTCTGGACGCTTTTTATACATCTCCCAAGGGCCTGGGGCACAGGAAAAGGGAGCGTGGCAAAAAAACAGGTAGTTATGGATTCAACGCTGAGAACAAGCTTCAATCAGAGAGATAATGATGCAATACAATTATACACCTCAACAATGCAGGGAGATTGAATGTGGAAATGTGCCCTGGACCGATGGAGTGATGGGAGGTACAGCTGTGGCCCATTATTAGGTGACAGACCTCCTCTGTCCCGCTAATCTCTTTGACTTTTGCTACAAAGAATCACGAGCATCCCTTTGGGACATGAGTGCCCAGTCCTGCCACCGCTGAGTGCCAGCCCCCTCATGCCACCTCGGAGCAAGCCGTGCCCAGCTTGGGCCTGATCTGGCCACAGCCAGGGTCATCCTGGGCTGCAATGGCGTTCAACCAACAACCCAACACCTCCTGGTGTCAGACCGTTCAGGCCCAGCATGGGCAATGCGAAACACCTCAAGGAGGGTTCGGTCCGGACCCAGACCAACAGATATGGAGCCAGAAGAGAAACAGGACGCCTTCAGCTCCTCCCCGTGGTGTCCCAACTGCTCACGCTCTCCCGGAACCGTCCATTAATCTTCCCCCTACGCTGAAGGTTTCTGGGAATCACCAGAGGGATCTCAGCCCCTCTGTGGAGACACAGGGAAACTGGCGGACATGGAAAAACCTCAATTTCCCTCCAGAACATCCTAACCCAAACCAAAGGAGATACCCTAAAACTTAAACCGCAAAACTTAAAACCCTAACCTTAACCTTAACCTAAAACCTAAACCTAACCTAACCATAACCCCTACCTAACCCTAAACCTAACCATAAACAGTAACCTTAACCCTTAACCCTAACCCTAATCTAACCCTAACCCTAACCCAAGGCAAACCCTAAACGACCTAACCCTAAGCCCAAAACCTAACCCTAACCTTAACCATAACCCCTAGACCCGGACTTGACCCTAACAATTCACAGATGTGTAAGGGGAGCCCACAAAACCTGGCCATGAAACATTTTTTTGGTCCTTTGGCCACTGGCAGTGGGTCGCGCACTCTGGGAAGACACACCCCGAGAGCTGCGCTTCTGCTTTGCCGCAAGCTTTTTGTGCCTCTGTTTACCAGCTCCGTAAAAGGGCGGTAATACGGAACGGGGGTGATGGCTGGGGCAGCGCTTCGAAAGGTGCTGCAAGATGCCAGGGAAATTGTTCCTGTAAGCAAAAGTGGAGGATTAGGGAGCAAACCTGGTTTAATCTGGGGTATGTGTGCTGAGTGAGCTGCAAGCGGAACCGTGTCTGTATGTAATGAAATGGGCCACGGCTGGTCCCTCCCATCTACTTTCCTTCATTGCCGCAGGCACGTTTTCACACCTGTGTCCCCCAAGGATGGGATGGCATGATTATCTTGCAACGCTTATCTGCTCTGATGAAGCTTGTTCAGCGTGAAATTTTTTCCCCCTAATTACTCTTGGGGTTTTTTATTTGGTCAATAGCCGGCCCCGCGTTTCCCGAAGCCCCGGGTCTCTGGCTGTATAAAAGTGGGGCCGAGCTGATGTTTCTTGCACAGCTCCATCCACACTTCTCTCGCCATTGACTCCTCTTTTCATCACTTGGGTAAAGTGGCAGCGTCTACCAAAGCCTCTTGGGTGAATGCTCTCTCTGCTTGAAATTCCTTCCTCTCAGGCTTTGCCTCTTTCTCTCCTGAGGTAAGATTTCCAGAATCCTTCCATGTCTCTCAAGGAATGTCCTGCCTCCAGCCTGGTGCGTGCCCAGCTGGCGGCCGTGGCCACCCCGGCCCCGGTGGCTGGATCCCTGCAACGAGCCTGCGTGCGGCAGTGCCCCCCGACTAACATGGCTCTGTTCATCCAGCCGCCGGCCTGCCGGTGGTCACCTCTTCCACGCGGGCCCATCCTCAGGCTCCTTCGCAGCAGAAGCCGCCGTGGGCTCGGCCGGAGCTCCTAAACGTGGGAGCCGGCTGCCGGGGGCGCCTTTGGCAGCCGTGGGGGGGCTACGGGGGCTACGGGGCCCTTGGGGGTATTTGGGGGGTTAATGGGAGGCTGGGGCTTATGGCAGCCGGGTTCTTTGGGGGCTGGGCTATGGAGGCCGTGGAAGGCTACGGGGGTGGGGATGGTGGAGGGCTACGGAGGCCTGGGGTATGGAGGCCTTGGCAGCTGCGGCTACGGCGGCTGAGAGCAGGCCACCGCTACCTCAATGGCAACTGCGGGCCCTGGCCTAAGCCCCAGCCCCAGCGCGGCCCTCAGAGCCAGAAGAGCTCCAGCAGAAAGCCCGGCCATCCGAGCCCGACGCTCTGCGGACCGAAAGCCCTGGGCACGCAGGGCTTCTGCAAGCTCGGGAGCCTGGTGCGCAAGCTTGGGAAGCAGCTCGCCTTTGTCCCTGCTCCCGCCTGAGCAATGCCCCGAGGGCTCCTGGTGCCCCGGTGGTCCAGAGACTCTCTCCGGCGGCTTGCTCCTGCTGACGGCGCTGTGCCCGGGCCAGGGCCATCGGGGAAGCCTTGGGCAGGCCCTGAATCTCTGCCGCAGCCCGCTGCTGCCCTCCCCCTGCAATAAAAGCTGTCTCTTGCACATTGCAATCTTGACTCCTGGTTTTCCTTCAACTGCTTTTTCCGCTCCCAGTCTCGTCTGGGTGTCTGCTGGGCTGTTGCAAGATGGCTCCTGGCAGTGTCCTGGACGCCTCGGGCACAGCTTGGCTCCGTGTGTCCACAGCTGGGGTGTTCCGACCCCGCTGGCTCTGGGGGGGCTATATCGTCCCCCCCAGCTCTGCCCCAGTGCTCTGCCAGCTCAGCAGGAGAGACACGATCAGGACACCCCAAAGCCTCGCTGGGGAACGGCCAACAAGGCCTGCCAGAAACTCTCCAATCCTCAGAAGGGCAGCAAAGCTGTCATGCACCTCTGGGACTGGGCTGTTGTAGTTGAGATGGTCAACAAACAAAATCAATACTGCCATGCTTCAGAAGGCTTCAAAACCATTTATATATTATCCCCATGCAATGCTTTTATACATTCTTACAAAACTCACATAAATTTAACACTTATTGGCCAACGAGACAAAAGTGTTTTATTGGAACTAGGCAGTTAGAACGGGTTTTCTTTATTTCTCCTTGTTTCTTTCTTGGCTTTCTTGTCAAGGACCTGGTAGGAAAATTGTTCAGGGATGAATGTGGGAATCCTCTTGCTCAAACTTCTCTCTGGCTCACAGTAAATCCTTTGTAAATACCTGTCCCACACTGGGGTGGGATGGGCTTAGGTCCATGGAAAGGTCGGGCAGGATGGCCTGCCCAGGTCCTGCCGCCTGGCTGGACCGGGGTGAAGCTGAGAGGAAGGAGAGACGAGCCCGGCGAGCAGATCGTTGCACAGGGAATCTCTCTCCGAGAAAGCATGGAATGATGTCCAATTGGGTGTCTCCCACCCCTGCGGACGGCCAATCGTTTGGAGCCAGAGCGGAGTTCAGCCCTCGGGGTCCCTCGCCTTGATCTGCTCTGAAATTTCCACCCTACCATACTCCGGCTGACTATTAAGTTCTTGACAGAGTATATCGCCGCGCTGACTCACGGAGAGCATCCGCTGCGGGGAGGGTCCTAAAAGGAGCGAGGTCTGTTCGTGATGGAAATAGCAATTGTACAGAATGATAAGTAATATTGACTATTGAAAATAGAATTTTGAGAGGGAAATAAAAATGGAATCTGGATTTCCCTGGAGGTAGAGACCCGTCCTATATTAAGGGAAAGTTCCACACGTCGTCAGCGCTGTAATAAACAGTACCAGGCTTTTTTTTACAACATTCAAACAAGTGTGTGTAGAGTTTGGTTGTGTTACTAGCAAATCATCGGATGCCCTCGGGGCCTCCTACTTGGCGCCCGTTCCGTCCCCACGGCCCCGGGGCTTCCCAGCATCCCTCGGGGGTGTCCCAAGGGCAGGGCTGGCGTTGGGGCCCCGGGGGGGGGGCTTCCTCTTTGGCGCGACAGAAGAGGACCCGGAGCGGGGCAGGAGCCGGGGGAGGGACGGGCAGAGCGCCCCGTGGCCAGGGGCTGGGCATGGTCAGGGGCTCGGGGGGACTCTGCCTGCGGGGCTGCGGTGGCGCAGGACGGGACAGGAGGAGCCCGGGCAGCTGGCCCGGGGCTTGTAGCCGCCCCGTGTCCGAGCGGGCTGCCGAACCCTCGGAACGCCCGAAACCGCCCGAACCCTCCCGCTCCTTGCGACCCTCCGGGACGCCTCCGGACCCTCGGCGGGAACGCTCCGGCCGCGCTGGGCAGCGGGTGCGAGCAAAGAGCAGCCGAGAGAGAGAGGCGGTGCAACATTGCATGTGCGAGGCAGCTTTTATTGGGCGTGCGGGGGCGGGGGGGCGGCACTGGCGGAGCGGGGCCGCGGCGAGCGGCTGGCCCGCGTGTCCCGGGGGGGAACGGGGCAGAGCAGGAGCCGAGCCTGGGGCCGTGTTCCGGGGCGGGCCAGCGATGGGCTGCGGGGCTCCGAGCGCGGCTGGCAAGGGCGGCGGAGCGGGGCCGGGGGTATGTCGTTGTCGTCCTTGTTCGGTTCTGTCCTGTCGTGCGTCGTGGTGTCCCAGTTCCTTGTTCCGGGCCTTGGCGTGCGGGGGATGGGCCGGGGGCGTTTCCTGGAGCTCTCCACTGGAATCAGGGACTGGCGCCCTGGGGCTTAGCAGGGCCGCGCAGCCTTCTGGAGCCGCCGCAGGCTGCCGCCCAAAGCCCGTCCGAACCTCCAGAAGCTCCGGAATGCCCCAAATGCCCGCCCGAGCCCGCCGGAGCCCCACGGCGTCGCCGAGGAGCCGCCGAACCGCCCTCCGCGGTAGGGAGCTCCGGCCGAGCCCACGGCCGCTCCTGCTGCGGGAAGGAGCTGAGGAATGGGCCCGGGAGAAGGTGACAGCCACCGAGGCCGGCGGCTTGGATGAGCAACCGTGGAGTCGGGGGCACTGCCGCACGCAGGGCTCGTTGGCAGCTGTCAGCCACGGGGCCGGGGTGGCCACGCCGCATGGGGCACGCAGCAGGACAGGAGTCACACTCCTTGAGACTGGGAAAGGCTTCTGGAAATAAAGGGACAAGGTATGGTGTGAGGGAGGAAATTTCCATGGGAAGGAGGACAGAGAGAAGAAATCCACAAGGGCTTCGAGAGCTGCACTTACCCGGGATGGTGAAGAGGAGTTCACAGTGGAGAAGTGTGGATGGAGCTGTTCCAAGAGTACGGCCCATTTTTCTTTTTTTAGTATTTATATGAGCCCAGAGGCCCCCGGGCATGGTGGCCGGGGTGCGGGCAGACGCCCCCCGCTCAGTAATTAGGAAATTCACGCTGAGAAGCTTGCATAAAAGTGAGGGACGCAGAAATATTCTGTCATCCGCCGCCCCTCCCCAATCTGTGGACATTGGTGTGGAAAGGAGTGGACAGGAGAGAGGCGCTCGCAGGACACACGTGGCGCCATGCATTTACATGACAGACACGAGTACTAGACAGCTCACTCAGCTGCACAGCCCAAGAATAAACCCGGTTTGTCCCTAATTCCCTCATCTTTGCTTACAGGGAACAATTCCCCGGGCATCTTGGCAGGCAGCCTTGTGAGCGCTGGCCCACGCCCATCACCCCTGTCATTACCGCACTTTAATACGGGCTGGTAAAACAGAGGCAAGGCAAGGAGCTTGGGCAAAGCAGAAGCCAGCTCTCGGGTGTCCCCCAATCCCACCACTGCCAGTGGTCCCCAAGCAAAATGTTCATGGCCAGGTTTTGGGGTCCCCTAATGTCTGTGATTGTTAGGGTCAGGGTTAGGGTTAGGGTTAGGTTGTAGGGTTAGGCGGTTAGGGTTTGGTTGGGTTTGGGTTTAGGAACGGGTTAGGGTTAAGGTTAGGGCGAGTTAGGGTTGGGGTTAGGATTAGGGTTGTGTTAGGGCTAGGTTAGGGTTTTGGGTTTTTTTTGGGGGGTTTTTTTTTGGGGTTTTTTTTAAGGGGAAGGGGGGGGGGGGGTTAAAAGGGCGGCTGTGCCCAGGGCCAGGCCATGGGAAGCCCTTGGCCACGGCCCTGATCTCCTGCCCAGCCCCTGCTGCCCTCCCCCTGCAATAAAAGCTGTCTTGCATTGCAATSTTGACTCCTGGTTTTCCTTCACCCTGCCTTTTTCCCGCTGCCCAGTCTCCTGGGTGTCTGCTGGGCTGTTGCAATGGCCCTGGGCAGTGTCCTGGAGCCCGGGCACAGCTGGCTCCGTGTGTCCCAGCTGGGGATGTCCGACCCCGCTGGCTCTGGGGGGCTCATCCCCCCCAGCTCCCCGTGCTCTGCCAGCAGCAGGAAACTCAGGACACCCCCAAAGCCCTCGCTGAGGGCCACAAGGGCCTGCCAGAAACTCTTCCAAATCCTCAGAGAGGGCAGCAAAGCTGTCATCACCTCTGGGACTGGGCTGTTGTAGTTGAGATGGTCACAACACAAATCAATACTCCATCTTCAGAAGGCTTCAAACCATTTTTATTATACCATGCATGCTTTTATACATTCTTACAAAACTCATAAATTTACACTTATTGGTCACAAGAGACAAAGTGTTTATTGGAATAGGCAGTTGAGGGTTTCTCTTATTTCTCCTTGTTTCTTTCTTGGTTTCTGTGTCAAGGACCTTGGTAGGAAATTGTCTCAGGGATGAAYGTGGATCCTCTTCTCAAACTTCTCTCTGGCTCACAGAAACCTCTGTAAAACCTTTTCCACACAGGGCTGGGACTGGGCAGTCATGTGGAAAGGTGCAGGGAAATTCAGGATGAGCCCTGCATGTCCCAGGTGCCCTGGCCTGTCTGGCTGGAGGTGGTGACAGCTGAGAAAGGAGGAGACAGCCCCGAGCAGATCTTGCCCAGTCTCCTCTCCTCGCCATGGAATGACCCCAGGGTTCAGCCCCTCGGAGCTCTTGGAGCAGAAGCTTGGAGTTCCCACCCCTCGGAGGTCCCTTTCTTTGCCTATTGATCTGTCTGAAAATTTCCTCCCAAATTACCACTAAAACTCCCTGCGTCTGGGATTTCATATTTGTTTTAAGTTCATGTAGATCAATTTTAGTCAATATTGTTTCATACTCTGTCCCCTTGAACTCTGAAACAAACAGAGAGGCTGCTGCGGAAGGCAGGGTTAAAATGACCAAGGAATTCTTTCTGATAATGGAAAAAATTAGCAGCAATTGTCACAGAAAATCAATAAAATAAATATTTATGTACCTATTGTAAAATTGCATGGATATGTATTTGAGAGGGAAATAAAAAAGGCTTGGAGTTCCCATAGGTGACATGTTTCTATTAGAGAAACGCTTCCACAACGCGTCCAGCACATCCTGCAAATCATCGGGTCCTCGGGGGCTCCACTCGCCCCCTGTCCCACGGCCCCGGGAGCTCCAGGCATCCCTGGGGTGTGCCAAGGGCAGGGGGCTGGCGGGTGGGCCCAGGGCTCCTTTGGGGCTGCAGAAGAGGAGCCCGGAGCGGGCCAAAGGAGCCGGCGGGACGGGCAGAGGCCGTGCCAAGGGGCTGGCAGGGTTGCGGCTCGGGGGGACTCTGCTGCGGGGCTGCCGTGGCAAGGACGGGCAGGAGGAGCCCGGGCAGCTGCCGGGGCTTCTTCACCCGCCGTGTCGAGCGGGCTGGCCCGAACCTTCCGGAATCGTCCCGGACCCTCTGAACCCTTCGGAACGTCCCGCAACAACCCCCGGGACCTCTGGGACCCACCGGCGCCCTCCTGAACCTCCGGGACTCTCCGGGCCGCGCTGGCAGCGGGTGGCGGAGCAAAGAGCAGCCAGGAGAGGAGAGGCGGTGAAATTGCAGTGCGAGGCCGCTTTTATTGCCGTGCGGGCCGGGGGGCGGCAGCGGAGCGGGGCCCGGCGAGCGCTGCCCCGGCGTGTCCGGGGGGGACAACGGGATATGAGAGGAGCGAGCTGGGGCCGTGCCGGGAGCGGGAAGCGATCGCTGCGGGGCTCCAGAAGCGCGGCTTGCAAGGCGGCGGAGCGGGGCCGGGGGGATGTCTGTCTGTCTGTCGGTCTTGTCGGTCTGTCTGTCGGTCTGTTCGGTCTGTCTGTCAGTCTGTGGTCTGTCGTCTGTGTGTCTGTCTTGCTTCGGGCCCTTGGCGATGCGGGGATGGGCGGGGGCGTTCCTGGAGCTCTCCTGGAATCAGGGATGGCGCTGGGGCTTAGCAGGGCCCGCAGCCTCTGGAGCCGCCGCAGCTGCCCCCAAAAGCTCCGCAGCCTCGCAAAGAAGCTCCGACATGCCCCAAAAAGGGGCCCCGGAGCGCCGGAGCCCCCACGTGGTCGGAGGAGCCGCGAAGCCGCCTCCGACGTAGGGAGTCTCCGGCGAAGGCCCACGCGCTCTGCTGCGGGAAGGAGCTGAGGATGGCCCGGGGAAGGTTGGACACGAGGCCGGCGGCTGATGAGCACCGTGGAGATCGGGGCACTGCCGCACGCAGGGCTCGTTGGCAGCTGTCAGCCACAGGGGCGGGGCTGGCACCGCGCAACTGGGCAAACGCCAGTCAGGACATGCTTGAGACGGGAAGGCTTCCTGAGGAGAAAAGAGACAAAGGTGTGAGGGAGGAATTTTTCATGGAAGGAAGAAACAGAGAGAGATCTCCAAGAGGCTTCGAGAGCCTGCATCTTACCCGGGTGTGAGACGAGTCAGTGGAGAAGTGTGGATGAGCTGTGGCAAGGAGCTGGCCTTTTAATTTCATAGAGCCCAGAAGCCCGGCATGGTGCGGGGGTGCGGGCGACCCCCCCCTGCATTAATTAGGAATTCAACGCTGAGCAAGCCTTCATAAAGTGAAGGGACCAGAAATAATTTTTTTTTTTTTTTTTTTTCTGTAATCCCCTCCCATTGTGGACATTGGTGTGGGAAAGAGTGGACAGAGAGAGGCGCTCGCAAGGGACAGCTGGGTCCATCATTACATGAACAGACACGGTGCCAGCTGCAAGCTCACTCAGCTCAAGCCCATAAACCAGGTTTTTGTCCCTAATCCCTCACTTTGCTTACAGGAACAATTCCAGCATCTTTTTTTGGGGGGGGGCGGCCCAAAAAGGCCAAACCCCTTTTTTTTTTTGGAAAAAAAGCGCTTGCCCACGCCATCACCCTGTCATTACCGGCTTTTACGGGCTTGGTAAACAGAGGCCAGCAACAGCTTGGGCAAAAGCAGAAGCCACTCTCGGGGTGTCCCAAATCCACCCACTGGCAGTGCCAGCAAAAAGTTCATGGCCAGGTTTTGGGTCCCCTGACATATCTGGTGAATTGTTAGGGTTAGGGTTAGGGTTGGGTTTGAGTTAGGGTTAAGGTTAGGATTAGGGTTAGGATTAGGGTTAGGGTTTTGGGTTAGGGCTTAGGGGGTTAAGTTTAGGGTTTAGTTTGGGTTAGGGTTTGGGAAGGGTAGGAGGTTCTGGAGCACATTCGTGGTTTCATGTCCCTTTTCCTTGGTCCCACAGAGGGGTCAGATCCCCACTGGTGGAAACCCAAACACCACCGGGAAGCGGGAGAAAATGGGTTGGTACAGTCATCCAGAGGGGATACCACGGAGGAGCTGAAGGGTCCTGTGGCTCCTATAGCCCGTGTCTGCAAGCTGGGTCTGGTTGTGCCTCCTTGTAGGGTTTGCATTGTCCAGCGGCCTTCCAAGGTCTGCCCTGGTGGATGTTCGGTTTAGCCCCAGAGCAGGCTTGGCCTGGCCATGCCCACGGACAGGCCAGTGGCTCAGTGGCACATCAAGCACTGGCACAGCCATTGTCAAAGGATGCTCAGGATTCTTTTGTAAGCAAAGTGAGGGATTAGCCCAAAACCTGGGTTTACTTGGGGCTGTGAGTTGCAGCTCGAGTCAGCACCGGTGTCTGTCAATGTAATAGATGGGCCACTGCTTGTTCCCCATCTGTCCAGGGCATGTTTTATTGCACAGCAAAATATTCTCAAAAGGAGATGACAAAAAATTGTCCCCATCATTAGTTGTGCCTATTTACCTGTCCGCTTGAATTCTAATTACTGGGGGTTTTGTCCCACCCTGGACGGTGCCCAGGCACTCTGGGGGTATAAAAGGTCAAGAGTTTCCACAGGGCTCCCACCCATCCTGCTCTCCCATCGAATCTGCTCATTGATCGCTGGTGGGTGAGTCCGGTCTCCTCCGTCTCCTCTTCCTCTCTGCCGCCTTCTGGCGGAATATCTGCCTGTGGAATTCCTGGGAACTCTGCCTGTGGATTTCGCAAGGAATCTCTGCTGTGGATTTTCCCAACAGGAATCTCTGCCTTGTTGGATTTATCCCAAGGATCTCTGTCCCCGAGCTCCAGCTCTGTCCAGGGCAGAGCTGGGATGGTTTGGGGTTCACAGAGGCTCAGGCCCGGGGGAGCCTGGTGGTTGGGATGAGGGCGTTTTTTCTCCATTGCCAGGCAGCAGGAGGCCGGGGGTGGTGAGGGCAGCAGGGGATGCCAGGAGCCGCTCCAAGCAGTCGCGGGGCTGCGCTGGGACGCTGGGCTGGCCAGAGCGAGCCCTGGCACCGGGCTGCAGGTGGGCCAGACAGCCGCAGGGCTTTTGGGCCAAGTCCTTGGCGTGAGCGTGGCCTGCCTTGTCTTGCAGCTGTGCGGCCGAACGAAGGATGTCCTGCTCCAAGCCTGTGCGTGCAGCTGCGGCGGGCCCAACCCCGGGCCCCGTGGCCTGACAGCTGCAACGAGCCTGCGTGCGGCAGTGCCCGACTCCAGCGGTGGTCATCCAGACGCCGCCCTCGGTGGTCCAACCTTCGCGGGCCCATCCTCAGCTCTTCCGCAGCAGAGCGCGTGGCTTCGGCCGGAGCTCCCTACGTGGGAGCGGCGCCGGGGGGCCTTGCAGCGTGGGGGGTACGGGGGTACGGGGCCTTGGGGGTTCACGGGGGTTATGGAGGCTTGGGGCTATGGAGGTTTTGGGGGGCTATGGAGGTTTTGGGGTAATGGCAGCTGCGGCCCGCGGTTTCGCTTTGGGGGCTCCTGCGGGCCCTGCTAAAGGCCAAAGGCGGCGGGGCTCAGCGCTGCCGCTGCCCGCGGGCTCCTGCTAGCAGCCCCGCTGCTTGTGCCGCCCTGAGCCCGGGCTGGAGCTGCAGCTTCCTGCTGCCCGGCTGCCTTGTGCGCTGAGCCGGGCTGGAGCCTGGCAGCTCTGCTCAGCCCGGCTGCCTTGGTGCCGCCTGAGGCCGGGCTGGAGCTGCAGCTCCTGCTCACCCGGCTGCCTTGTGCGCTGAGCGGGCTGGGAGCTTGCAGCTCCCTGCTCAGGCCGGCTGCCTTGTGCGCTTTTGAGCCGGGCTGGAGCTTTGCAGCTCCTGCTCAGGCCCGGCGCCTTGTGCGGCCTGAGCCGGGCTGGAGCTGCAGCTTTCCTGCTCAGGCCACGGCCCGGCAGCGCCGGGAGCCCCAGGGTCCTGTCCATGCCTGTGAACGCTGCAGGGCCCGGGCGGCGCCTTTGCCTGGCCAGCCGCTGCCCCCAAAAGCTGGCCCCCTCTCTGCGCCCCAGCCCGTGTGCGGCCGGCCTCGGCTCCGGCTCTGCTGCCTGCCCAGCCCGAGCCGGAGCGGCCCTGGCAAGGGCATCTCTGGGGCTTGCAGCCCTGGGCTGGGCCTCGCTTGCTGCTGCTGCTGCTGCTGCTTGCTGCCGCGCCTTGGGATTTTCGTGTTTCCGTGGCGTTGTGGCTGGTTTGGTCCTCTCCGTGACCGCGCCTTGGTTTTTTTAACGTCAAAATAAGAATCTGCAATTGCACGGGAATAGGTTTATTTTTTGTCATGGATTTCTCTTTCATCCTGGCTGTAAATGAGGTCTCTAACTGAGGGATGGTGCGGAATGTCCTGTTCGTGAACACAGGAAAGGGTTTGGGTTTGTGAAGGGACCTTGAACTCATCCCCGTTCGCCCGTGCCGTGGGCAGGGACATTTTCACTGTCAAACTGGCCTGGACCCTGCCAGGGATGGGGCAGCCCACATCTCTGGGACATCCATCCCAGGCCTCTCCACCAACAGGGGAGGATCACGGGGCCCAACGTCCCACCTAAACCTCTCTCCATCAGTCTGCACAGCGCCTGTGGGGCCTTTTTATTCACAACAAAGAATCTGCATTGCTGCAATTCGCTTTGGAGTTTGGTTGTCTTTTTGTGGGTTTTGCTCCTCTGATGGTCCGTGTTGAGCTGGGATATGTTACAGGATCCCAGAATCATTTTGTTTTTTTAAAACTCAAATCACCATCCAGTTTTTGGCCGATCCCCACCGTGGTCACCCATCCAGGCTTCCAATGTCATTTCACTTGTTTTTTGACACTTTCCAGGGGTGGGGACCCCAAACCTCCTGGGCACCCCTTCCTGTCCTTGACACCTTCCAGGATGAAATTCTTCCCCAGATGAACTCAAGGCCCAACATTTATCATCCATGAATGAACACAGGTTTGGGACGATGCTGGAGTCTCACATTTTCCTGTTGCAGCACACAAAGGATGAAATGAGTCTTATCCCTAATTCCAAGCGCTTGAAGGGAAAAAGTTAATCAATTAATTTATTTATTCCTTTGTGGTCCTTCATAAAACGTTACGTCTTCACTTTAATTTTTGGCAGTTCAAAGCAGCAGTTCAGATGCTGGTTTTATGTATTTATAAGCTGTTTGATTAATCTATTTAAGCCAATTTCTTCCTCAGTGCTTCATTATTGAAATGTGACTTAAAGGTACAAGTTGAGGCAGTTCGAATGTTGGCTTTAGTCAGAATTTGTTTTATTCCTTTGAAACTTTCCATTCAAGTGTGATCTGCACAAACAGCCAGACAATGAACTGTTTTGTCTCTCATCCTCGCAATTGGATTTTTCTACTTTTATCTTTAGACTTCTTGAAGTGAGCAAAATATTGTTAAAATTCCATGAATTTTTAACTTTTCTTTAACCAGAACCCCTGTTAAAACAGTAGATGTCTTAAAATTTTTATTTTTATTCTCACGTGGTTCACTCTGTTGCATCCTGAGACACAGAAAGCTTTCCCATTTTTATTTGGGATTTGTAACTCCAGGCTTTTATTGATTAGAGATAACTAGAGAAAAATTAAAATTATCACCGTTGCAGCTGAATTTAAAGCAGGATACAGCTTGACAGATGCGGACTTGAGCTGGGCTTTCTGAATGGATAAATTCACATCAAAACTTATCAAAAAACTTAGGATTTTTTTTTATTTTTAAATTTCCAGCCCTGAAATTTGCTGGGAAACACAACCCCAGTTTTATTGGGAAAAACTTTTAGATGGGTTTTTTGCACTCATTTTGCGTGACCAAATCCAGCTCTGTTCCTTGGTGGGGAGGTCTCCAGAGGTCCCTTCACGCCAAATTCTGGGATTTTGGGATGCTGGATTGCCTCTACCTGTTCAAGGGGCAGCCATTATGTTCACAATGAGGGTTTGGAGGTTTAATTTGAGTTTTTCAGCTCTTTGGTGCCGCAGACTCTGAGACACCTCGGTGATGAATAATTTGAGTGGCTCCTCCTCCCAGGACGCGGTGGAAAGCCTGGGAAATTTCACAACTTCTGCATCCAGTGTCATCCAAACAGAGCTGGATGAAGGGAATGAAAAACATTTCCTACTCTGGAAAGTGACATTTTCTGCTCTGAAAATTGAATTTTACTCTGGCTGTGTAAACAGTTTCGGGTCTCTCCAATC
>NDFG01004038.1:0-14004 GCA_002167245.1 Sporophila hypoxantha
TCCCTTTTTGTGCTTTTTGGAGTCTCTGTTTCCCACAAGGGTATGGGTACCTCCCTTTCCCCTGCCCTGAAGGCAGGAGCAGCTGCCTGTCAGCTCCCACCTGAGCGTATTCCTTCCCTTCCCCTAGTCCATCCCTCCCCAGGAAAGGAATTCCTGAGCCCCAGCTTACACTGTGCTGGGCCTCTCACATCACCCTGGAGCTGTGTCAGGGGGGATTTTGGCTAATTTTAGGGCAAAGGTTTTACCTCAGAAGGGGCTGGCGACTGCCACAGGCTCCCCAAGGAATGGGCACGGCCCCTTGAGCAGCTTCTGTGATGTTTGGGACAACATTTCCCTAAGAGTGGGATTTTGGTGTCTTTGTGCAGGGCCAGGGGTTTGGAATTGATGTATCTCTGTGGCTCCCCTTCTCACTCAGAACGTTTGAAGTGACATTCTGAGTCTGTTCTTGGTCCCTTGTTCCTTCATACCCAGGCTGAGGGAATGGATTCTGAAAAGCCAGGTCCTGCCTCCGGCTTAACACGGCCATTTCCTGGCTCCTGCAGGTGGGCAAAGGAGAGCACAAAAAGAGCAGAAACTCCTTTTCCCATTAGATTCAATCTCACAAAAAAGAGACCAAACAGAAGGGTTTCCCAGAGCTCACAATTCCCAGTTTGCTCCCATCAGGTCCACAATTGAACAATTCCCAGTTGCCTCCACCCCTCAGGATTTCCAGGCCTGTTGTGGGTGGGAGTTTTCCCAAAAGGAATGAACTGATCCATGGGCGAATCACAAAACTTCAAGGCAGAAAAATCCCTAAGCAGCCACTTTTCCTGTTGGAGATGGGCAGCCCTGCTTCATGGGGAAAACTACTGTGTGAATTGGCCCTAAAATTTCATTTTCCCTAAAACAAATCCCTGTGCTGGCATTTGAAGCAGGCCCTGTAAGTGATTTACAACAACAGAGTGACATTTCGAAAAAAAAAGATAATGTGGGTAAATGATTATTGCTGATCCAAACGAACAATTGGACATACCTACTTTTTGGTGGAATTTAATCTGTTGCCGAGGCTTAGCTGGCAAGCATTGAAATATCACTTTTTCCAGGGGCATTGTTGGTGCATTTATTGCAGGGTACAATACATGAAGGCAGCTGTTTATGACAACATGGACTCGCTGGTGTGTAGGATCGCATGTATCATACCAAAAGTAATATAGCTTTTAAATGCAACATGAGGCCAATAGAAAAAAATCATCTCAGATCTGATCTTTGTTTCATTTCAGATGCAACCTGTTCATACGAATTCCAACAGGTTGTGCTCTGTCAAACCAGTGGATGTGCCCCTATGGAGGAGGAAATATCAAAAGAGCGGGTGAAAACAAAGGGGCTGCATATTAGTTGCAAACATAATAGGGTGAATCCTCTGGACGCAAAGAAATGAGCTGTAAGTTCAGTGTGGGGTTACAAAGTGCCAATTCAGAGCTGGCACAAGGTGCCACACTTCTGAGTTGTGTTTTAAAGCCAGATTTTGGCTCCTTCTGCGTATTTGCTGCACTGAGGAGGGATTTGGGATGCGCTGGAATCTTCCCTGATCTGGCTGGGTGTGATGCAATGTAAATACAACCAAAACCAATACAAGCTTTTAAATGCCTTTTAAAATACAGCGCTTTTAATAGGAGTGTTTTTCCTTCTCTGTCTTAATTGCCTGTCAACTGAGGAGGGATTTTTGGGATGTGCTGAATCTCCCTGATCTATTCCTGCTCAAATCGAAGCTCCATGAGAGAAGATTTGCACACCGCACCCCTGATAACAAGGCAACACCTTTGATAACACATTTCAGCACTGCGTGGGAAATGTGTCATGAGCCAAGGCAGATGCAGGGAGAAGGAGACATGAATTTGTTCCTTTTTCCTGTCTCGCCTGCATTTGTTTCCCCTCCTGTGGAGGTATTTTCAGCTCTAACACTCCGTGCCCAATCAGGGCCGGACAGTAGAACAGAAATGTTGTCCCCTTCCCAATCCCACCCTGATCCTGGATATTTTCCAACCTTTTCCATATAATCCCTTGATAAATAATGGTTAATAGAGCGCTCTGGTTTTTATTTAAAGGGTCCGGTAGTAAAACCCAGATCAAGCATTTCTCCTGGTGGGTTAAAAACCGCTTACCGCTCCCATTCTGCAATGTAAAAGCGCAAATCACATATCAAATCAAACATTTCAGATGTGGCCAGCTTGTGGATGCAATGCGAGAGAAGCAGCAAGGCGTTTCCCAGTTTTTTTAAACAGATGTGGAACCCCACCTACTGCAGAGAGGGTTACTTGTGATGCAAGGCAGGAGAGACTTGCCAGTGAGATCCTAAATAAATTATTGATTTCACACAGGCTTGGGAGCATCATTCAAGGTCAAATTACGGGCACCTCAGTGCTTGAATTTATAGAAATCGTAATCTTTAAGGATGTCCTAAATATGGACACCTCAATGCTTTGAAATTTATAGAAATCATATCTTAAGGATTGTCCTAAATACGTTGACACCTGCAATCGCTGAATTTATTAGAAAATCATATCTTTAAGGATTGTCCTAATATTCCCAGCTGCAGTGACAGACACAAGGAAAAGCACAAATGTCACTATGTAAAAGCTGATAGGTGTTGTCAACGACTTATGGTATTTCAGAAGAATTCAGTGTCAATAAATTAATTGGGTTTTTTTATTTGTTAATGTGGTCAAATCAAGCTTTGTTAGGCAGATTGGCTAAAACACATTTTAAACAGATCTTGTTTAGTTAATGATCCATAAAGTCTGTGAGTTTTATATTTTAGTTTTAATTCTAGAAAGGCAGAAGGATGAAATAAAATGATCTTCCCTCTATGTTATTCTCTCGTGGCAGATCAAAAATTAAGACAGAAATTAGGATGGGAAAAAATCTCATTCTAATGCCACTCCTGAACATTAGATAACTTAGAAAGGAAAGTCTTGTATTTCGCTTAGAATTAACTAAAAAACACCGTCAATCACTTCCTGTCTTACAACTTTCTATAAAAAAACAAAAATAACAACCCATTCCTGGACAGCATTTCTGCCAACCTTAGGTCTCGTTAAAACCAGCTCAATTAGCAGCCCTGCAAAATTAATTTTAACACATTTCAAAGCCTGTAAAGTTAAAAGAGAAGAATAAATTCACAGAAAGTCAATTAATGCTAGCACTAGAAAGCAATGTTTTAGCATTCCCAAATGAGAACAATTTTCTACCTGCCCAGAGCAGCAGAGCCCAGGAGGAGGGAAAGGCAGGTCCCATCACCCCTGTGGAAACAGAGACTCCAAAAAGCACAGAAAGGGAAGGGAAAGGCCAGGATTTTGTTTGGCAGCTCAAATTGCTGCCAGGGCCTGGGGAATGGGGGCCAGCTGGGGCCAGGCTGTGGCCAGCTCTCCTTGCTGAGGGACAAAAACCAGTGTGTGGGGTTTTGGCTGCTCCCAGCATCACTGGAGGGTGGGCAGGGACTTTTTGGGGTACAACAGGAATGTTCAGTGTGCACAGCCAGTTTCTGACATGGGGAAAACCTGAGGTACTGCAGAGATGTTGTCTCTCAGCACAGGAAGCTTCCAGGCTAAGGCTGTGCTGTGTATTTTGAATTTTGACTAAGAATTAACAAGTGAGTTCTTGAAACACTGATGGAACTGGGACGGAAAATAGAATAGCACCTCTGGGAGCACAAATTGACCCTTTTCAGCAGTGCTAATTGAAATGTTTCAGCATAATTTCAAATTAGGGATGCTCAAATGGCTACAAGTGTTGGGAGTTTCCCTCTTATCAGAGTGATGATATTAAATATAATCTCATTCCATCCTCTGCCAGGAGCAGGGACACCTTCCACTGTCCCAAGGTTCTCCAAGCCCCATCTAACCTGACCATGGACATTTCCAGGCATCCAGGGGCAGCCACAGCTGCTCTGGGCACCCTGTGCCAGCGCCTGACCCTGTGTCAGACCCATTAATTAACCACATAATTAATCTCAGGATGTGCTTTTCAAAAGCCTTTAGATTAATTCAGGAAGGAAGATGTATCCAGGTAGTTATTACCATTTAATTGCTGCATTTTGCCAGTAGTTTCATGGAATATCCTGAATATTCTGAGTTGGAAAGGACTCACAAGGATCATCAAGTATAATATCTTTGTGCTGTTATGGCATCATTTAAACTTATGGTTTTTTTTGTTGTTGGGAATATCGAGGACCCCCATTTGTTGGGAATAAAGCAGGATTTATTTTCTGCATTAGTTAATGGCACTTCCTCTCCTCAGCATTCTGACTGGAGGGGATGAAGCTCAAGTAGAGCAGCAAAACTCTTGGTAACACTTTAACAGGATTTATTAAGTTTGTTTGCTTGAATAAACAGAAGAATCCTCAAGCACTTTCTCTTCTGAGGATTAACAAGGAACCTGGTTTCCTGGCACTGTGATTTCAGGATTTTATGGATGTCTTTATCCTCAAATACATTCACAGATGCCAAATTTTATCTTTTCTGGGTGGCAGAAGGGACACTGACCCTGAAGTGAGCATCTGTATCAGTGAGTTCCTCAGCTAATGGATTTTATGGATGTCTTTATCCTCAAATACATTCACAGATCCCAAATTTTATCTTTTCTGGGTGGCAGAAGGGACACTGACCCTGAAGTGAGCATCTGTATCAGTGAGTTCCTCAGCTAATGGGTTTCAAATTGTTTGCCCAGCTCGTTTTAAAGCTAGTTTAAAAAAAGTTAAAATTGCAAAAAGTTTCAAAGTTGCAGTCAAGTAGGCTCAAAAGATTAATAAATCTGTGTCCCAAATCTGCATCAGCACAAATTTGCAGGATATTTGCTCCACACAAACCCTGTTCCATGCTAATTTTAGGAGCCATTTTTACATCACTGAGAGTGAAAAACATCACACACCTCTACTGTGAGCATCAACTGGGAAGAAATGATATTGTGATTCATGTCCAGGCATAAAAGTTTATAGCTATTATTTAATGCCTGTTACACCTCAACCCCTATCTGTGTGTGAACTTGCTGTTCATGGTTCTCCACGTGCTTTACACTCAATTTTGCCATCTCTCCCTCATTGCCTTGCCCAGGTAATTAGCTGTTCCACATTTGGGGCTAATTAGGAGAAATTCCAGGCTACTGATGCAGTCCCACCCTTGGATTTTGAGAACTGCCTGGAATGGGTGGTTCTGATCCATTCCTTCCCAAGGAGAGCAGCACCAGTGGCTCCAGCTGAGCCACTCCTGATTTATGGAGCTGATTGATCCATGATAAAGAGCCTGGCCCTGCTGGTTTCCCTGGGACAGTTCTGTTTCTTTGGGGGATGAATTATCCTGCTGGGCTGGCTGTGAGCTCCTGAACCAAACGCAGGTTTGGATGTTCTCAAGTAGTTATGAAAAAAACCCTTTGGATTGGATTTGGAGCTTGAGATCCATAAGTTACAGTTCAGCCTCTGCTAAATCTCTTCTCTAAGCTTATATATTCTACTTATTCTGCACATTTCTTTGTTTTGTTTGTACAAAACCTTTAGGTACTACTGAAGAATTTGATTTTTTGAAACACTCTGAATGCCTCCTATTGAAACTTTGTCACTCTGAACCATCTTTTCATGCCTATATTGAAAATATTAACAGCCTGCTTGTGAAAGAAAAAAAAAAAAACAAGTTTCCATGTCCATATGGAAAATGACTGAAGGGTATGGATGAAATTAGGGCTTGCCTGTTGGAACATTAACAGATTTGTCACACTGTTAGTCCCAGCTAATCCATGCAAAGTTGGGAAGAAAGCAATTCAGGGTGGATTTGGGAGCTCCTGGCTGTGGGAAGGGCTGTCCAGAGTGCAGGGCAGGGATGTTCCTAAAGCCTCCTAAACACCCAAATCCTGAATTGCACCTGGAAATCACCTGGCAAGGGGAATTCACTGCAAAAATTTATATAACAAAACTGTTGTTTTGTTAACAGCACGTTAACCTGGACATGTAAATCCACTTTTCTTCCTCACAGATACAGGGAGAACCTGGCTGTACCCCAGGAAAAGGTGTGGGGAGAGCCTAAGAAAGGGGAACAGAGGAAACAATGCAGGTGCAGGTGGGTGTGTGCTCCCTGTGCCTTTCCATGCCTGAGGGGTCCTGGGTGACAAAACTGGGCTGAAATCTCCAAATTCTGCTGTGTTTTTGGCACTGCTGAAGACCCCAAAATTTGATGTGCTGTGGGTAAATGTGCAAGAGCACCAATCCTTTTTCAGCAGTGATGAGCTGGGAAACAGTGATCAGGGAAAGGTCCTTAGACTGGCCCTGTTATTTTATCCAAACAGGTTTTGAATCAAAGTAAGAGAAGATGCCAAAAACTCCTGAAATTTCCCTATCCATATTCATCCAGAGAAAACTTAGGAAATCAGTGCATCTTGCTGCATTTCCCACTGCTTATCCAGCATGAAGGATGAACTGTACTCCATGCTGAAGCTCTGCTTTGATCTCAGGGTATTCCTGTTAAATTGCTGGTGGTTTTAGCTTTTATCCCCAAATCTTTCAGCCTGGCAAATGGGGTTTATGCACACACCTGAAACACAGGCCAAAAGATACAAAGGCTGAAATGCAGAGGCTGCAGGAGGCGGGCTCTTTCCTTTTGTAGTGTGGGGTTTATTTTTTGGGGGTTTTGTTGCTGTTGTTGCTGCATTCCAGTTCTGATCCTATCTGTTAATATCCTAGCTTGGCTTCACTCCCTCGGAGTTTGATGTCCCAACTTTTCCTTGTTAGCACCAGGAAATCATGAGCTTATAGTGAGTGATAGCCAGTGGGTCTGGGATTGATTACAAACAAAAATCCCAGATAAGATCATAAATTTAACCCATCCCTGTGATGTGATCGTATCAGGATTCAAGAACGTCTCAAAGTTGTTTCCGATTTTCAGCCACTTCATCTGGTTTCCATCCACCCCAGCTGGGAGCAAAGTCCTTTTGTGGTGGACTCTAATCCATGCCAGCCTGGGCTTGGGAGAACCCCTTGTTTCTGTTATTATTGTATTATAAAAATGGATAGAAATGCTTTAGACAGGATGGACTTTTCAAGGAAGATCAGCTCAGGCACTGCTGAGATAAAACTGACTCGCGAATAAGAGCACAGGGCTGATTTCCTGCTCTCCCATCCCCTTCCTGGACTTTGGCTGCATCTAAACAAGTTCAAAACTGTATTTTCACAGCCTGAAAGTCAGCAGAGGAACACTGGAGCTAAAGCCTGTACTTGAGAATTCCCTGAGAAGAACAAAACCGCCGCACTTGGTCCCCGCAAACCCAAATGTGCCGCGATGTGTCACAAGACATATTTTCTGACAAATCCTTTCATTAGGATCTTTTCTCCTGAGAAGCTGGGAAGCTTCAGCTTCTCCATGTTTTGCTACTTTGGAATGTGATTTGGAGAATTGTTTACCCAGCATGTGAAGTTGTTTTTACTTGATGACCAATGACAGCCACCTGTGTGGCTGTGAGCAGTCACAAGATTTTATTATCATTCCATTCCTTTCCTGACTAGCCTTCTGATGAAATCCTTTCTTCTATTCTTTAGTATAGTTTTAATATATAATTTTATTTTAATATAATAGATATCAAAATAATAAATCAGCCTTCTGAAACATGGAGTCAAGACTCTCATCTCTTCCCTCATCCTGGGACCCCTGTGAACACCACCACAGCAACGTTTAATCCCCATTTCTCCATCCCACGAAGAGATCTTTGTGCTCCTTCTGCAACCACTGCTGCTTTTATATGCACCATCCTCCATCTCAGCTGCCAGCTTCTCCTGCTGGGAAACACTGCTGGGGTGCAGCCCCTGTGCCTGAGCCTTGGGATTTCTGCTGGTCAGAGTGACTCTGAGATACGTACAAACCTCTTTTCCCAGATCAGCGGTTGCAGAAGGAGTCAGAGCTCTTCAGTTCTCGTTCTCAAGGTTGTTTATTGTTTCTTATCTATAAAATTCTTTCTCCTGTCCTGCCAAGGTGCGTTCAGCAGGTCAGACAGAGGCACACTGGTGTTATCTTTTTATACTAAAAACTACATGTACAATATTTACAATTCCTTCCCAATACCTATCACCTGTGTTAGACAGTGAGCTTCTACTCTAAACCAATCCATAAGTGTCACCATCAGAGCAGAAGATGGAGGCCAGGAAGAGAAGGAGAAAAGCTGGACGTGCCCAGATTCCTCCATCTTGCTCCCTGAACCCCCATTCTAAAAACCCCAAAAATCTATTTTTCACCCCGTGATAAATTCACTATCATTCTACTTAAACTTTCGTGGCTTTTAATTCTTCATATAAAGGTTGGTGATTGTTTTTTCCAAGGGCTCAATCAAAGGCACAGGGGTCTTGGGTTCTGTGCCAAGGTCTCTGAGCCCCCTGGGCAGGGGCTGGAGCCCTCCAGGGCAGCCAGAGGAATTTCCTGGGTTCTGCATTTCAACTCTCCACCTTGGCGGGGCCGATGCGCTCCCATCCATCGGCGGCCCCCTGGAACCAGGTGATTTAATGTTACTGTTGCTTTAACGGCCTCATCGCTGCTCTGGCTGCACAGGAGTTGTCTCCTGTGTGACTGTGCCTGGGAAAAATCTATTACTGGAGTGCCATTAATCTGAGGCTGCCGCCTCTGGCACTTTCTGACTCTTCTATTTAATGGGCCTCTGCTTCCGGAGCTCTGGAGACATGCTGTTTTCCTCTCTTGATCAGCTTTGTTTAATTATCAAAATATTTGATGCAGAAAATTGACATTAGTTGTGAAGGTTCCTGCCTTCCTCCTCCTCCTCCTCCTCCTCCTCCTCCTTGCAGCCCTCCCTCCCAGCTCTGCAGTGACATTGAGATCTTCTGTGTGCTCCACCTTCACCTTAAAATAGAAAATCCCTGGGACTGCTGCACTGGTGAGCCACAGGTACCTGCTGGGCACGTAGACCTGCACTTCTGGCTCCTTTCTGCACAGGTGACAGTGCAGCCAGCTGGAATTGCTGAAAACCTGGGAAGAGGGAGCCCTGTGGGTTGCTGTGCCTGGCTCCAGGCTGAGCCAGCCCATAAATGAAAGCTCAGTGAGGTTCAAAGTCATGGAATTCCCTTAGAGCTGAGATTTCCACTCTGGCTTCCTTCTCCTGCTGCCAAAGCTGGGAGCTTTAGGGCTTGCAGGTGAATTTTGCTTATTCTGTGAGCACATTCCTCATTCCAGGGCTTTGGGATGGGCCCAAATTTAATGGCTAAAATAAAGATTATGGGTTTATACTGCCACCATGTATATCAGCATCTTCATGAGCAGGGAATGCCTGTAGAAGTCCTCACATCAGCCAAAAAACCCATTGGTGGTGAGAAGGCAAAGTTAACTGAGGTAAATAATGGTTCTCACTGGGTGTCCTGAGCTGCTGGAGCAACTCTCACATGGAAGTGGTTTCTGTGCCATGAAGATTGTGCCTTTATGGGAAATAACCTTTCTCCAAGCAAAACCCAGCAGGTCCAGTGCAGGGAAATGTCTGGGCCCTGTTGTTTCAGCCAGGCCAGAGGAGCTGGTGCTTCCTTCTGGGTTTTGAGCCTCTGATCCCGTCTGCATTTCCTGGGGCCACAGGCAAAGCAGCTTTGAAGAGGGTCCCAAAGCAGTGCCACAGCCTGTGCCTCTCACAAAGTGCAGCAAACAATGGGAATTCCTGAGATTTGGGGCTGCTGGGAGGCAGGCAGGGGAGCTCTTTGTGTGACAATGGAACACAAACACCTCTGTTGTATTATTCCTCAAATATGTTCCTGTTTGCTCCACTGGACTTGGCTCCTTACTCCAACAACCAACCAGCATTTCTCCTTCCACGTGCTCTGCTTTCTTCACAGGACACAGACAGGCTGTGAGGAAGGTGAGGAAAGTCCAGATGGGGCCTAAAACCATTACCAAATTCACTGTTACAGTGACTTTCAACAAGCAAATCACATCCCAGCAATAATTATCCACCTTTACCAGCAAAGCCTTACCTGCTGCTGTCCCCCTCAAGTTGCTGTTTGATGTTTGTGTAGTTTATTTYGGTCTCTCTATAGAAATAYTTCCATTTCCTCTTATTAATTAAAATYAAAGGCATTACATTTACTAARTAATTCCTATTAGAAGGCTGGGGGTGTATGAACAAAGCATTTKGCAGCGAAAAATAARKAATATTTCACTGGAGCCAGAACATTTTGCAGAAGGACACAGATTTTGATGAGGAAGCTTCTGGGCATCAGAGTTTTTTCTGCAGCCAAAGACAAAGGGACACTGAAGGAAGAGGTGACCGGACACGAGTGAGCTTTGCCACTGCAGGGATGATGTTGTTTTCACCCCATGCAAATAGGAACAAGTCCAAGGTGTCCAAACCTTGCAGTGCTGGCTCAGAGCTTTGCTGAGCCCTGCCCAAGGAGGGGAAGTGGCTGAGCTGAATTGGCACCTCCCTCCCAGCTGGAGCAGGGAATGTGCCTGATATTGCCCAAAAGACACTAAAATTGCACTTTTTGGGCTCAAATTTTGAGCAAGTTTTCAGCAGAGCTCCCACTCTGCCTTAAATAAAGGCCAAATGGATGATTCACAAAACCCTGAATTGTTAGTTACTGATCCTTGGCTGTGTAATTAAAAAAAAAAAAAAGAAGAATGAACAAGGTTTATGGGTTTTTTACCCTCTTCTCCCTTTTTGCAAGGTTTAATCTTGTGTGGTTTAAATTTTTCAACCCTTCTCTCCCACTGCTTTTATCCTTGGAATATTTTTTTGGAGTTACCTGTGTGTAATTCTGGAATAATCCAGGCCAGGCAGCTCTGGACCACTCAGATAAATGAGGAGTGCAAGAGAGAATCAAATTCAGGCTCTCCTTGTGAATAACCACTGCTAAAAGATCACAGACAAACCTCGGTGCTGTTTGGGGCTCAGAAATGCAAAGCTGCTCAGGCAATAGAAATTCACTGCATCCCAAACCTGGGCATCAGGAGAAGGAACACCCCGAGCTTCATTTATACTGCAAATGAAAATAATCCTAAAAACACAAACCACCGAGGTGCAGAATGGGCTTTCCAATTCATAAGCACAAGGCACCACGAGTTAAAAACCTCTTGGTTTCTTTGCTGAGTGCCCCAGGCAATAGTTTTCATCTATATTTCTCCATGGTCAGAAGTCAGAGCAGACCAGTGCTATCGAAGACCTTGACTTTTTTTTCCCTGACAGTTACAATTATTACAGCCCGGGGGACTCATTTTCTCAGTCTGGCCACCCGCTGACCTAGCCTGCAACCAGAATACACTTTAAAACAAACAAACACCAGCTCAGCTCCCCTCTCCTCCTCCTCCTCCTCCCCCAGCCCAGGAATATTTTCACACCACCCCTCGCAGAAGGATATTAGCCACTATTGCTGAAGGCACAATCACATTATCAGCGCCATTCTCTCTCCCTTTCTCCCTCTCCTCCCCCCCCACAAAGATAAATTTTTTATGTTGCTATTTTCTTCTCTTTTGTATTTGGCACTCGATATTTACGTGATAAACTGCAGAGCTGCTGCTAAATGGGCCCTGATACAACTTAATAAATACATAACAACATCCAGGCTGCACGGGCCCGGGCTCCTCGGGATCCTTGGAGATAATGGCTGCTAAATGAAAGTTAAGCCTTCCTGTAAGGAAAACAGATATTTATCCTGCAATAATTAATGGCATGGAATGAGTTGGTTGATAATCCTGCCTCTCCCTTTTTGCTGTTTCCTCCTCCCTGAGCGTGGTTGTGTTGGAGCAAAAAACTCCTTGGGATGAATATGTACGGAATACACAACTAATATTTTCTTTTTTTCACTTGTCTGCTGTTGTCTGCTGCTGTCCACATTTAGTCCAGCTTTATTAAGCCAGACTTTAGAGAAAAGTCAGTGTGAGGTGCCCACTGAACTGAGGGGATCCAGTGAATACAGAATAAATTCAGGGGCTGGGCCTCACTAAGGAGAGTCATGGAAGGGGAGAGTATTAAGATTATAATACTTATAATATATAATATATATATTATATATGTATAATATATATTATATATATAAAATATATATAATATATATAATATGTATAATTATAATATATAATAATATTACACTGATATACTAAATTACATACTAAAAAGATACTAATATATATTATATATATAATACATATATACTATGTATAATTATAATATATAATAATATTACACTAATATTATACTAAATTACATACTAAAAAGATATGAATATATATATATTATACATATGTAATATGTATAATTATAATCTATAATAATATTACACTGATATTATACTAAATTACATACTAAAAAGATACTAATATATATATTATATATATAATACATATAGACTATGTATAATTATAATATATAATAATATTACACTAATATTATACTAAATTACATACTAAAAAGACTAAAGAAAAACTCATGGCTGTCTGAGACAGCTAGAACACAGCTTTGAGTGATTGGCTTATCACTCAAAACAATTAATAGAATCTAATTGACAAATCATTTTGGGTAAACAATCTCTATCACGTTCTACATGTGCAAAACAACAGGAACAGTGAATAAGAGATAAGAATTGTTTTCTCTTCTTCTCTGGACTTCTCATGACCTTTCCCAAGAAAAATCCTTAAAAACTTGTGCCTGCTGCTCTCTGTGGCCACAGGGAGAGAGCAAAAAAAAAGGTACAGATGGAAGGAGAGATCCCAGGTTCAGGCAGATCCTTCTGCTATGGAGGCATCTCACATTCACCTGAAGAGCACAAACCTTTCTCTGTTCTCATAGTTTAACATTCCTAAAGTTTTTTTCCAATTTTTTAGCAATTTTAGGGTTTTTTTGTGTGTACAGAAAGTAATTTAACCTGGCTAATTTCTCATCACACAATGGACAAAACATTTCCCCCAAACACCCAGTGAGCTTTTCCAGCTGAATCATCCCTCTGTGTCCTGGAGACATGCAATCACAGAATCCCAGAAGGTTTTGGGTTGGAAAGGACCTTAAAGATCAAATCATTCCAAAACCCTGTCCTGGGCAGAGAACCTCCCTCAGACCCCATTTGTACCCAGTGAAAGTGCTCCAAAAATGCTGTTTCTTCAGGCATTCCTTCCATCTTTCGGTGGAAATAGCATTTCCTTGTTGAATCCCTGATAAGAAGAGTGGTCAGAGTGTAAAAAGTTCAGATGGGGATAAGCTGTGAGTGTTGTACAGCTGTGATTCACACGAGGTGACTTCAGTTCCTACCACATGCACACAAAGGTTTTGTTATCTTTCCAGGAAGAAAGGAGAAATTATCCCAGAGTTTGAACCAGCCACAGAAGAACATGAAATAAAATGCTTCAGCAGTCTCTAAAATCCCTGTATTTTTAAGATGAGCTGTTCTCCCTGTGATAACAAACAAGGAATACCCACGCTCTAAAAAGGCAGCCCCAAGGAGGGGCCATGTAAAAATATGTAAACTAGTTTGGGAAAAAGTTTACTATGCATAATTGTTTATGAATATGCAACGGGCTGATGGAAGGGAAAAGGTATTTAAGGGATAACCCTGAAGCTAAGTGTGGTTTTGGTTGACCCAAAAACCTTTGCTTTGTGCTCCTTGTCTCCAATTGTCCTTTATTAAACTTTTAACATTTTTGCTCTATGATTCTTGTCTCCTATTGTCCTTTATGAAACTTTTTACATTTTTGCTCTGTGGTCCTTGTCTCCTATTGTCCTTTATTAAACTTTTTACATTTTTGCTCTGTGGCCCTCGTCTCCTATTGTCCTTTATTAATTGTTTAAAATTTTCACAGTGAAGTGAACGTGTTTTCCACACTCAATACAACAGCGACACAGAACATCGAGGATTCCACATCCCGCAAAGAACACCACGAGGAGCTTTGAGTGCCTGGTGGAACCTGCTGGAAAAGCAGCAGGTCCCAGCCTGTGGAGGCATTTCCATGCCCTCTTGGCTGGTCAGAACCTGTGGAGATATTTCCATGCCCTCTTGGCTGGTCAGAACCTGTGGAG
>NDFG01004040.1:0-12672 GCA_002167245.1 Sporophila hypoxantha
GCATCCACGCTGCTAGTGAGTGTCTCCAACATTTAGCGCCGAAAGCTGCAGCGTCCAGCGTTTTCCTAGGCTCCAAATGTAGCAGAGTCGCAACAAAGTGACTTTGGTGATACTTCTTTGAGGCACATAAACTGTGATCTTATTGGCACAGTTTGCTGCACGCCAGGATGTGGCTCAGGCGGCCTTGATGCCAGAGCTAGCTCCGCCTCGGCGTTCGGATGGGTGTCCTCCCTAAAATCATGCCTCCTACACGGCCTCTCTCTGTGCAAGTACTGTTTTAATTAAGTCTTAATAGATCAGCTATAAACATTCTGCTTGCACCGGTAACGGGCAGTGAGTTAGCGGCTCCTGAGCAGGCCCCGACAATGGAGAATGATAAGCGAGGACTTGATGTATGTAATCAGGAGGGCTAATTCTCTCTTTATTGAGCTCCCTTTTGAATATGTGCTTATGCGTAATGCAATTCACGGAGTGACATCGTAAAACTGATGTGCCAAGCATCACCCTCAGATCCTGCCACAAACAACTGGCGTCTGCACTGCAGCACAAATCTCAGTAAACTCTCAAGTCCATACATTGCCTCGAACAGACACACAGCGACACCCTGTGGCGTGGTTGACATAGGCCAAGGCACACCGCAACAAACGCCCATCTGAACTTTGCCTGGGGGCAAGTCTTATCTTAGCATTGCTAGGAACTCTGTTGCGCACAGGAACAGGCAACGAGACAAATGATAAGATTGTCTTTTGCCTCCTCGCCCAGCTCGTTTTCAGAGCCCAAGGTAGAGACGCCAGGATGAATATTCTTTTGGGACAGACGCGACTAGTGTCCCCTCTCGCTTGTTGCCTCGCAGATTGCCAGAGAAAGATGTCCTCACATATAGCTAATCTGCACATATAGTGTTAAGTGTTCGTAAGATCTCTAGAACCAGCTTGCGTTTGGTGTTGTAACCACAGCCTTGCTCAGACTATGGAGCCACCTTCAGCGTCTCGATCTCTATATATATTAGCTCAAGACTAAAAAGGTGGTGTCAGTCTAGCCTTAGATCCCAGCGGATATATGTGCCTGTATCAGAGGCCGAGCTCCCTTGGCTGAGGGACTTGTCCACGTGCAGGCGCGCTGAGCACATTACCATTCAGCATCATAGTCAGTGAACGCACGTGGACTGTGGGATGTGCGCGACACAACACACACCCCTGGGAACTGGCCCACGAGGCCCTGGGAAATGGCGCTTTGGAGCAATAAGATCGGGTGCTAGGAGTATCAGCGAATTCGCGGAGATCCCAAAGATTTTGGGTGCGCATGGCTTGACTGTTTGGAGACTGAGACCCCTCAGAAGTTGTGGAACCCAAGACTCGCAACATGCTGGAGTCACTTGCCTGGTGTGCTCCTCAAAGACCCCTTCTGAACTGTTAGGGGTGTGTGCTGAGCCTGGTGGAGGAGCGAGCAGGGTGCCATGGTCCACCCCAAACAGGGCCCGATTGCAGCACGGCCCGTACGGGCTGCGGAACCCATCCCTTGGATGGGTCAGGAGCTGCTCAGAAGAAGTCACGGCTTGCATGTGGTGCGATCCTGTGTGCGAGATCAGTAGCCTCCTGGATTGGGGACGACAAGCCAGAAGGCCGCTGAAGTCCGTTCCCCAAGGCTATCTTCTAGCCGCAAGATCGGGGGCAGTTCCAGAGCCTCATGCCGAGTACGACGACTCCCATTTGGTGGCTGAGGTGTAGGTGGTCTAGGGTCTTGCAGCGCGTCCGTAGGGTGTTAGAGCACTTCGACTCAGGGACCTCCGTGGGGCTCTGATGCCGCTAGAGGCCTAAGCCCCTAAGCATGAAAGAGCGCGTGGTGTCTGGAGACACACCATGCAAGCTCCACTGAGCAGTGAGAGCCCCAGGCAGCCAAGGGGATGCCTCACCTACTTGGACGTTTTACTGTTCTTTCGCTCTTCTCTCTCAGGAATAAAGGAATGGGGTTGGCAGGCGTGAGAGCATTTGTTGTACAACTGTTATACGGAGCAGAGGAAGATTGGTTAGGATAGCTGATTACCTTGTGGAGTAGCAACAGCAACTGATTCACAAGCATACACTCTCTTCTACACACTGTCTAGATAACAGTGGATAAGGGGTTCAAACAGTAGTCCCAGTGGAGTAGACAATCGTCTCTCCTGCGATCATCCGTAGCAAGGATAGGAATATCCCAGATTTCTGGTAATTCACAACATGAGAAGTATGCTCGATCGTGTCGCCAAATTCGCCAGAATGTGTATTGTTGCCCTCAGTATCGTACCTAACCTAGCGACTTGAGATACAGTATCTGTACCAAGCTCATAGAAGGTTGAGAGCTCTGTAAATGGAGTGGAGGGAATTTTCTCCTGGGGAGCGGAAGAAAGCTGAGGCCTGTCCAGCGAGTGCCAGGGCTCAGTTGCAGAATGGAACATTCCCCTCGACGCTGGCTTAATTAGCAGCTGGCCTCTCGTCAGAAAAGTGACGTAAGGAAGGATTAGCCTCAATACAGGACGAAACCTGAGCCTGCTTTCCACACTACGAGAGTGTTAGAGGACATGTTGTACGTCGAGGACTGGCTTGCTTTGCCGGCTACTGACCATGCCATAGTGCCAAGTCCTCTTGCCGGTATGAGAAGCCGTGCCGCTATTAAAAGTGTTTATAGAAGAAATGCTAACTTATGAAGTATACATGCTGCTCTGATCATGAGGAATAGTCAAGCAATCACAAATGAAATAAACAGTGGTTTTCTATGCATAAATAGCACTAATAAGTACATAGACAGGCGTAGGCTAAGCGCAGCTTGACCTTGTGTGCAGTAAAGCACCCAGACTGATTACATCAGTAAAGCTCGCTGAGTGACGTAAATGGATATTGAAACATAACCAATAATGGAGCCCTTCTGGCCTGCAATTTATGCTGAAATATTTATGAGGCTAATTTATACAACTCTTTGTGTGACCTATTTTATGTTGCTAATATGAATTCGGAGATAAAGCGGAGAGTTCTGTTGGATTGACCAATCGTGTGGAGCTCTGAGTATTGCACCTTCTCCGGACATCAAATTTTTAGCTGGTGCAGCCCCGAGGACCGTATGCTTCTAACTGGCCGAACCACCTTTGATAATAATACCGTGTTTTCTCCGGGCGGACCACGACACCGGGGATCGGGTGAAGTTAGTTCCGGACCAGAGCACAAGAGTTTTTGGGTCCCCCCGTCTTTACAAGGATGCTGAGAGGTACATAAAATTGGTGCAAGGCGTGTTCCAATCTTTTTGGTCGCAGCCGGGACTCGCGATTGGAGATTGCTCGCTGGAGGCTGCTCATCACACGTAACGTTAGTCCAGGGACCGGACAAAACAGGGTGCCCTCTCAGGAGGTCAGAATCGAACAGTGCATTCTCGAGACCACTATAGTCACCGTAGTCATCGAGAGAGCGCCTTGGCTAGCAAGACCTTGCTCTGCACGGGTATTTGGAATTGGATCAGCGGAATAGGGAGTCGCATGTATTGATTGTAATTTACGTAGTTGTTTAACAGCGCAGAACTTAGACACAAACGGAGCGCATGGCCTTGGCGTGATAGAGAAAGGGACTTAAATTCTTACTCGCCGAACATGACGTGAGTGCCTCAGGGTGCTTAGCATGGCCGGCTCATGCTTATAGGAGGCTGTGTGGTGCTCCAGCCGTAACCCGCATTTCGTAGCGTGTTGCTCCAGACGAAGTTAAGTGAAGTGGCGCGTCTCATACTTGGTGACAATTGATGTGCCCTGAGGCCGTGTTATGAGATAAGACTACAACACCGCGCCAAAGAGGAAACGTAGGGAAAAAGAGAAGACATACCTAGCAAGAAGCTCATCTAGCACTTCATCACATATTATTCGCTGGCATCTGGGCAGCACAGGCTGCTTCTGGAGTACTCAAACATTACATTGCCATCGTGTGTTTACAGCAAGTGTGAGAAAGAAGGCAGAAGCAGAAAAGGTGATAGCACGCTCACTAAAAGCAATTTCTCAGTGATGGTGCTGGAAGGCATGCAGCCTTTAGCACCACTCACCTAACGTATTAGTGTGACAGCCCCAGGTTATAGAGGGTTATCTGGGAGCCAGTAGGCGATGAATGTCCCCTGTCTGTTCCTACCGGCCCTCTTACTGAGACGAGTGATCGCCGAGATAAAGCACTTGCGGAAATCGTCAAGAGTCTCTGAAATGGCCCCAGCCATCACGGCTCCTCTTAAAATATTAGCAGGTTAATATTATAGCGACCGGATTCCTCAATACTTCATCTCGACTCTATCGGCGCGAGCTATAGGTGCACCCCTATGGAGAGTACGCATGGCCACGAGCAGGAGCAGAGAGACTGAGGCAGCGATAGCCTGAGAAGGCTTGAGCATGTGAGGACTACTCCTAGAGAGTGGCGCTCTGTGTATAGGCGAAACCTGCCGTGTCTCTCCGTACCTTACTCCCATATATATATACTCTGATTGGAATATAAATCGAGAGTAGTAGTTTGAACACAATTGGATTTGAAAATATTAACTAGCTAAGGCAAACTAGCTGATAAGTCATATGGAGATTCAAAGACGAACCCTGGCAAAACAAAAAAAAGTTATTGGACTAGCTTTATTAGCATCAATGTTGATCCCCAATGATATTTACTGACGAACTTCGCAAAATTTGATTGAGTCGAGTACTTATAGCTATCTCGCTAACATTGACTGCTTCTAACGGCGGCACTGCAAAAGCCTTGATGTTATCTCAGTGAATCAGTTCAGAGCGCAGCGCAGCGCAAAAGACGACTCCCCTTCTGCTCATCGTGGTCGTATATCCACGGTAGATCGATGTTATATGGCTGGGTACTAGGCGCATTGTCTGTTCGACTTTCGCACTCACATGAGCTCTGCACTGAGCATAACTCTGCAGACCAATGCAGGAGCACGTCCATGGCGGGTCTATTAAGCGGCTGCAGATTGATAGGTTAAAACTTTACTTCAGGAGTGCCCAATGTAATTATTGGGATCAAACAGGACGAGATGAGTCTTTCTGGAAGTTTTATAGATAAAGGCTGCGACAGCGTGATTTAGAGAAAGCAGAGCAAGTCTCCCATATGTTACTGATGGAGAGGGCTTTGCAGAAACAATGTGCATTGCCTGATTACAATCATTGATTAGGCAGACCTAATGAGAGGATATGACTAAGTACACTAGGAGCACTTGCGACATAGATTTAACGAGGCGTTAGTAGAAGATGCCGCTGTTACAGACTCCTAACGGTCTTGCTCTTCAGAAGCGTTATTTAGCTTCAGATGCATATATCAAAATTAGGCTATGTGCCTTTACTAGGAAGGCAACAATGCGGAGGTGCATACGCCAGAATCAAGTGTTTAGTGCTCTTTATGACCTCCTCCGTGTCTCGGGCTCAATTAACGTGCGCACACTCCGGCACCCACACAGCGCGCGGTGATCAGTGAGGATCCGCCCGTTTTTTGGCAAAAATGTTATCCTCCTCGTTGGCAAAGGTAAGGACCACATAGTTCTGCTTCGAGTTCACCTGTGCTAGACGCTGGAGAGGAGTTTTGACGTAACATTGTCAATTTCCTCGATACCAATATACTCGACATGTCTCGTGCCATTAGCCTCGATGCGCCTCAACTCGTGCTGAAGAATACCTTGACCGAGCTTAGACTCGCGCAAGTGGGGGCTCGCTCGTCTTCCAAAGAACCAGCAAGTACCCCACACCAGTACAGTCATATCACACAGACAGTCGGGGTATCAACCGAGCCTACATACTCAGCGCTTGAGATCCCTGTTGCACGACTCTTTGGCAGACACTCTCTTTCAACTTATCTTACTTTTTGAGATGACAACTCGACCCGTCAAGATCCCACTACTGTGTAGCGACATTCTCAATGGGACCTTTTTAGCAAGTAGAGATAAAGACTTAGCGGAAAGCATTATGTATTAGTGGGAGATTCATCAACTTTCCATTATGGGATGTTTTCTGTATTCCCGCGGGTGATTGATTCAGACCTGATAAAGGGGCGCAAATCTCAGGTGATGGCTTATACGACACCTTTTTCCACCGACTAGAAATAAAGTAAGGGTCAGCGAATTGCTAGCTTATTCCTTGCCACAATTAACAGAGGGATTACAAGCCTCTTAGAGAACTGTGAAGCGAAGGGATGTCCAGTGAGATTGTGTTTCAGTGGATCTAACCAGCTCCGACTCCTCTCATGAAATGCTCACGTAGCTCGACGTATAGACTACTGGGTACAGTAAATCATCTATCGGTAATGGACATCTACATAGAACTTTCGGGAGTATATGCGGCACCAGAGGAGCCGTTGTACTCATTTTTCTAGTCCCTCATAGTGTGAGCCTCACATTTGGCCCTTTCAGATACGCCATCTTCCAGTACACTCGACTGACCAAGCGGCACGTAGGTGATTCCGTCTACTAACAATGCACACCTCATAGTCAGAGTAAACATTAGATTGGTCAGACAAAATAGTGACCAACTTTATCCACTTTCTTTCCATACCTCCTGACGTGTGTCGATGTTTGTAGCGAAGAGAGATGCCGATCCTTTGCTTCAGCTAGGTGTGTGTCTCGTCCATACGTGGACACTCATCCCTTGTCGCGAGTAATGCCGCGCATTGCTTGGACTTTCCCCTGAATTCCACTCACCTTTGAGTAGACGCACAGATACCAACCACGATGCATCGGTTAGCAATGGCCTTTAAAAAGGGGAAAGTCCTCACACTCATGCACCATGGCTAAAGATCATTGTGACTAAGCCCAGGAAAAGTGAACGCACTTGTAGCCATCCACCTGAAGTATATTACTACGCTCTTAGACACACTAATTGGAATACACAGAGCAAAGATCACATAGATCTAGGCTGTTGTTGCGATGACCTTTGAGAGCAGGGATTCATATGGGCATGAGACTGAACCCATGTGGAGCACTACAACGAGGCCGTCTCCAATCCAGCTATTATTACTCAGATGCCGCTAATTGATTATTGAATTAAATGGACTGGCTATTTTTAACAATACCCTTCAATCTCTGGAGATACGAAAGCGAATTGTGCAATACCTTAGCCTTGCTACTCTAAGGTAAGGAGAACCTGGAATGAAACAGATGTTGAGATGGGCAGTTACTCCCACAAGGGATTCGTGGCACTCGCTTACGATTGTGTCAGTTATATGTTGAGACGCCTAGCAAAGTCGCCTTGAGGTTGCCATTATGGCCTATGAATTGTAATTATTTAACCATTATATGGAGATGTATTATTTGCACACATAGCATACGCTTTTACATCTCACAGTTGAGACCATCTGGGAATACTCTCTCAAGGCATCGGCTACCGTGATGAGCTCACTAGGAGAAGGATACATTTGACCGTGACCTAGTTACGGGACGAATATCTAGGCGCGTGGACTACTTACAGAACAAAAGAGGATCAAACGCTCTAGAATAATTGAAACAATTGCAATTTGAAGCATTTAAGACCCTTGCTGCATGAAGAAAGCTTATTAGCGTATATTGGCCAAGTGGTCGTAAACTTCAGTATAAGGAAAGTTTGCCAAATTCGCTTTTGGATGCTCTCCGTCCGGATTGTTGTACCACGCGCACTCGAGTCCTAGCTTTGCCTGTACATTGACCAAAGAACAGACAAGTAGCGAGTTGCAGAGGACAGTAGTCCGATTATTGACAATGGCATTTTGTTTCACGAAGAGCTGGCATTGTGTAAGACCGTGACTAGTTTGGAGCAACTCCTACACGTTTTGAGTGCTTATTGAGTTGACACAATGTTGAAAGAAAACGGCGGGAGCCACTAAGGCGGTCCTGGAATGGTTGTCGCCACCATTGGCAAGGCTGAAGAAGACCTATCAGCACGAAAATTACCCGTTAGCAGCTAATAATACGCAAATAGGCCGGGGTCGCAACTTCTTGAAGTCAATTGTTACAGAAGCCAGTGTCATTTATATTTGCCGAATTAAGACTGAAGACTTTAAAATTAGATTTTTGTGGTAATAACTCTCTGGAACGCAAGTAGTCATTGACTGTGGAGCTGGCTGCAAAAATCAGACAGGCCCGTTAGTGTGCTCAAAAAGCACTGCAATGGTTATCAGACTGGGACTGAGTCGATAACGAAGCCTTACCGAGCGGTAACGCCTTTTTGGAGGCACAACTTTTCACTGTTGACGGCTGGAAGAATTGTCTTAGAAAAGCTAGCGATTATGAGTAGGAAAATAGATCACATTGGCGACATATCAGATTCTCGAGGCAGAGGCCCTGGTACAGTTTGCAACCGCCTAAATTGCTTGCAGGTCTGGGGTTTAGGGCAGTTGGTCACTTTTACAGAACCCTTCGTTATTAAACTGATAGAGTTAACACGACGATTCCCTTTATGTTGCCGCCGTAGGTTGACATAAACGAACTGAAAGATGCTCCATAAAGAAGTCCACAATACAAAAGATTTATGAATTGCTGATGCAACACTAAAAAGAACATAATGAATTAGAACAACAAGCCCTACGTTAACTAGTAATTCAGATCAGGAGTAGTAAAGTAAAATGGGATATTGGTCTTGGAGAGGGCAACGCCAGAGCAGATAAATTAGTCATGACAGGGAGTGTAGATAGTACGCTAACAATAGCTCGCAACATACATGCACAATTCCACCAGAATGCTAGAGGATTGGCAAGACAGTGTAAAATTAGCTTAAATGAAGCCAAAGTCATAGTTCGAGCTTGTCCTATTTGCAGTTTCCACAACAAAGGTGTTGGCTTAGGGTGTGGAGTTAATCCACGAGGTCTTAAAAAGAATGAGTTATGGCAAATGGATGTAACTCATGTGCCAGAATTTGGGAGATTGAAATATGTACATGTCACAATAGACACTTATAGCAAATACATTTGGGCTACAGCACAGGCAGGTGAGAAAGCAAATCATGTCATCAGGCATTTAACAAGTTGTTTTGCAGTTATGGGCGTGCTAGAGAAAATAAAAACTGATAATGGTCCTGCTTATGTTAGCCGCAAGGTGAATCAGTTTTTGAGAAGTTGGAATGTTGATCATACTACGGGGATTCCTCATTCCCCGACAGGTCAGGCTATAATTGAGAGAGCCAATGGCACATTGAAGCAGTACTTGTGCAAACACAAAGAGATTGTAGATGTGCATGAACGACTATTGAAAGTGTTGTATGTGTTGAATCATTTATGTGTGTTTGGAGAGGAAGAGTCTCCTGCTGCGGTTAGACATAGTGAGTCACAAAGGTCACTACGGGAAGATAAGAAAAAGATTTGGGTACATTACCGAGACCCACAAACTGGTATTTGGGATGGTCCTGCTGAAGTGATATATTGGGGCAGAGGTTATGTGTGTATATCAACCCCTACAGGTACTACRTGGATTCCATCTAAGTGGATACGTCCTGCGCTAGATGTTCACCCGGTGGAGAGTGCTGGACAGAGACACTCATCAGAGGATCCAGGACAAGTTAGCACTGATCCTCCCAGCACGACTGAGACGGCTGGCGGAATTTAGTCAAGTTACTAGGGAAGCGTTGGACAATCCGCCTGCATATTGGTTTGATTGGATAGCTGAATATAGTTACCTAGGACCAGATCCACAGGACTATATATTTTATAGATATATGCGACCTTGTTATGGTTGTTGGGACCCAGGGTATGTGAAGCCTATATTGCCATTTTGCCTGCAGGTGTTGTAATCAAGTTTATTGGTCAAGTATTCAAAGAGTTATTTATTATTTTTGTGGTGTGGTTCTTGTAATCGCTGAGACGAATAACGAAGGGATGATTATTGCTTGCACTAAACAAGTCCCCAGGTTCAGAATTTTCTAACTAGACACAATTTTGTTATTTGAGGCTAAAGAACAAGAAGGTATTATGCGCGTGGAACTTATGGAAAAATACGCAGCTTTTGGCGGAGGTGACTCTAGTAGAGTGTAAAAAATATCCTCGGATGGCATTAAGGGGGTAAGTACGCGGTGCGGCTGTGTTGTACTAACTGATCACCCTGGTACCAAAATTAAATACTACTGTTTTAAGGAGATACTCGTATCGGCGAAGAAAGGGCCCTTAGATTAAGGGCGAGCATTGAACCCCGTGTACCAAGTTTTAGGATGAGTTATATTAAAGAGTGCCAAAGTTTATTTATTCAGAAAAACGAAGGTTCAATAAGAATAAAAGAAGAAACAGAATGAAACCACTATATCGTCCGGAGCAGGGCAGCTGAATATGGTGTAGGCCTTTAACGATGAATACTATCCTATTTCTTATGCCGCAAGAGACGGACCCACACCTATATGGGTAACAATGTGTGCTAACTTCAAACAGGGCGGAAGATGGTTCATTTTGCTTTATCGCTTGCTATGTGTGCATCAGATCCTTTTTCGTACTTTGCCTTAATTGGGAGTCTGCCGCTTAGATACTTTCTTTTGAAGAAATTTAAGATGCTTTGGGACTCAAGCTAGCTCCCATTCCAGCCAATCGAGATAAACCTTTTGTAAGAATAGGGGTAGTATTAAGACATCTGTAACGGGTCAACCCCTCGAGCCATGGGATGAGCAAATCTTCAGGGCAATTGACGGCTTGGAACATTACATGAGAGGCTTAAATGTTACTGACCAGAACCACAAGAGGTTTAGAATTGTTTAGGATCTGCACCAGGTAAACTATTTGCATGTATCTATGGAGCATCCAGAAGAGGAAGCTGTTTACCCATTGTGGAAGGGATGGTTTGACCGCTGTGAGAAAGCCAGGAGGTTACTCCTCTGGTGATATACCCTGGTACCATTTAAAACGATAACAGCTTACTAATTACTTGTGGAGAATTTTGTAAGGTGTAAAGGCCTGCCAAGATCAAACACCGAAACAAGCTTGCAACTGGAGTTTTCCTTATTTGCGGAGATATGAGCCTGGGCAGGAATACATGCCAAAAACTTTAGGAGGTCGCTTGTTAACTTGGGAAAGTGAAGAGCGCCCATATTGAGGTATGCACCTAGGCATACATAAAAACACTGAATATCAATCTCACGTAGAGTGTCACGGCGTGTTATATAGTTAGGCCCTGACTGCCGTGATGATGTAGTCTTTATGGGGAACTCCTTCAGTTATTCCTTTCGTTTCCATTATTGTTTGCACTCTGGTATGTAGCCAGCTGCCTAAAGCCTCTGTGACACAAATAAAGCGTTTGGCCTGTTGGGCTGGAAAACAGATTAATATTAACTTCTGACGTGTATCCTGAGCTAAATGTTCGCATCTCACTGTAGTCGTTATGTACAGGCGGTGGCTAATGCAAAAATAGAGCAGCAATAATTTTTTTTGTTGCTTGCCAACGGCCATGGATGCGAAGACCTTTGCTGGAAATGTGTTGTATGAACTTGTCTGAACATTATCAGTATCAATTCATAAGCAGTTGACAGAATTGCATAACATGACACTGGAAGAGAGCAATAAACGGTAGAAGTCAGGATGGAGAGGTCTCAGACTCTTGGCTACAAAGCTCTCGGGATAAGAGGATGGGCTATCGCACCCATTATTAATAGGTATAGCTATATGGATTGTGTTAGGGAATTCATTTGTGTTGCTTTTGTCTTGTACCATGCTTAATGGGTTTGTTTGTCAGAACAATGCATGAACAGAAAGATAGCTTACAGGATGGCATGTGGCATACCAATCTCTCGCTGTCATAAGGTAAAGAAACCGGATGGAATAGTGTGGAGAGTGTTGTGCAATGGAAGCTGGCCTGAAAGCTAAAGAGGACAAATGATTGCTGAGGACGTATGCTTGATTCGTATGAAAGCCTTGTTGAAGATGCAAGGGGTAACTTGAAGGTATACTTTTGCCCTTAAGTACGTGAGGAAGTCATGAAGTCAGCAAGAAAAAGTGATAAACAGGATACAAGAAAGACGGACTAGAAGTACAGCTATCTCAACCGCTAGGAATGCAGGAAGAACACGCCAGCAAGCCGCAATGAGACGCAAAATGAATCGAATAAACCAATTAATGTAGTCCTTCAGTATTTTGTCAGAGAGAGAGAGTAACTATTGAGTATTTAATTTGCTGTCTAATATCTCTAATAAACGAGATTTGTTTGGATATACGAGTACTGGTGTCACAATCTCCCTTACTCCGACAGATAGGCCAGCACACACTTGGCCGTTGGGGAAACAGAGCCAGCAGAATTCTCAGCCTGGTGGGATTAAGTGGTCTCGTGGTGGGCTCCTGGCAGCAAGAGTGGACAGGTAGCTGCACGGGACATGCCACACTGCAGGCAGCACTGCCAGTAGCCCTCCAGACACAGCAGGCGTGATGCCCTGCAATGCCATCAGGGCTGGGCACTGTGTGATCCTCTTAGCCCCCAACCGTATTCCAAAAATTTATTCTGCCCACCCACCCGCGTCGGCTCAGGAGTATGCAATCGTGATGAATGGCGCCGTATTGGCTCGGAGAAGCTCGTCGCCAGGGGAATCGGGCCATGGTTGAGATGCGGCGAGAGTGTCCCTCGTGAGTGCTGCTGTGAGGCGGGTGAGCGGAAGCTCTGAGGGACCATCTGAAGGCAGCAGGCTCACGCGATGCAGGAACATGAAGCGCATTCCCCACAATACGTGAGGACTGTAGGCATGCAGGTCTCTGTATTTTT
>NDFG01004056.1:0-32791 GCA_002167245.1 Sporophila hypoxantha
ATAAGGCAAGATGACCAAGTCAGTTATACTGCAGGCAGAAATAATTGTGGGCAGGAGTTACAACAGTGGCCCCTGACAGAAGAAAGTAAAAACAAAAAAAAAAAAGTGGTTTACTTGAAAAGTTTTAAAACTCCTGGTGCTTTTCTCATGTCTTTAGAATATTCTGACAGTCTTAAAGGTATTTTATATTATTTGGAACCAGATTTCTTTGAAGAAAAAAATATTCTTTTTCTTAATGAGAAATTTATTAAACCATGTGGAAATGTCTTCTAATTATTCCACCTAAAAAGAGCCAAATCTCAAAATGTTTTTGTAGCTGCTGGGGTTCTGCCACTAGTGTAGTTTCAGAATGTTTTTAAAGTATTCTTGTAAACTGACAGGAAGTCCTATTAAGCCCTCTGAATCTCAAAAGAACCTGAGAGCACTGAGTGTTCACTACAGTGCTATCCCTCACAGAGCCAATGACAAGTGGTCACTGCTGGGGATGTGCAGGGTGCCAGAGAGACCAATACTGACTCCTCCTCTCTTTGACATTGTGGTCACTGATGTTGTTAATAATTGAAGTGACAAATTTTAGAAAGGATTTACTAACTGGGGGGAAAGTGGTTCAACAACATGTCTGAACTTCCATTCTGTATGACATGGATGGACATGGAGAGTGGGCCAACTGGAGCCTCATGAGGTTCAAAAAGGAGGYGCTCCCACTTTTGCACCTGGGRCAGGATAGCTCCACGCAACAGCACAGGCTGAGAGGAGCATCCGGCTGACACTGCCGTGGATGCTATGTTGAAAAAAAGGCAACAAAAGTGCATTCTCATTCCATAACACTAACTTCCTACAGAGCTGCATTAGAAAAAGGAAGCAGACTGAAAGAAATTATCATCCTGTTCTGCTTCCACTAAGGATGAATGTGGAGGAACTGCAGAGGGTCTGCAGGAAGGTACTGTGTAGGGAATCTAGACCATGAGGAAAGAGGTTGAGGAAGCTTAGGTCACATATTCTGGTGACAAGAGGGACTAAGGTCCTCCTAATAACAACCCACATCTACTTGAAAGGAATGACAGAGATGATGATGTGGCAGATGCAATAGCAAAACCAAAATCACATGCTGTTGTTTATGACATTCAGATTGAATTTCAGGAAAAACTTCACCATGAGTGTTGTGTGGAACTCTGACTTAGAAGAACCAGGGTCTCTATCCCTGCAGGTTTCCAAGATGCACCTGAACAAACACCTGAACAAAAGTCATGACTGACATCATGTTCAATGGGAGTTTCTACTTCAAGAGCAAGGCTTAGACTTAGATGACTTGCAGAGGTCCTTCTTTAACCCAACTCGCTCTCATTGTAAAACCCAGCATGTTTGCTGTTATAGAGGAATTAGCTGCACTTTACGTAATATAAGCTCTAAAAAGCTCTTTGATTTAACTGATGCTGAGCTATATGTATTCAAACACCACATAAACATTGGAAAATTATAATTTAAACATTGTGAAAATTCAATACATACCAGTAGAAGCTATTCATTTTTTGATAAGTGTCCAAGAAGTGTTTGCCCACTAGTTTAAGTGATTGAGAATTTTCAAGTGAATTGAAATAAACATTTTCACAATGTTCTTTTCTGAAACATTTTTCAGGCAGGGCTTCAAGAACCATGTTTTTAAATGCCACTTTGAGGCTTGGCTTTCTGCTTGAGGCTTGATTGTGTGATTAAATGACAGCTTGACAAGAGATGCATAGCTACTAGGTGTTTTTGAAAGGCTTCATTTAGTTTTCCATTATATACTGGGTGATATTCACTTTGGTTCTTACTGGGACTTTTCCAGCGAAAGGGCGTACACCACCATTCTTTAATTTCTAAATAGAAATGGAAAGCTGTAAATCTCGATATGGAATGACAGCTTACCAAATGGGTTCACTTCAATTCACTTTGCAACACACATTTCAAAGTTTTGAAAAAGTAAGAGGAAGCAGCAGGTTCAAAACCACTAGCATTTTTGATGATTTTTCATTCCCTGGAGAAAGGTAGACAGAAAGGTTTTAATCCCTAATGAAATTGCTTTAGGCCACACATTGTGTTGTAGCATTTATTACCATAGTTGTTATGGGTAGCCTCAATAGGAACAAGTCTTATTTAAGCATCATATGAGTTCATGTTGAAAGAAATAAAGCCCATCCTTTTCACAACTGGTTACATAATATGAAATGCAAATGAACAACAAAAAAATGCCCATTGCTCTCTGAACCTAAGCCATTGGTTGTTAATTTGAGGGCTCTGAAAGGTTAGTTCAATTGGAGTAAGAATAATTGCAGACGTTAGTCAAAGATACAATTTCATCGTATCTTTTTTATTAAAATTAATAATACACAGAAGTTTCTTTCCTCCAAGCACAACATGAATAGAGGCAAAGCAGCTCTACCAGCTCTTAATTATCCACATCTGCATCTCAAACTGTACCTAGCCACAAAGCCCCATCTCTTTCGTGTCCTTTTCTGGGCCCCGTTTGCAGATTTCCATGTCCAATGTCTTGCATATCCCCATTTTCAGCTGACAAAACCAATTCCCTCCCTAACAGAGACCAAAGCTGTTTGCCCTTGAACAGTCCTCGCTCTCCTTCTTTCCTTCTTTCTGCTACCCAGTTCGCTTTCATGGCATAAAGCAAGCTTCATTGTATTCTTCTTTGTTTAAAAGACACATATTAATAGACCATGCTGCATACTTGGAAGGAGGCTGCCCAGAGCAGTGTTAAGTTCACCATCCCTGGAAGTATTTCAGAGATGGCAGATGTGCATCGCTTATTGGACATGGTTTTAGGGGGGGCGGGCTTGGGACAGTGCTGGCCATCTCAAAATATAAGACTCAATGATTATTGAGGGTCATTTTCCAACCCTAAACAATTCTATGATTCTATTGTAATTTTCTCTTTATAAATCAGAATATACCTATTCATCATATATTGCATTATTACTATGCCCTTTCATTTTGATCAACTTTACTGATAATACCTTATGTTAATCTCCTGAAAGTAATATTCTTTTCATTGTAATTAATCATTTTACTTCTGTATGTCCTTTAGATTTAAGACTCTGCTGAGGAAAGAAAAATATAAGCTGTGAGTGTCCCAAAGTTCGGAAAACTTGTGTTTATAGAAGTTGCAAACATTTCGAACAATTATTCTTTTTTTGGAATGTGAAACAATCTCAGTTAACTATATCACTTCAGCAGCACAGTTTTTTAATACAGTACATGCACATCCAATAGAATCACTAAAATTAATTATAGATTTATGGCCCATTGTGAGTCAGTGAGGAGCAAGGTGTGGAACTTTCAGAGTTGTGCATGAACTGTGGCTGATTCTCACTTAGAATATACAATGTCCCATCCCAACCTAGCTTTAAACACTTCCAGAGGATGAGCATTCCAGCTTCTCTGGGGCTAGCCTGTTCCAGTCGCCTCTCCACTCGCCCAGTAAAGATTTCCTTTCCGCTATCTAACATAAATTTCCCTTCTTTCAGCTTTTGAACCTTTTACTCCTTTATCTTGTCTACTACCAGTGGCCTGATAAGAATGCCCCCTTCCTGCTTCCTTGTAATCGCCCTTTTAGATCTGTTGGAAGATTGGCTATAAGTTCTCCATGCAATTTCTGTTTTCGTTCTCTATTCCTTTTAGAGGAAATCAGATTAGGGCTTTAAGTTTAGTTGGTTAATTTTGTTTGCCCACCCTCAATCTGACTTGCATTTGTCAATATATTGTAAAGTTATTGGGTAGAACTAACCTTTAAAATCCCTTCCCTTTATTTCTGCAATTCTGAAAAATTGAGAGCTGGATAATAGAAATCGTGCTCTTCCCCCTGCATTAGCTTTGTTATACTTGAAGAGGAGGAAGACAAGCTGATAGCTGAAACCAAGAGGAAACGAAGGCAGCACAGTTCTGCTTTACAGAATATCACCTTCCTATGCTCAACCTGCAAGAATCTAATCATGATTTTTCAGGAGGAACTGAAGAAATATAGATTCAGAAGCATCAAGGTGTAAACCAGGGGGAGACCTGTTTCACAAGTTTCTTTGGACAGTAACTTCTGGACTCTGTATTCATAAGATCATTTGACAAATTCTTCAACACTGCCCTTTTCCACAAGTCTCAGATTGCTATCCAATATATTTTTGACTTTAATAATAAAACTAAAACTAGGCCCATTTACAGCCTAGGGATTTACACCCAGAGAACGTTGACAGTTATTTTTTTATGCATTATGATATTCAGGAGCTTTTGGACTCATGAGCCTATGACCTGCACTTTTTTTTTTTAATTGAAAGAAAAGCAATATGGTTTTGTTAGGATTTTTCATGGAATTTTCCCCAATTAGAACCCCCAAGGGCAATTTAATTCCTTTTTCATTTAGGTACGTCAGTGTTCTCCCAGAAGAGCACCCAAGAGAGACAAAAATATCTGCTCACCATTTTCTTTTAATTGTGTTGCCTTGTACAGAGCAATAGTAAAGCTTTCTTCCAAGCATTTATTTCTGCTTCCTCAAGATTATTAGGTCTTTTCCAGCCCATGATTTATAGTGCTAAAAATAGCTGCCAATATACTGACTCCCTCAACACACTCCTCTAGGATTAAAGGTTCACAAAAAAAGTAAAAGGACCCAAAAAACCCACCTGACGAAAAAAACAAACCCTCCATCCCCTTAGTTTCACCAAGTATTTGAACTCTTTTTCATCCTAAAAAGACATATAGCAAGGCATATTTGAAATTAATTAGGCCAAATCCCAACAAATTCATAGAGGAGGCTCCTGGAAAAATTAAGCTGTTAGCTAATTGAATTCTATACACAAGACTAGTAGGGGGGGCGGTGTTTTCTCTGTCTTGGTGCGATTAACTCTTCCTTTATCACAAAGGATCTTAGAGCTGAAGTGTTTGTAAAGGTTGCTCATTCAGCGATTTCTAAGATTCCTTCAACAGCATTTCCTGAATTTAGGCTAGAACATAGATTCTAATCATTAAGATGAATCTCTCTCTCTCCCTCAAATTTTTTGATATGCATATGCATGCCTATTTAAGTTATAAAGTATGCCAGTCTAGTGCCAATACGCTCTGTTTCTGCTTTACCTTAGTTATGGCTACATTTTCAGGGGGAAAATGCACTTATCAAGCACTACTTCCCTTCCACCTGTGAAGGCAAATTCAACCATAGGCCAAGGTCTAGCACATTACATGATGTTTAATTCTATTATACCATTGTTAGCAGCTCTTATTTGCTCTTGCCACATTCCAGAACCATCCCATCTTAGTGGAGGCCAGTGAAAAATTGGTGCTTGTCATTGTACAGTTAATTTCTTCATCGTAACATACCCTGACAGGCCGAGTGGTCGCCTTGTTTTATAGTCTTCATGTATGCAACCATGTTTCCACGTAAAGTGTGAGCCCGTACTAGTTAGATCTCTCCTCTCTAAATTAACTTTAGTGTCCTACAAGACCTCGTAATCAATAAATACATTCTTTTAATCATCATCCAGGTGTTTACTATCCGCTAAATATTCAAGTCACTCTTGAAAGCATAACCTCGAGAGATAGATCATCAGAGACTAAGCGTGTCAATATACACACATTTCCTACTCAAAGAACTATCTCATCTCCTTCTCACTTTGAGAAATAGAACATGAATAGGGATACAAAAGCTGTCCCATGAATCTATCTTCTAATAATACCAGGTATTCAAAAAGAATACTATCCCAAATATATGTTAATCTCCTCTCTGTATCTGATAACTGTAGCTATAAAAATGATCCATGCGTTGTGGTTATATACCTCGACTCAGGTTGCATTTTCCAGATATGAAATACTCACTGTGTAAAATGATACACTCAATGTCAGATTAAGAGCACAACGGGTTTATAAGATACACGACTGATATAGAAACATTATGCCTATGCAGAGATATAAGAGCAATGCTCAGTCTCATTAATTATCTCTCCTTCATTCGTGATATAATAAACTCACTCGCATGAGCTAAGGTTGGAAAAGATCCGTCCCAGTTGTTACATTATATACTTTGTGTTTCATCCTCCACCTGTCTTCAGGAGTGTTGCTAGTGCATTCTCACGAGGTGCGAATTTTAAATACACTCTAACGTCTTTCACTAGAAGATGGCTCCACACTCCAGTTCATCTTCCTCATTTGTGAGACCACCTACCAAGGAGTCACTGATAGTACTCATTATAAACCGATTACCTCTCTTAGGCATTGATCAGTTAAGCGGCCCAGTGTGCTCTCATAATTTATGCTCAACTGTTAAAACACTTAGCTCCAACTGCTGCAGATAAACGTAAAGGTTATATTACACCAGCATATCCAAATATTAATACCTTGTCCTTGTGCAAATTCTCGCCGCTGTCCGTGCATTAGTCCTAGTGAGAACCTGATACAGACCCCCACCGATGCTACAACCTACCTCAGCGTAGTTGCAGACCAGTAAAGTCCACCCCTAGAGCCATCCTTTTTACTTGCAGGCCAAGCACCTCCAGCATCCCTTCAGCCACTCGCTCAATACTGAACACACTCTCTAGACACTTCACAGAGTTCTGTTGCTCTTCTCTGAGACATTGCTCAGAGAAGCTTTTTCTCAAAGTAGGGGCCCAAAGACTGGATGCAGCATTCTAGGTTGTGCCCTCTTTCATAGCCAAGGAACAGGTGATACAAACACTTCCCTGCCCCTGCATACACACATGCTTAAAACATAACATTTTTCAATTATTAAATTTCTTCATTTTGTTAAAAAAATTATTTTCTAGTCAAACTAGACATAATATAAATTAAGGTGATTAAAACAAGTGTAAGAATAAATGCAACTTTTTAAATTCCTTCATTCAAACTCTTACACATATGCCAAATGTCAGAAGGTCTATTTGACAATGATATGGATGAGGTTAGTTGCAACAAACTGATGGCCAAAAAACTTCTTGGTAATAGCAACCTTTTATTTTATCCTTTTGTCTAGTGATTACAAACTGTTGTAATTTATAGGAGCATGTTGATCATAGCAGGAGCCACAAAGCTCACAAGCTAAATATGAATGAGATTGAAAAAAGAACCAAATTCAGACCCAGAGCCTTTTCTAAACACTGAAAGCTTTTGCCTACTCTGTATAATGGGCAAACAAATTTTCAAGTTGTGATTCTAAGAGATTGCTTCCCATAATTTAGTTAACAAAGAGAGTTTGCCTTAGGGCTATCAAAATCAAACCATACCAAAAAACCCAAAAAGCGGACACACCATCTTGCAAGGTCCGGATGCAATTCCTTTTGAAACCATATTCATATTCCGAATTTTTAGATCAGGGCAGACTCTGCCCCAGAATCTCCACTATGGAACAGGAGAGCTCCAGGACTGCAGCTTCTGTTCCACTTAACCTCTGGTCACTCTTGGGCAAAAAGCTCCGCTCTCACCTCTCTCTACCTACTGTCTAAACAATTTACAGGGGCTATTCTCCCATCTGTTTAGCATCTCATGCTGCCGCACTAGACAAGAAATCTTGAGCTGTTTTTGCTCCAGCCTTCTTTTCACCTCGTTCTTTTATACCGTCGCATTGACCCACACATGTAATTTGGAAGAATTACACCACAAAAAATTACCCGTACCAAACTGCCACTTACTATTGGCACAACATCTAATTTATCAATTGGCCTCAATAAAGAGCCTTATTTGATCAAATTCTCTGACATGGAAGAGTAAATCTATTTAGAATTCTATACTATTATGGCAATTCATACTGTGTTGCAATTTTTCAAAAAGGAAAAGTGTCTTTACAGCACATTTTGTTAATCAAGTTTCTCCAACAGGTGTTTTTTTTTGTAGGGAGAGGTTTGTTTGTTTTTGTGGGTTTTTTTTTTTTTGTTTTTGTTTGGAGTTTTTTGGATTTGGTTTTGGTTTTTGTTTTTGGGTGGTTGTTTGGTTTTTTTTTTGTTTGGTGTTGTTGGTTTGTTTCTTAGATTGATTCCACTGGCATTAATAGTTTAAAATCCCTTTGGAGGCCAGAATTTATGCAGTAATTGGGTCTTGCATATTACTGTGTGAAAAACATTAAACTGAACAGAAGCTTTTAAGTCCAAAAAACTGAGCTAAACCTGAGGCTAGTGTTATTTGCTGTTTTCTATTATAATGTTCCTGCTAAGGCAAAAACTGAATGTTTCCTATTGTTAATTTGTAATTATTTTCCTCAAAGCCATGTCATAAAATTGTTTTTCCAAAACTTATCATTAACAGCAAGGTTAACAGTCTTGCCCACTGAGCTATCACAGAAAATCTTCCAAGATTTTTTATCGCCAAGCAAAAGTTCATCTTGTACCACATAGTGAAAGATTTTATTTGCCTGTGGCTGTGCTAGTTAAAGTGGAAGCTGTGACAGCATAGAAAGGAAGAGCTTCATTTTTTATTTATTGTATTTACTGTACATTTTTATTTATATTTTATTTATTCCCTACACTTTCTGAATTTCATGCAATAGGGTAAAGATCCTGAAACATGTTTATGATGGTCTGTTCAGAACTAAGGAAAGAAAGTGAAACCAAACTACTCCCACACATCCTGCTGATGTTCATCCACAGGGAAACAAAACCGCAACCAAAGAGCATTGCCTCACCTCTGAACAGCAGCCAGCTTAGAGAGAGTCTTTGTCATTCATTTATTTAAAATGAAAGTGACAGTTTTGTGTGACCTTGTCTAATTCAAACCTGCATAGAAAAGTCAGCATTTGCATAACTTTCACAGTGTTTAACACAAAAGAACACGTGAATACAAAAAGAAATAGGACTTGTCAAGCAAGCACAAGGCAGTATTTTACAATACTAATGGTTTGAAAGCGACTAGGTAAACGTAGACAGGAACATTTGCAAAGTTTTACTTCCTGGCAAAGCCTTGCACTTGCTTAGCATAAAAGTCTAAAATGACTTTACCAGTTGTTATTAATTAAGGCATTTAAAACAGGTTTTTTCCTTCCAACATAGATGGATAAAGTGTACTTAAGAATTAATATATAACCTTTCATATTCCAATGCTAATATGTAGTCTCCTGACTTCGTGACTCTGACCGTAGCATGGTGGGCACATATTGCCAAAGGTTAAAGACCTTTTTTCTCATTGCCTTATAAGAATTCTGCCCCTTCCCAATTTGAAAGCCATTGCTGTTATGCCTCAGTGTGTGTATTGTTTCTGAAGAATGCTATATTAACATGCTTATCTTCAGGGAATACTAACTAGCTGAAGTGTGCCCTGTAGATTAAAGCACAGCATTTGGGCAGATTGCTTCCCACCTTGGCAGAGGCTATTGGGGACATCCTAGGATTACTATTTACATGGACTAAACCCGTGTCTAGGGTAGGATAAAATGCATTTTGAAATATATATGCCTGACAATTGCAGCTATGTCAACAATAGCTTAGTAAAATGCTAATGTCTAAAGACAGCAGCTAAGAACCGTGAGATTTACCATTACCTTTTGTGTTACTGTTGATGCTATCCTTTTGTTGGAAATTTAAATTAAAAACACGTCTTTGGGGAATTAGGGGACAGCTTTTCTTTGTTTCAATTCTATTGCTTATGATTATTAGTGTTCACATGTTTCAAGTGATGCCAGACGAATGTTAATTGTAAATTGCTTGGGTGTGTATTAATTGATTTCTTTATAATGAAAGGAGATTTAATGCTCCACAAAAAAGCCTTGCTTTTAGCTCACATTTTTAATTTTGCCTTAAAGAGTCATCTACAAAGTTACAGTTCTTTCACCTTGAAGGCTGTTTATTCTCTTACTAAGCATAACTGCCTTTTGCACAACTGCTTCATCATGTGTGGGATAGATATTGGCGAACCACTAAAGTGTTAACACTAACATTAACTTCCCTTGGAATTGTTGCTCAGCACTTCTAAGAGCCAGCTCTGTGAGAATGAATTCTCTTTCTGCCATTAACCTTGGATGGATTAGAGCACAAAGAGACCCACAGCAGGCTCATGAAGAGAAAAGCCAGGGGCAGCGTGTGTCTCATTCCGGTTGAAGGTTGGATGCCATAAGGCTGCCGTGATTGGGTTTCATTGCAGTACAGAGCGTGTCAGGGCCTGCAGAGAGCAGCACACGGAGCCCTGGCCATGCTCACAGCCAAAACCAGCCAGCAGCCACCGGCACTGAAGGGGTACAACTCACAGGGGACTCACAAAAAACTTGGCCTACCCTCTTCTAAGATCTTAATAAGAATGGATATCCCACAATATTATACCCAGATTGGCACATTTTGTTGAAAACATATAAAAGATAACAAAGCACTACAGAAAAAGCACAGTCACAATCTCCAAAGAAAGAGAGGGTTTGCTCCACCCCAACATCTTCAGTCTGCAAAACAGCAGACCTGCCCCTTTCATAAGATTTATCCACTGCATCCTACCTTCACTGAAACAAAAACCATTTGTTTCTGACTTTACCCTTCATCACATTTTTCCTCTGCAGACTCAAGCAATTGCATTTACAGCATCAACTTTACTATGTCTATGTAGTAATGCATTAGAAATATAAAGAGCTCTGTTCATGTCTGTGGTGTCAAAAGGCAAGTAGTCAAGTACTAAGAGCAAATCTTGGAGGAAAAACATTGTCCTTCTATTCAGCATAAGAAGATGCCACACTTCATGCCAAGTACCAGGACTTGAATTATGCCAATATTAAAAAAAATAGAAAAAAAGGTCCATGCTTTCAATCAAAAAATGGTGAAAAAAAAAAAGATAGTAAGATAGTATTTGAAATTCGCATATTTTGACTCGACCAAAACAACCTTCTTTGTTTAAATTGGTGTACTTTCCAAGACTGTTATTGATGTCATTCTGAGAGACGTTATCACTGCCCCAGATGCGCTGTGTGCACACACTCCAAGGCTGTTTGTTTAAATCACCTCCAGCTAACAAGAGGTGATATGAGACTAATCTGGGAAGTGTGTGAAAATTGCCTGAGGGCAATTATGAATGCTATTTAAGCAACAGTTTTTCCAGAATACACTGAAGGACTTCCATAAGGATGCCACAGAGCTACTCCACAGGCATATGTAGGATGCCAAAATGTTTTTAATATGTGTTACAATATGAAATATTTATTCCCTGCTTACTACTTGTGTGAGAATTATTAAATCTCATTTTAGAATTACTAATGACTCATGTCTAACAGACAAAAAAATGTTATGAACCAAAGCTCCAGCTGCTGCAATTCAACACATTCTGAATAAATGGAGCCTCAAGTGCCATCTAGCGTAGACCTGACTCTACAGTTCTGGCGTGAGTTCACTCCTCTGATGTTACTTAACTCCATAGCATGTCTAATAAAAGAGGTGCATTGCTGGTTTTGGTTTCTACAGACATGTAAAAATATAGTTAGCATTCCAAAAACCTTAATTATCCTCAAATTTGATTATCATTAAATAGAAATTTCAGAAAGATGTTTTTAGTTAGATGTTCAAATTGGGAAGAGAAAACATCTTTAATACCCTGTCCYGATCCGACCCGTGCGGTACAAATGACGGGGTTGATTTTAAGGTGCAAAATAACCAATAAAGGCACAGAGGATTTACAGCAACAAAATCAAACACAGTTTTATTGAAAATCACAACAGAAGAGTGTTGGTGAGGGGGGAACCGGAGAGAAAAGGAAAAGACAAGGAAAAGAGGGAGGAAAGAAAAGGGGATATGGGTTATAGCTACCGGAACATGGGGGTTGCTATCTCGGTCCAGCCGACAGCAGCTCAGCAGGTTGTCACATCCGGGGAGATCTCGAAGTGAGGCAAAACTGGGACCCTAGTTATACCATTTTTCATTGGGGGAAGGGAAGTGGTTTCACAACTGAAACAATGCCTTGTAAAGGGGGGGAAAGTACAGAACATGGGGTACATCAGCACATAAAGTTCGAGTCCCAAGTAACCAGCAGGAACCATTTGTCTTAATGCTTCAGTGCTCGCGCCTTTGCTTCTGGGCAGCCTTCCCCTCCCAACAGCATACATCCCCCGAGCTGGGGGGGAAATGTTCAGTCCCAGCTTTAGAAGAAGGTACAGGGGGGTCTTCTGCAGAGGGACTTCCGGTCTTGATCCCTTGATGAAGAAGTTACCGCATCTCTGCTTGTCTGTCACGATGGTTGGAGGCACGCGAGGGGGTCTTTTTATTGGAAAGGGCCATTGCCACAGTTCAAGGCCAGTAGGCCGGGAGGCGGGGAAGTCCAGGTCCATTGTTTCTAAATCAGGGCGGAATGTCCATCGAGTTCAGCGTAGCATATGACAGTAACTACCTATGGGGACAGGTAGTTAAGAGACAACACCCCTTCCCCCTGTACTGGTTCAGTTTTGAACGCTGTTCGGGGTCTTCATCGGTGAGCAACCAAATTCGGACAGACTCTCACATACCCATGTATGTTTCTTGTTGGTCAGGCGAGCGGAGTTTATAGCACAGGCAGGCACATAATTTATTTAAAATTAAAACCCAAAGATTAACACAAAACTTGTAGAGTCTCATTTCTTTGGAGGATCTGTTCTAGGCACTTCAAAATATCCAGTATTCTAAGTGAAAGCAGCAACCTGCTTCTTCCAGAAGCACTCATTCAGGCCTTTTTCTCTAGCCATGAGGAATTTGTTATCTTTAAAACCTCTTCATAGTTTTGTTAAATGTGACTAAAATAAATTATTCCACACATTCAAAGAAATACTAAGGAAAGTTTAGCAGGCAGTACAATTTAAAAAAAAAAAAAAAGGAGTGCAAATAAGTCACTCAAATATTTCCTTTCAGAAGAAAAGACCACACAGATAAAATAAGAGAAGAAAGACAAAAGTCAGCTCTGATTGCGCTGCATCAGAATTACAGCCTGGGAACTACAAATCAAACAAATTCAAATGTTATCAGTGCTGTTATACTGTACATAGTACCAGGAATCATTTTTTTAAAGAGTGTGGGAGTGTTGCTAAAATTCTTTGAGAAATGGATATTTGATTTTGGGTATTTTTACTGTACCTCTGATATCCATAATCTTTTATCTATTGAGTAGCCTGGCACTTTGAAATTACATTTTAACACTGATACATCTAGAGTCATAGCTTGTCTTTCTCTTCCTTTTACAATGATGCGGAAAACACATATTTTAAATACAATTTATAACAGATAACGTAAAATTGCCAACATATAGAGAAATACGAATGATTGAGAATATTTGCTGAGAATATTACTGTTTGTATATTCATTTCAGCAGTATAGACACATTTTTTCTTCAATAAAAATTATTTCCATAAAATTTGCTAGGCATAGAAATATATTTCTCAATCAATTAATTGTTTTTCGCAAGCTTAGAGAAGCAGACACGCATTGAGTTGAACTCAAGGAAAATACTACTGCTCAGTCTGCATACCAAATTCCAAAGACGATGCCTATCTTGGCCATTTGCGATACATTCATGCCCTTAATAAGAAGGCTCTCTTTGACCTTCACCAGACACACAAACAAGGGAGAAAGCCTACAAGGCAGAAGGAAACACAAGGATCTAACTGTTGATTCCAAGAATCTTATTTCTGCAGATCTTCAAATTTACACAATGTTATTGGATTGCATTCTCCTATTCCTTATTACAACAAAAAGCAAATCAACAATTTAAAATTCTAGCTTATTCATTTGAAGTGCTCCCAAAATAAAGTGGAAAGAAATACAGGAGAAGAAATATCTGTTTCAAATGGTATAAAAGTGTTTTTCTTCACCCCCCTGTTCATCCGGTAGTATATGCAGATGCCAACTTCCGCTCACTTTCAGTGAGAGTTGCTGTACTTGGAAATGTAAGCAGAACATAGCACTTTTTTTTTTTTCCTATTCAATTTCATCCAATTTTCTTTAGTTAAATATATGTAAAAAATCAGAAACTCATCTAGATTTTCTTACTGGGCCATCAGTTCTCACTAGTGATTGAATAGGAAGCTCTAACTCACCAACTTTGTTGGCCAAAGTAGATTCTAATAAAATCCGTAGAATGCTGCTGAAGTTTCTAAGAGAATTGAGACATAATTTACAGTAGAAATGATTATGTGTACATATAGATGCCTTCATTCAACCAGTAGTCTAGGACTGGATTCTGAAACAAAACTACAAATTTCATGTCACATACAAAGTGGACTAAAACCATTTTTTGGCTATGGATGCTTTCAGCATGGGTTTAACAAACATTCCTAGCCCTATATTTTATACTAGTTAATAAAAGTTACTATTTATTTCAAACACCAGAGCAGAAAAAAAAACCAAACTTATGCTCTGGTGTAAGTGTTAACAAATAGGGATTTTCTGCAGCAAACCAGACATTGCATGCAAGTTGCTTATAACTCTTCAACTGTCTAAAGCTGCCCCTTATTATTTACAGTGGAGACAGTGTGCAAATATAAAAATAATAGGATAAAAAACCAGTCATTGAGTGTTATTCATTCTTGTTTTATTATAAAAATGAGGAAAGGAAACAAGTCCATTTTACTTAAAGCATTAATTTTTGCTCGCAAACATGGTTACTCTGGTAAAGAGAAAATAAAGCACAGTAAAAGTTTTCCGTTAATTTTTGCTGTGGCTTCTTTATTGCCATTTTTCATGTCTGATTTGGAGAGCTAATAATTTGAAATCATCTAGTCATTAACACTCCCCCTTTACACAGCTCTCTGAGTGCTCTACCATCATGCCACATAAAACTCCCATTGCCATTCCCCATGAATGAGCAGCATGCTGCTCTCTGAAGTAGCTCATTGTTCTTTTCTATGCCAGTCAAGAAAACTAGTTTTCACCCTATTTAAGTGAAGTCATAAATTTCTCCTCTGGTCTATTTCTGTAACTACAGGTGTCCACAATGCTATTTGGTTATTGTTTTTTTATGTGGATGGTTAAAAAATTAATACTAATAGCTTAATTTCATCAATACAAATTGTATAATATTTATATAATGCATATACGTATCTATCTATATGTGTTTTTCACCAGCTAGAGATTAAATGATGTTTTCCTGTGCTACATAAGAGGTACAATATGGTATTTATTCTTGCAGAATGTCTTTTCCTTTTAAAGCAGGCCCAAGAGTCCTTGCTTGGATTTCCCATCTCTGTGCACTCCTTGTTATTACAAAGACTCTATGAATTGATCATCTTCTTCTGAATCACCCGTACATACCATCTCTTATTACAGCAGCAGCTGCATGTTTTTTATGCTTAAGGGTCATTACAATGTGCTGCTTCTCCTCACACCATTCCTTTCATTAGACTCCTGTCTTGTATGCACCAACTGTTATTCACCAATATTAATATTCCACTCCAGAACTAGAAACTAATTAGAGTAAAATGTCTCAGTGAACACCACTTGCCAAACCAGAATAAGCAGATGTCCCTATGAAGAGTAGAGTTTATTTAAAAATAAAATCTATAATGGCTAAAGGGGAAATTAAAATAAAATAAACACAACTAAACAGACAGAAATTACACTGTGAAAGAATATAAGCACACTTCCAGCCAAAATCATTGCAGACCCAACTTTTTCAGCTAGAGTGGAATTGCAACTAATAGCACAGGGATCAATTTCAAATATTGTCTATATTTCTACATTTAGRCTATATTTAAAATATCAGAATTAAGAGATCAAAACACAAAAATTATAATTATCTAGGTATTTATTATCTAGGTAAATTCTACTGGTTGTCATTATTTCATTATTTAGCCTTCTTCTTTACATTGCTTGGTTTTTTTTGGTTGTTTTTGTTTTTTTTGCTGTTAGGTTCTGAGTGTTTTTAAGGGGGAGGGAGAGGCATTGTGTTTGGTTTTGGGTTTGGGGGTTTCTGTTTGGTTGTTTTTTTAATTGGCTTTTATGTGTGTGGTTAAAACTATCCCAGCTCAGAGTTTATTATGTTGGTGAGTGTCAAATTAAATTGATTCTGAAAAAAAAAGGGATCTGAAAATTRCAATGTAAATACTCAAGAGCATCCATATAATTCCATTTTTTACAGAAACACAAATAAGCTGACTTGGAAGGGACCCACAAGGATCATCAAATCCAACTCCTGGCCCCGCACAGGACACCCCAGGAGCCACAGCACCTACCTGAGAACATTGTCCAAATGCTTTTTGGACTCTGGCTGGTGCTGTAACCACTCCCTTGGGAAGCCTGTTCTGATGTCTGACTGCCRTCTGGGTGAACAATATCCAACCCAACGTTACCCTGACACAACTTCAGGCCATTCCCTCAGGTTCTGTCACTGTCACTACAGAGAAGAGATCAGTGTCTGCCCCTCCTCTTCCCCTCAGGAGGAGTTGTATTTTTGCCTTACAAGATCATTGCATTCATATCTTCTGGAGACTTCCTAGAGCATTACTGTGCTTTTTGTCTTAAAAATAATCTCCACTTGAAGCTTAGCTTAGTGCTCCCTTTTCTTCAGGGAGCCACCCAGGAAATTGCAGTCTGATGATGAAAAGGACAGGACAAGAGACATTTTCAAACTATGGTCAGCTGAAACCAAACCTTACACTGAAAATCCACTAAAAGGCTGTTTCTGAGTTTCTAAGAGTAAGAGATATTGACTAAAAATGACATTTCAATTTAGAAAGCAGAGACATTATGGTTTCACTGTCAACATACACAAGTCTATTGGGACACAGAAAGAGGTGTGGTGAAAACACATTTACAGATAAAGATGTGTATCTGAATCAAGAAGTTTATATTTATAATTTTGATAGCTTAAGTTAAAACTTAAGTCAATTCATCAGATAGTTCATTAAATACAGGCTTTGAATCAAGATTATATACTGAACAAAATATTTATTGGCCAAGTACATTAAAAATTAATACACTAGATGCTGGTTTTTTTCTAGCCATTGATTGATGACTTTTTGTGTCTCATTACTTGTATTCTACTGTTAATGTAGTTTTATTCATTTTGTGCTGTAGTTGCAGCTCAAAATTCCCTGAGGATACCTGTCAAGAAATACCACTTAGCTTTCACTCAGCTGAATATTTGCATGAGTGAGAGAGACCACAGTGGTTTGCCTTTAAAGTTAGATTAATGTGAGTTGGAGGAGGGGAGGGGACAGGGGGTTTTTAATGCTTACATGGCATAACTAGTTTATGCTATATCCTGTTTCACACTGCATTAACCTTAAAATGGTGTAGTTTCAGATTACTAAATTGGTGGAGTTTTTTATTTTTTTTCCTTAAATTCCAAAGTTGCCTTTCATAGTTCTTACCAGTGCTCATCCTTGGTCAGACCTCATGCCATGTCCAGAAGATTTCCTGCCACTTTCAGCCGGAGATGTACATTCACCTACACACAGTACTATATTTACTTTGCATTAAATTAAATATCCTTATGAAAGAAACATATCTCTTAAGGGTGCTGTGAATACTCCAAAAACATTTGTGTTTTAGGTCAGCATATCCACAAGCTCCTATTTAAGCACATGTACACTTCACTGCAACATAAATGTAAAAGACATGTTTAAGTAAGCATCTATTAGTAATTTATCAACACTACAAATGCTCATATTTTTATTTTTCTTCTTACATCAACAGTGTTAAACATTATAATGATAAGCATTATTTTATGTTAATTAGGGTGGTACTGGAACTCATGTTTCCTCTTCTTCCCCTTTTCCCAGCATTAGGGCCTCACAGTGGGACTAATTTCACCAAATTTTGTGCCTTATTCATAAATTTCGTAATCAACACAGTAGAAAACAGATCTCTACATCATAATTCATCCTGTGTGTTGAAGCTGAAGAATCTTACTCATTTTAGGAGGTCATGCACCCTCTGTACATTTAAGGTCACATTTGGGCCTTTTGATTCTCACTACCCTATGTTTGCACAGCATACTTCCAGGTTAAGTTAAAATGGGGATATTTCAGTAGCTTGACTGAATATGAGTTATGATTATGGACCTCTAATACAAATTACTTGTAGTCCTCAAATCTACCAAACTGATGTAAAAACAAATCCCTCTTTAATTGKCAATCCCCAGAAAAATCACTTTCTGCCTAGAATATCTTTGTAGGGTGGAATTTCTACAGAATAAAAGCATAAAAGTCAAGTATGTGGSCATAAGAATTTTTGACTGTCAGATTTAAATATAACTTTGAGTAGTGAGAGGAGCATTAATCAATAAAGTTCAGTGACCCAACTCCCATATTTAAAGCTCAGTTTGCATTTTCCAGGGCAGTCCAAGAGGGTACAAAACAATATGTTCATCAAGGTGAAGTCACACAGCACAGTCTTTGTAAATGGTCATTGGACATGTTCTGAGGAAAAGGGGCCAGTTTTTTACTCTCTATATTGGCATGATATCATAATCCCACCAGTGCTTAATATGATTTGTTTCTAAATTCAGTACCTGCTTTCCTCACAGAACTTATCACATACAAGTAAGGCATTAGATTTTTTGAATAGGAAAATTTACATGCCATTGTCCATGGGCATGTAAATAAAGTTAAGGTTTCTAGTAGGATCAGGGTAAGTAAGTAGAGAACAAAGTCACAATGAGGAGTGAGAGCAAATGTCCTTAGTTAAACAGCCTGCATTTTGTTAGAGTTGTGTGCACTGTTGATCTCTAGTGACTTTTTCCATTGAGCCAGTTCACTCTCTATTGCAGCTACAGAAACTGCAGCAAGTTTTCTTTTTATTTCTGGAGAAAAATGGTGAGAATTTTGGCCTTAGCTTCCTTGAAATGTGAGAGGAATATGTAAAACCTGACTCTTTCACAAATAGAAAGAACTTTAAAAATACATAAATGTCGTTATCACATAAACAAATGCATCTTATCTGAAGGTCAATCACATCTTTTCTATGTACTCTAATGCAGGCAGGAATGTTAATAAAAGACTATGAATATTAGCAATGGCAGAAGGGAGGACAGCAGTTCTAAAATAGATGTAAAATAGCGTGCAGATATTAATGCCTGTCCACGGTGTCAGAAGAACACTATGTTGCTTACTTTAAATACACAAATTATCATGTTAAAAAAAGCTTGCCAAATTTGCTCATGAGATATTCAATGATAAACTGCTTTGCAAACATTGTGATCAATTCTGCAAACATTTGCTTTGATCATAATGAAAAATCACAAAAAAACTCCAGGGGATTTACCTACATTTTCCTAAGAAACATCATATTATGCCTCCTGTGCTTTGCAGTTCTGAAGAAATGTTGCTTCCCTCTCATTGTGGATATGTGCCAAGAGAAGGAGTTCAGGGAGGTGAGAAAGAGACTCTAGCAGAGCAGCTCTAGCAGCACACACAGACTGCTCTGCCTCGTCATCCCTTATCTGCTCTCAAGCAGAAGAGGAATGAGGTTGGCCTTTTTATGAAGCCCAATGGCCTGATACTGAGAAATAGCACAGGGCACAGACAGTGCAGGCTGAGAAGAGGTTTTCCAGAAGTGCCCATATAGAGAACATGCTGACATTTTTTGGAGATTATGAGAAATGCATGAACTGTGAAACAGTAAATGTCGACCGAGTCACAATAGAGGAGCTTCTACATTGTCTTAGGAGAGATAAGCAAGGAAGTCTTTGCTTTTATTGTTCTTTGACCTCCAGATTAGTGGTCTTATAAACAGGCATGCCAGATACAAATTAAACATTTATTTAACTGGGGAAGAAAAGCAAAAAAAACAAACAAAAAAGCCCAACCATCTTTAAAGATTCTCATCCAACTTTATGAGAAGTTCCAGTAATATGTATAAACATATAGTTTTGGAAATTTTAGTTCATTTATGAAGGTAAACAGATTGGTGAATTTTAAGCAGACCATATATCAGCTCAAAATACATTCTAGGAAAATCACATCTTCATTCAGTTTAGGAGTTGTTCCCAAAGTAATTTCTGAGTTTAAGATTCTGTATGAAAAATTATATGCAAATTTTTAGGGGAAAATTTTAAACTTAACATCCATTTTAACTTTGCTGGGGAAATATTAGGAGCACTGTGATGATTAAACTAAATTTGTATTCATTTTTTTAACTATGAACAGACTAAAAAAATCTTGATAAGTGAATACTAAGATAATAAGAGAGATTTTTTTTCAAAAAATATATTATAAATTTACTATAATATTGTCTCACATAGAACAATAGTATTTTAAAATATCATTACAGGGTCAAATGAAAAGGGCCACCAAAGATAAGCTGCATGCTAACCTAACCTTAACTCTGCCATTTAGGCAAATTGTTTGTGTTATTAAGTAATAGATTTTAAATGTTACTTGTGACCTAATGCCATTCTCAAAAGACGTCATTTAGGAAACAATAGATTTAATAAGAAACTAATGAGTGTGGATTTGTAACTCAGTTATTAAGCTGTATTGCTCAGGGATTAACATCGATCAGCCAACAAAGTACTTTAAATTCAAGTTCAACTTCAGCTTCAACTGGATGGTGAAGTTATTTACACACATGGTTTTTTTTATTGGCTGCAGCTTTCATCTCATATAAAATCATTGATAAAATGATTTTATGTGGGACACAATTCTTCCCCAAGCCAGCAAAACCAGTAAACTTCAGAGCTAAACTTGATTTAGTGGCAAAACTTATTGTCCGACAGTTGGTACAAACTCAGTTAAAATTTACATTGAAGGAAATATGTCACAGAAGGTACAAAATCTCACAGAAACAAAATGTCAACTCACATGAGCAGGTGTGTTCAAATTTGCAGAAGTAAGGCAGGAAGAAGCAGTGCAGAGCACTCTGGATAAATGCCAAGTCCTTGCTGTTATACATAGGAAGGTTTGGGAACTTAAATTGAATGTATATTGAAGGAAGCAGCCATTCTACAGTGAGTAAACCAGTTGTCCAGAAAAAACACCCCAGTAAAATTTAAAAATCATCATTATTGCCACTAGAGCACAAAAGGAACAGTTATGAGTAGACCCTGGCTGGATGCCGGCCACCCCACAAAAGCCTCTCTATTACTCCCTCCACAGCTGGACAGGGAGAAAATAAACAAAGAGTTTGTGAGTTGAGACAGGTAGCCAGGAGGGATCACTCACCGAATATTATCACAGGCAAAACTGACTCACATTAGAGATAGTAATGAATATGTTACTAATAAAATCAGACTGGGTAATAAGAAGTAAAATAATATCTTAAAACACCTTCCCCCACCCTTTCTCCTTCCTAGTTCTACCTCCTACCCCGTTGTGATGCAGGGAGACAGGAGGGGAGGTTTTGGTCAGTTCATGACAAGATGTTCCTGCACTGCTTAGGGAAAGGAGTCCTTGTCCTGCCCCAGTGTGGGGTCCCTCCCACAGGAGACAGTTCTCCATGAACTTCTCCAATGTGAGAATATCCCACACAAAGTTCCCACAAACTGCTACACCATGGGGACACTCTCCCACACAATACAGTTCTTCAAGGACAGGCTGCTCCAAGGTGGGTCCCCCACAGGGTCACAAGTCCTACTGAAATACCTGTCCCAGCGTGGGCTCCTCTCTCCACAGGTCTGCAGGTTCCATCCCAGAGCCTGCTCCAGCACAGGCCTCCCTCAGGGTCACAGCCTGCTCTCAGACATCCACCTGCTCCAGCCTGGCTCTCCTCCATGGGCTGCAGGTGGATCTCTGCACCCTTTGCTCCTCCATGGGCTGCAGAGGTGCAGCTGCCTCATCATGGGCTGCACCACAGGCTGCAGGTGGTTTCTGCTCCAGCACATGGAACACGTCCTGCCCGTCCTTCTGCACTGACCTGAGTATCTATTCTGCAGGATGTTCCTTGCACATATTCTCACCCTCTCTTTGCGCCACAATACTCTGCCCAATAACTTTTTGTTTTCCCTTTTTCTTAGTCATGTTATCATGAAGGTGTTGCCACAATTTATGCTTCGACTCTAGCCAGTGGGCAGGTCCACCTTGGAGACATCTGGGTTCACTCTGCTGGACATGGGGGAAGCTTCTGGTAACTTCTCACAGAAGCCACACCTGCAGCCCCCCACTATCAAAACCTGCCATGCAACCCCAATACATCCATCAAAAGATTTCAATCAAATTTGGATTTAAACAGCAGTGTAGTACCCACAGATGCCTCTCATCCTTACTTATCAGCAATACACCAAAGCGATTTTACCAATTTTTTTGCAATTTACCTCTGCTTTTGTCATATATGTGGGAATTACTAAGGCTGAATTCTGAAGGACAAAGATGACTTTTGGATAGCGTTTGCTCAAGTAGAAGAAGATAGGTCCTGAGCATAGGACATAACAACAAGGAAAGAATTTAATAATGTTGTGTTTTGTGATCCTAGAGGTGCATGTGGAGGCATAGGTAATGAAGAAGAAAGACACTTTATTAGATGAATTATCTCTTCATGCTGCTTGTGTCACTTGGATTACTGCTTCTACTTTGTGCCACCATCAGTCTGAGGTTTGGAGTATGTTCTAAGTCTGTGTAACTGTAAACTGTAAACAATGGATATTTATAAGTCAATTAGCTTCAGAGGAAAGGATTTATAAAACCTGGGCAAAATATTTTTCTGGGTTATTGCTCTTCTCTTCCAAACACACAGCCTGGGGAAATGATATGCAAAACTTCTACAGTTAATGAAACAATATCAACTGGTATTACCAAAGCTGGAAATGAAAATCAGTAATGCCAGAAAGTTCCAAAGCCACAGTTTCTTTCACCAGTTTATAGTTAGCATTCTTATCTGTCTGTGGAATTCTTGTTTTAGTTTCTGTGTTAACTATTCACCCTCTTAATGTCCTCTTGTTATTAATGAAATCAAACAGATACGTGCAGACAGTTTTTTAGTGTCCTTGAAGTGCTAACACTGCTCAGTTTTCAGAAAATTTCACTGCAAACTCTTCAGTAGTCATAACCTTAAAGTTTGAGGTAATCTAAGTAGAAATTTATGCAAAAATTTTTGAGTATAGAGAGGTTATAAAATGAGAAAGTTACCTGTATTTTGTACACCTATACACAGTAACACTTTACAGGCTTGCATGAAATGTGACAATCTACAGGAAGTTCAGACTAAATTACTCCTTTTGAAAGGAGAAGGAAGAAAAGTAAGAAAGGATGTGAGAAGGTACGTAGGGAATATCTGGTATGAGCTTCCTACCCTCCTCAATGTCAGTGCTGCAGGCAGTAAGATGCTGCAACCATATTCAGCTCTTCTGAAAAATTGGCAAGAGGGGGCAGATCCTCACTATGCAGTGAGATGGAGCTAGGTAATCTGATATTAGTTCTTCCCTCACTGGCAAAATTTTCCCCATACAGAAAGCAAGAAAGTGAAAAGAAATAAAGGGAAAAAACACAAGATAGTGGAAATAAATACTCAGAATGGAGCACTCAGTTTAGAAGAGTGAGTGGGACACTAAACACTCCACACAGAAATATCAGAGCATAACTTCCACCACTTTTTAGCAATCCTATGGTCACACATGCCATGTCCTTCTTTAGTGCAATGAACTATATATTCACTTTTAGGTCATCTCCCCCTCTGAACTAGTTACCATCCTAAAGACTGACAGAGGATGGCTCCAGAGATAAATTAATGTCATGCAACCACTCCACCTGGCAATTAAAAGGCAATTTAAACGGCTTCAGGTGCAGCCAAGTAAAGCTCACACATCTCTAGGCCATGGGGTGGTCGTTCAGGATGCATTTGACCTCAGCAGGGAGAGGCACTCTCCACTTGGCCTGGCCTCCACATGCAGTGGACAGAGCCTGCCAGCTGTGACAGAGCCTGCTTGAACTTCCCTGGCAAGTGTTTCACCTCTTTGCTGATTTGGCCAGGACTGAATGAAAACTTTGACTGTTTGCAAAGGCAACCAAGCCAGCTGTGAACAGCTCTGCTGTAATAATCCTCTTTATAAGCAGAAAAATAGTCTCTAAAAGTAATAAGACAACCAGTAGCATTTGAAAACCTCTATAAATAATGCATTAAAATAATATCCCATAAATGTAAATTACATTGCTTCTTGGGGTGAAACTGGAGTTGATTTTACTCATTGCTTTATCACCTGCTAACTCCAATGTTTATGAGCAATTTTGAATGTCAATATGTAAAGTATATGACATTTATTATATTATTCATTAAATMACATTCACATACATCTGCTTCTGATTTTTGATTCAAGAAGGTGGGTTCTGTCAATGTGAGTTTACTTTAATAACTATGAGATTAATATTCAATGTATTTGGGGCTTTTTGTCATTTTATTATTCTSTGGTTCTGCCAGCCCTGAAGTCTGGCTTCTGTTACAAAATATGAGTGCAGAAGTGTACAAAAATTTCATAATGAGTTTTAGTGAAGAACTCATACTAAGAGCTCATACTAAGACCAAACTCACAGTCAAGGAACAAATACTATGTATGAATATATTAATTGTCTTCAAAGTTTCCATCATGCATCTGTTTTTATCATGAATGCTGCCAATGATCTAACAACCTTTTCAAGAATGCTCTGGGATAYTTTCAGCCCTTCCTGGCTAATCACTTCTAGGCACAAATGTTACAGATTTGCTTGATTGCTTCTCTTCTGTTAAGAGGTCATTGCCTCACCATATTATCTATGTTTAGGTGCTGAGAAAGAACTAGGGATTCTAGTTTAGGTATGAATAGCTTAGCTGAATTTTGAGTTAACTTTCTAACATTATAAGTGACACTACAGCTAAGCAACAGGTTTTTTCCAGCATCCATGGTCAGCAGGTTCAAGAAGGTGATTCTGCCCCTCTGCTCTGGTGGGACTCCCCTGGAGTGCTGCATTCATCCCTGGGGAAGGCACAGCACAGGAAGGACATGGATTTTTAGACTGAATCCAGAGCAGACCACCAAGGTGGTTAGGGATGGAGCACCTCACCTTTCCTTTGAGGAAATGCTAAGAGAATTGGGATTGTTCAGTCTGGAAAAGTGAAAGCTTTGGGGAGACCTAATTGCAGCCTGCCAGTACCTGGAGGGAGCCCATAAGAAACATGAAAAGAGTGTTTACAGGGACATGCAGTGACAGAACTAGTGGCAATGGCTTTAACCTGGAAGGGAGTACATTTAGAGGAGACATTCAGAAGAAATTCTCTACTGTGCAAGCACTGAGACAGTGGAACATGTTACCCAGGGATGTTGTGGATACCCCATCCTTGTTAGTGTTTATAGCCAGGTGGGATGGGGCATTGATCAATCTGGTCTAGTGAAAGGTGTCCTTGCTCATGTCAGTGGGATTGGAGGTAGCCGATCTTTATGGACCCTTTCAATCCAGGCCATTCTATGAATCTATGATCTCTCCGTTACTGAGGTAAAAATGAAAAGAAGATATCTGAAACTGATCCATAACTGTACTGAACTATTTACTAGGAGGAAAGGTAGTAGTATAAATTTCATTAATAGCTACCAATTTCTACAGAAGAATTTTAAAAAAGGTATAGATTTAGAAACAGATCCTCTTAATTTGAATTAATTTTAATTTAAAAAATAATTCAACTTAGTTACTATATTTTATGATGTTATATAAGTGCATATGTATCAATTGAATCACATCCTCATCAAGAATTTTAACTCTTAAAATGTGTCACACAGCTTCCACAAAAATGTACTATTATACACGCAATGCAAGCCACACACTGTTGAATGAATTTCCTACAATAAAGGCCTCAAGCCTGAAGCCTAAAAAAATATTTCAACATCAAGACATAGGACAGAATAAAGAGCCAGCTGGTATCAGTCATTCAATTTGACCCTGACCATGAATACGTCTGTGAGAGACAGACCTTGTTTTGAGAACTCATCTGTACCTCTTGTATATAAATATTACTGGTGTTGGCTGATAAAACAAATGTTAATTAAAACAGATGAATAAAAAAACACCAACAAAACAAAACAAAGATAAAGAGAATCTATTCTGCTAAATGCAAATGGATGCTTTTGGGATGAAATCTCAGACACTTCAAGAGAGGATTCTTTAAAATAAATATAAAAATTCAAAAAGGAAGAGAGCCATCTTGGAAGCTCATTAGAAGCAAATATCTGCCTACATCTCTATCTACCTAGACTTCTATGAGGCCTTCAACATGGTCCAACAAGACATTCTTATCTCCTAACTGGAGGGACATGTATGTGAAAGGTGGAACAGATGTATCAGGAGTTGGCTGCATGAACACAGCAAGAGAGTTGTGATCACTGGCTCCATGTCCAGGGTGAGGTTGGTGCCAATTGGTTTCCCTCAAGGCTCTGTCTTGTGAGTGGTGTTCTGTTCTGTGATCTCTTTACCAATGACAAAAATAGTGAAACTGGGCAAGTTTGCAGATGACACAAAGCTGAGTGGTGAAGTTGACACAACAGAAAGAAGTGATGAGAACCAAAGAGACACAAATGTGATATGTGGGCCTACAAGAAACTCACTGTGTTTAACAAGTCCAAGTGCAAGTTCTTGCACCTGCATCTGGGCACGGGTCCCAACACAAGCATGAATACAGGCCGGGAAAAAATCATTGAAAACAGCCCTGTGAGGAAGAACTTGGGTGTTCTGGCTGGTGAACAGGTGGACATGAGCCAAGAGTGTGTGTCTGCTACCCAGAGAACCAGCTGCGCCCTGGTATGAATCCAAAGCACCATGGCCAGCAGACTGAAGGAGAGGATTCTGCTCCTCTGCTCTGCTCTGCTCTGGTGAAACCCCACATTCAGTGCTACATCCAGCTCTGGGGTCCTCAGCACAAGAAAGACATGGATCAGTTGAGCAAGTTCAGAGAAAGGCCACAAGTTAATCAGAGGACTGGAGCACCTCTCCTGTGAAGACAGGCAGAGAGTTGGAGTTGTTCAGCCTAGACAAGCTCAGGGGTGACATCATTATGGACTTCCAGTGCTTAAAGGGGACTTGCCAAAAAGAGGGCAAGCAACATTTTTACCACAGGCAGGTATAAAGCAGAGAGAGATGGGTTAGATAACAGGAAGAAATTCTTTATTGTGAGGATGATGAGTCACTGGCACAGATCACCCAGAGAAGTTGTGGATGAACTGTTCAAGCCAGGCTACACAGGGCTTTTAGCAACTCTGTGTAGTTGGTGACATTCTTGCCTATAGCAGGGGATTAGAACCAAATAATCTTCAAGATCCCAATGTAACCCAAGCCATTCTACTCTATGGTGCTTCAAGGCTGGAATGTCTCACCTACCTTTAGCTATTCAGTAGTGAGGAGACTCGCTTATGATGATGAGTCAGGGTCCATCTGCAGCCAATGCAGGAGAAATGGGCAGCTTGGCACCCACACAGTAAATGTCATCTATGCCTGTTTAGTTGTGCCCTGAGAGAAGCTTTCTCTCCAATGTCTGTAACATGTAATTGGTTTAGGCTTATGCCTAATCCTTGAATGTCCATAAACACTTAAGGCAGGTTCCATCCTAGGTGCTAAACTTAGTCAGGTAGAACATCCTTTAGGAATCACCTACCTCTCGCTATCTATTATGCAGGGAATGGGATCTATTGTGCTTGATCAAGCGCTTCCTTTGGCACCTAACACAGTGTTTCAAGTCAGGAAGCTAAAATTTAATATTTTTGGAGCTGTAAATCTATATTCAAATGCATGACGGTTGTGCTGCATTTCTTATGTTTTGCTGAGCATAGCTTTATTTCAATTTCACTGATAATTCCATTAAGACTTCTCCCTTCTGAAGCTGTCAAAACTAAATTCAATTGAATTTTTCTCTTAGAGTTTTCCCTTCAAGCTGTAAGAGTCTTTGTTGTAGATTAGATTAGAAAGAAATAATTTTAAAAATATATCCCAGACACTGTGACATACTATCTGATTTATAACTTTTGAAGTGTATAATTATAAACTAGATCATGCAGGACTGTGTTCCTCAACAAATCTCCATAAATACAATTCCAGCACAGAATATAACCTATCCTATGATCAGCATACTATCTCCTTTGTAGGTCTATATTAAGTCAAGCATGTTTACTTCTCTCTGTCCCTTCCTCTGTCCTCTATCCAACATTCAGTATTTCCTTATCTAATCACACAGCAAAAGATGCACACCCATTGGTGCTTCAGTTTACCACTGTACATGGTCAGGGTGCAAATCATCTGATTAAATGTAGACATCTACACTGTAACTAATCACTTCAAGTACTTTTTTCTGGTCAATAACAAATAATAAGTATGGTTAGTACATGATTGCTCTCAATATGTCTATTTCTCTCCATTGATTGTCATGAGTATTTAGGGTGACAAGCTCAAAGGCAGACAACATCTATGTAGATCAGTGTATTTTCCCAAAATGGTCCTCACACACAAAATCTGTTTGAGAGAAGGAAAGGTTTACTCTGTCTCTCAATGTCATACAAAATTCAAAAGACTCTTTATCCTGCTGGTGTTAGCTTCAACTAGCAGCTCAGTCCCACCAGCCACCTGGTCATCTTTATAATTCTAAACTCTTCCAGTCACTCGACTATCAGACACACAAATTGGGGGTGATTTCTTTATTTCTTAATACAGAATGAACCAATAGACTGCTGCTCTAAAATGTCAACAAATGTACTAATCTGCTCCTTTCCAGAAAAATAAACAGCAAATTTGTATTCTCTTGCATCCCTGGTCACACTTTTTTTCCTCCTTGCATTTTAACTTCTTTAGAAAGGATAAAGAGGAAGATAAATACATGGAGAGAGAAAAGAGCAGGAAAAAACAGACCTAGAAAATACCAAAACGAAGTGCTGATCTTTTTGCATAAAGAACTGCCATATTTTGTCCAGGTCAGTTTTAATTTCACCTTTTCTTACTTCATTTAATCTTCAGTTAAAACCAGCTCCCAGATAATTATTTAATGATTGATGTAAAAAATAAATTAAAAATCATGAGGGTGAGGTAAAACAGATGAACTGATTGAATGTTACACCCATTATCATCGGAGCTACACTAAAAAACTTGAAACCTCATGTGAATGTTGTTCTATTTTTTGGTTTGAATCTCACTTTGTGGCTAAAGTTCATGCCCTTGTACTAATTATGCTGTGTTCTCAACTAGATGAGGATTGAATATCTGTACAAGTGAACTGTAAATAAATCCAGAATGATCACAAATTATTCTAACAGTAATCTGTGCAATAATCCATATGTTCATTAAACAAAGAATTTTAAATTGATATCTGTTTGAATGATATATAATGAATTCAGTTGGTAATCTTTCCTCTGAAGCAGTAATTTGGAAAAGATAATAAGATTTTTTTTGTCAATCTATCAAACTATATATTTTATTTTCTTATTAAATTGACATATGACTTCAGTTTCAGGCACTAAACAAGGACTGAATACTTGATTTTTTACAGGTAAATGTGAAAGGAACCCATGTATCATCTAATCTCTGTCACCTGGTTATTCTCTCTATCAATGGCTAAAAGTATTGTGGACACAATCTCTTGGAAGAAATCAAGCATAGACTTTTCATTGTTTCATCTGAAAATATGTTACACAGTCACAGAAATATTATAGTTTCCACATATGTCATGTTTTTTTTAAAAACTCAGGTAGAGATTCCTCAATCATCCAACACTGTTGTCAGATTTATTGCTTTACTGTGATATTACTCCTCTTTTACTCTTGAAATTTGTGGTCGTGTATGTTTATCCTCTGAAGGCAGCAGAGAAGTTCAGAACTAAAGGTGAAGACCCTCCCACCCCACCGTATTGAAAAATATGTTCAAAATCACATGCCATACATACATACTTAGGTGTTTTAAGCCTTTTACTTAAATAATCCAGTTGCTTCTTTTTGAATGTACATATTGAGTCATTAGCATAAAGTTAATTGCAAAAAAAGATTTGTCATGAAGGAAGGGCATCAGCACATATTTAGAGCATCAGTACCTGTAGAATTCATTAAATTCCTTCAGTAGTAAGAAATTGATGGCATCCAAAGTCACTTTTATCTAAAAAAACCCCAAAACTACACCAACCTTTTTTTCAGTGGTGAAAACTTGAATTTCCACGTGTTAGTCTTATAAGACTTATACATTGTGGCACTCCAGTTTAGACTCATTATCTTAAACTCTTCATGGAAGAATACCAACTCGCATATCAATGTCAAAAAACTAAAATTAATAGAAATCCATGGAGAACATTACAGAATCTAAAAGAAGAAGACTATTTAATCCTACTTACCAGTAAAATAACGTAGAGTTTTTTTTTTTTTTTTATTTTTATGTTTCTTCAATTTGTGCCTTTTAAATGACTTCTGTATTATTGTAGTGGTCCTTTACAGATTAGTAAATAGAGCAATAAGTTAATCAGAAGTCAAATTTCTTATAATTGAGATATTGATTATTATTATAAGAAGCCTATTCTGCCACTGAAGAGAAATTAATTTTAGAGATAATGTGGGTATTTGAACACTTTTTTAAAATTTAATTTATAATTATTATGTATATATATATAAGTAGTATAAAGTTGCCTACTTATTAATAAGTAGGCAACATTTCAGTACCAGTGAAAGACAGTCTTGCCATAAGTTTCCATACTGACTTATGTGTTAGGATAAGTAGTAGTCAATGACATAGCATCTCTCTTTCCAGGCTCAATTTTGCGTATTTCTCTCTCTCTTCTCTCTCAGATAAAAAAGGCAAGAAAATAAATTATGGGTTTTTCCGCCCTTTATGGTCCTTCTCCATTCCCACCTTTCTCCTCCCACATATTCCACTCCTTCCCTACCCTCCTCCCTATATTCCACCCATAACTGCACTACAGTAAGACTTGTGCTTTAGGTTTTTTTTAGTGTTATAAAATCAGGCAAGAGAATGAATGTTGGTTCTAGAAGGGTCACAAAATACTATTAGGCTGTGATTTTTTTTTGCTTGAAGTTTGTGATTTAAAAGTAACCATTCGGCCCAAATATGAGGAACATGACTGAATGGCCACAATTTGGGCACATATTAAATCAGACAGCACTCAGTACCTCTATGAGTAAACTTCAAATAATTTTCCCTGCCAAATTTTTTAATTCCTACATTAATTTCTATGAGCAGACAGGCCGTAGATGATGAGATTTTTGGATGTTGAATTTGCGACACAACCATTTTCCTGGATGTTTGACTGACATCTGTGTCTGAGAATGGGCTGACTTTTCATGGTAATGTGAACACTTTTTCACTTTACATTTCTCTTTTGTTTATTCTTTGTTATTGCTCACAACTCTACTTACCAAACGATGCTATTATGAATGATGTTTTACACATCAGTTTTAAACATTTTTTACTGTCCACTGTGCCTTTGATGACTATTTTCTTGGTTGTTGTTTTCTTCTCCCTCCCTACTCCAGTGTGTGAACTATCAGGAGGTATGATTGCTGTGTCTTTGAGAAATTCTTTCATAATCTTTCTCTTTTTGTTCTGAACCTGAACAAGGGGCTTTCTCATAATATACTCCTTATTAAATAAAATTAAGAGGTATCTCACGGTGAAAAAGACATTTTCAAATTCTTCTGGCTTCTTATATCTACTGACTCTCTTCTCTTCCTACCTACCCAGTTTTTACTTCTTTCATCCAATTGTTAATTTCTTCTTGTCAATCTCAGCCTGTGTGATCCTGTAGCAAGTAGCATTTACATATGTTCGCAGTATTCTAGTTCTCTCTTTACCTCATCTATTCTCTCATTTTCTCTGTGTTACTTTTTAGGATGAAGTCAAACATTTTTGCAGAAATTCTGTTATGATTAAAAGAAGACACAAGAAGGCACTCGATACTCAGCATAGTTTCAAACTCTTGCTCTTCTTAGCAAAACAAGTCTCTAAGAACCTTCTTTTGGGACACACGAGACTCAGACATATGTCTTGTGAAGAATCTGCTGAAAGTAATTATTTTCAAAGATAGGCCAGACAGGCAAATGTAAGACTCTTGAAAGAGTAGAACAATTATGTATTCTCTCTCTCATTCAGTTTCTTTTTCTCTTTTTATGTTGCAAGTGAAAGAAATTTATCTAAATATAACTTAAGTGGTTTGAAACAAATATAGCATTAAAATCAAGTAACTGTTCTTCCTCTTAGACACAGATGTAACATTTTTCAGAGTGTTAAGTGCTCTCTCATCTCATACAACCTGAACTGGTGAAACCTCAGGTACACTAAATTCAGCCCTTGACTTCTTGAAGAATAATTCCCCTCTTGTGTGTGCTGTTTTATTTCAGATCTCTCTATTTGTATAATCGGTTCAATGCCAAGGTTGTTCAAGTTGCCCCAAACCCCCTATCATTTCAGAGTGTTCTGCCCGGGTTTTTCCCCCCCTCCCCTGCTTGCCCGAGTCGTCTAAACTGTCAGTTGTTCCCGCATCTCCTCACCGTCCTAATCCCAGTTCAACGGTATGTTATATCCATCAGGTTATTCTCCTTCCCATGTGGCTTGCTATCATTCTAAATCCAGCCTAAATTCCAGAGAGCTCTCTCTGAGTTTCAAGAGCTGGTTTGAATCTTGCCACCGCCCCTCCCTTCGTTCCTCCGTTTTGTATTGTTATTAGTCCCTTGCTCATTTCTTCTAGCTGCTTAGGCCAATGGCTCAGCTGACCTTTCCCCCCACTCTCTCCTGTTATTAGCTGGCTGCGCCCCGCGAGCCCCCCGAGCTCATCGCTCTCTGCTTCCCCAGTTACTGTATCCCCTCTGCTTTGGAATAAACCCCAAACTTTATATCACACGAGTGTTACTGCTCCTTCCTCTCGTCCTCAGCTTTCAGTTGGCCGGCCGTGTTTTTCTCCCCTCCCCGAGCGTTAGAAGCTGTGAGGACTTTCACACACTGCCGTGCGAAAGTCTACAGTTTCAAAGAGCAGCCGTGAGC
>NDFG01004057.1:0-18514 GCA_002167245.1 Sporophila hypoxantha
GGAAAAAAAAGAAATCCTCAGACTCACTTCCTGGGAAGATTCGGTTCCGAGTCAGGGTTAGAAAATGCAAACAAAGACACCTCAAAGAATGATTGAGTTTCAGTGCTCAACTTTAAATCTGCCTTTGTGTTTTTTGGGGCCCAGGAAGAGCCTAAAAGAAATTGGTCGAGTTGTGATAGTAAACTGAACTATAGATACTGAAACACTCAAAGAGAAAATCATAAGGTCAATCTCATGCACAATGGCTCCAATACAAGATTCCCAATCAAATATCCATCTCTTATGAGTCTTTTCCTCCTGAGCACTACACCTCAAGATTGAGTTTCAGTGCTCACGTTTATCTGTCTTTGTCGCGTTTTTGGAAAGGAAAAGGAAAGGGAAGGGAATGGGAAAGGGAAAAGAAAAGGCAAAAGGAGGAGTTTACTCCCCTAAAAACCGATCACTGGTGTGATTCCTTCATGCATTCCAGAGAAACAAGCTCTTGGAAGCTTTTAAAGTGCCAAGAAAGGTTTCCAGTGAGCAAACTTGCTGTGATGCCATGACCTGTCGTCTCCTTGCAGAGAACCCTCCAAGCCCAAGTGCGGCTGGAAGCGGGAGCGGCTGGAGGGAAGAGCTGTCGGCTGGCAAGTGCCGACCTCGCCTCTGGGCACGGCGCCCATCTCACTACCGTGGGCAGCGCCTCAGCGAGAGACGAGAAGCAGAGCGGCTGCCGCGCCGAACTCCACAGAGTCAGTGAGCGGGGCTTTGTGCTTCCCTGCGGGCGCTGGAGCGCTGGGATGCTCCACGCTGCTCCCCCCGCTGCGAAGCAAGCAACTGGGCTCCTCCACCTTCCCCCTTCTTTCCTTTCTTTTCTCCTTCTTCTCCCTTCTTCCCCCCTCTTTCTTCCATTTTCCGCCCTCTTGATCTCCTTTCTTCACCCTTATATTTCCTTCCGTTCTTCATCTTTGCTTTCTCCTGCTTTCTCCTTTGCTGTTCTTCTTCTTTTTCTTCCTTCTTTCCCCCTCCTTTCTCCTTCTTTCCCCCTCTTTCCTCTTCTTTTCCCCTTCTATCTCCTTTCTTTCTCCTCTTCTCCCTCTTCCCCTTCTTCTTCCTTGCTTTCCGCCCTCTTTACTCCTTTCTTTCTCCCTTCTTTCTTCCTTCTATTTATTCTTCCTTCTTCCCCCTCCCTTTCTCTTTTCCCACCTCTTTCCTCTTTCTTTCTCCTCCCTTCTCTCTATTCCCTCCTTTCTTCCTTTCCCCCTTCTTTCCCCTTCTTTCTTTTTCTCCCTTCTTTCCCCTCCTTGCTCCTTTCTTTCCCCCTTCTTTCCCCTTTCTTTCTCCCTTTCTTTCTTCTTCCTTCCTATTTACTCCCTTCTTTCCTCCTTCCTCCTGTGCCCCATTTCTTTCTTCTTTCCTTCCCCTTCGCATTGTTCTGGAGCTGATTTCACCCCACAGATCGATTTGTTCCTCTCTGGCGCCTGCCCCACAGCTTGAAAGTTCCCTCCCTGCCTGTGGATTAATATGCCGGCCGAGTAGTTGGTCCCCTCTCAGACATCTCGATACCCCCGGGGGGGTCGCAAGGGGTTATATTATTGGGCGATCTGAAGAACTGACGCGGCTAGTGGACACGGGCTTTGTACCAGTGTGTCCGTGGCCACACAACGAGGCGGGGCAGGAGAGCTGCGTGACTGCATGACAGTGCTCAGCGAAGTACCGCCCTGGCAGGACACCCCGCCCAACACCGCGATGGCCACAAGGGAACACGGAGGTGTTTATTAGAAAATATGGATATTGATCTAGTACTGTATCCAACGGTGACGGACTTTGTGTTTTTTTGGCCACAGGAAGAGCCTAAAGAATTGGCCGGAGGTTGTATAGTACTGAACTAAGTACTGAACCCTCAAAAAATTCATAAGATCATCTCATGCCACAATGCTCCATTAAAAAAAAAACACAAAAAACACACAAAAACTCGGAACAGGTTTAGAAAGTGTATGTTATTGTGACATAACACACTGCAATTTACAGGTATTTCCAGAGTCCTTTTAACTGTACAAGTATTGCATTGTTCCAAAAATACAAATGCATATTCATGAAATTTTGGTTTACCTCCCATTCCAAATATGATATGACTAGTACCGATATCCAAAAAATCTTTAGAGTTAGAAAGTGAATGTTTATTCCGGATAGCTCCCAAATACCCAAACCCCCCCACCCCCAATTTACAGTGATCACCAGAGCCCTTTTATCTATACAAGTATTGAATATCCAAAAATAGAAATACATTCATGAAACTTGTGGGTAATCCCATTCCAAATATGGATATGATCTGGTCCAAAATATCCAGAAAATTCGTTAGAGTTAGGAAGCATGTTTATTGTGAGATAGCTCCAAAAACACACACAATTACATAGGTGATTACAGAGCCCACTTTTATCTATACAGGTATTGAATATCCAAGAATACAAATTTTACATATTCATCACTTCGTACATCCCCATTGCAATATGGATAATTATCTGGTACCATATCAAAAAAAACTCTCTAACTTAACAGTTTAAATTACCAAAGTGTGTGTTACTGTGGGATAGCTCCCAAATACACACCACACTTACAGAGTGCATTCCAGATTCCTTTAATCGTCAGTATTGAATATCCAAAATACAATACACATATCAAAAACTTTGGTCTCATCCCATTCCCTTGCTTCGAGATCCACTCATCATTGATGTTAATTAGTTCAAAACTATTAACATGGTAATTAGTTCAAAAGTTATTAAGCAGTTGTAGATTTCTCCTTAAATGGGTCAGTGGTCCCTTTCATGGGGAGGGGCCCAAAATTGAGGAAGTAATTGCAGGGACATTTGCAGGCAGGATAAAAAAGTAACTTGTGACATAATGTTAAAAGTTTAGCCATTTTGTTGTTCCGAACAGCAGAAGTCGAAAAAATCGCCTGAGGAGCCGCACCAGCGCGTCCATTACATCTGCACCAGGAAAAGGTGGGTTATCACCCCCAGCCAAAAACAATGGATTTAGCAAAGCTCCCCAAGCTTGCACACTGCTGTTGATAAGGACGTACCTAACAAATGAAGTGTTCTCCCTAGGATGATTCACCGGCTTTCTGAATTTTTCTGCCCTCAAGCCAGGCGCCTAGAATATAACTGGAATATGGAATGAAGGAAAACCGCGTGTGCCTCAAGGCATGTGAAGTAAAGCGTCCAGCAGCTTTCGGGCAATTAAAACTGAATGGTTAAACCCCTTGACTGCTAAACCCTCCTGAGGACTGAGCTGAAGGAAACGACCTTCAGCCAAGAGCCCAGCCTGACCACTTTTACCCAAAAAGGTTGTCACAAAACTATCAGCAAAAAGGGACCCATCACACATGGGGCAAATTTCTCTCATTACTCGCTGGTTTGGATGGAAAGGTCCCTGCCCAGGATTGGTTTCCTTTCCGTGCTGTTGTCTGCACCATCCACTTTTCCTCCACATTTGAATAATTAATTTCTGAATTAGAGGCATGTAATCATTATAAGGGAGTTAGAAGGGGGAACCAAAAATCCTCACAAAGGGAGGTAAATTTCTTCAGAGATTATAAACATCCTCCGCCTACGGTTGCTCCTGTGCTGTTTTCACAGCAAGGGACTGCCCTGTCTCTTGTTGTTTTCCTGTATTTTTACACTCTTAGAAGGGAATGTTCCTCCTTTATATTTCAACTCCAATTCAGTGAATAGGGCTGTAATCATTCGAAGGGAGTGAAGGGGGAACAAAAATCCTCATGTGAGGCAAACCATGCACAGAGATTAAACATCCATACACCTTTTGCCTGGGTGCTGCCTGGTTGCTGTGTTTCACACGGGGGGTCTGCCCATGGCTTTTGTATCTTTCTGAATACTTTTTATCACTCTTAAAAAGGGCGAATTTTTCCTTACTTGATTTCAATGTGTCAGCATGTCAGAATTAGGGATGTAATCATTCAAGGGGAGTGAAGGTGGAACAAAATCCTCAGGGGTAAATCTTCCTCAGAGAGTTAATATAACAGTTTGCTCTGCCTTTGGGTGCTACCTTCGTGCTAGTTGCTCCACATGGGGGCTGCCCTTCTTTTGGTATTTGTCTGTATTTTACACTCTTAGAAAGGGGAATTTTTCCTCCTTATAATTCCAACCATCTTGCCGCCACAGCTGAATGGCACAGCACTCGTGTTCACCTTTGTGCGCAGAGTGCAAACCGGCTTCACTTCCCTTCCAGCCCAGCTTAGCTAGACGATAAACTGGTTCAACCTCTGTGTGGGACAACCTCAAAAATAATACTCCAGCGTTTGCCTTGTCCTGAAGGTTGCACCCAGTGCTGGGACTTCTAGCATGGACTAAAAAAGCGTCCCCCTCACATCCCACAAAAGGACTCACCAATTAAATTGGTTTTTGGACAACACAGTATGCCACATAAATATCAGAGCGCATGATCCTCGGGCGCGTGTGTGGTGAGTATGGTGCATGGGCCTCTCCCTGCTCTTGCTGGTGGTGAGGTCACCATACAGAGGAAAGAAAAGAAGAGATACGGAGAAGAGGAGGGCCACCCAATGATCAGGTAACGCCTTTGTCAATATCCCGCCTTCCCACCACTCCTCCCGCACGTTTCCCACCGATGTTTGAATAACTGTAAGGGAGATTTACAGTTTGACAGTCGGCTGAACAGTTGAGCGCCAGCACGTGATGCCCAGGTTTGGCCAAAGAAGGCCAATGGCATACCAGCCAGTTATCAGGAATGAGTAGTGGCCAGCAGAGCAGGGAGCGTCATACTTCCTACTGTAACTCGGCAACTAGTTGAGGCCACACCTTGAGTATTGCACCAATTCTGTGGCCTCAGTTGTTAGGAGACGTCTGACGAAGCGTTGAGCGTGTCCAACCAGGATGAGCAACGAGGGCTGCGTGAGGGGCTTGGGAAACACTAAGCCGTATGAAGAACGACTGAGGGCTGGGTTGGTTCAGCCTGCGAGAAAAAGAGACTCAGAGGTACCTTATCACTCTCTTCAGCTTCCTGAAGGGTTTGCCTGTGCGTGTGGAAGTGGGGGTTCGTCTCTTATCTGCCGGGCAACAACAGACAGAACAAGAGGACACAGTCTCAAGCATGCACCAAGGAGATACAGGCTGGAATAAGGAGGAAGTTTTTTCACAGAAAAGATAATTCAAAACTGAATCATCTTCCCCAGGGAAGGTGTGGAGTCCACCATTCCCAACTGTGTGTTTAACAAAAACTGGATCTTTGCACTTGGGCCCATGATCTTAATTGAGGTTAGAAGGGTGGACTCGATGATCTTGAAAGTCTCTTCCAAACCTTAGAATTCGAGTAGATTCTGTGTATTTACGTGCCTCAGAGTTGTTCTGAAAAAGCTTTTTAAGTCTCCGGGAAACATACACTGACAAAATTTCTGACGTGGAGAATCTTTGTAAAGACTTCTCAGAAAATCAGATTATAAATCACCCCTCCTCTCCCTCAGCAAATTAGCACAACCTCAAGCAAGCCGTTTTCATCTCACGATTTGTTAATTTCGGTATTTGAAGCATTTGCATATTCTTTTGTGCGTGGATTGAATTGAAGGCTGCTTTGTCCCTTTGTGTTCTGAGAGGGTTTGGGGTGGCCCTTTCCTCCTTTCTTTTCTATGTCTTTTTTCTTTCTTTCTTTGTCTTTTCCTTTCTTTCCACTTCATTTTCCCTCAGTTCTCTTCTTCCCCCACTTCCCATCTTCTTTCTGCCTTTCCTCCTCTTCTTTCTCCCTTCCTTCTCCCTTTCTTTCCCCCCGCTTTCTACTTCTTTCCTCTTCACTTTCCTCCTCTTTCCTCCCTTCTTTCCCTCTCTTTTCCCCTCTATTCTTACCTTTTCACATCTTTCTTCCTCTTCCCCCTTCTTTCCTTCCTTCTTTCCTCTTCCCACCTCTTTCCCATTTCCTCGTCTTTTTCCCCCTCGTCCACATCTTCCCTTCTATTTCCTCCTCTTCTACCTTCTTTACCTCATTCTTTCATCTTCTTTCCACCTACTTCTTCCACTATCTTCCCCACTCTTTTTGCCCCCACATTTCCCCTGTCTTGCCTCCTCTTCTTTCCCCTTCTTTCTCCCTTATTATTCCCTCTTTCTTCACTACCCTTTCTTTTACCCCTCTTTCTCCCTATCTCTATTTTCCCCTTCTTCCTCTCCTTCTTTTCCCCTCTTTCTTCTCTTCCTTCTTTTCCCCTTCTTCCTCCCTTCCTTTTCCCCCTCTTTTCACACTATTTCATTCACACTCTTATTTGAAGCACACAGTTTAGCCACACTTCTCTGAAGCCTCCTTGAGCTCTTGGACAACTGTTCCCGGATTTAGCTCTGATGAGACAGGAGGGAGCAGGAGCATGGGAACGCTGACTCCTGTTCCTGAGCTGTCTTGTTCCCCGCCCCGTCGAGTCCAAGCCGACCGGGCTCCAGCCAATGCAGCCTGAACTCCTCGGGAAGGAAAGAGCTGGAATCTATTTCCAGGATATGACTTTAGCTGCTTGCTTGCCTCCAAGAAACGAACCCCTATCCATTCTTTAGTGTCTCTGTGCCGCCTGGCTCGTGGACACCTCTTGCACCGCCGGGGCAGCTCCCTAATCCCTTCAGCTGCTGATCCTCTCAGCTTTTTTCTTCTTTTCTCCCCCTTACTTTTTCTCTTCTTTCCCCCTTCTTTCCCCATTTTTTCTCCTTCTTTCCCCCTTCTTTCCCCATTTTTCTCCCTCTTTCCCCCTTCTACCCTTCCCCTTCCTTTTTCATCTTCTTCCCCTTTCTTTTCCTCTTCGTTTCTCCTTTCTTCCCCACTTTCTCCCTATGTTTCCCACTTTCTTACCCTTCCCCTTTTTTTCCTTCTTCTTCCCCATCCTTTTCCTCTTCTTTTGCCCTTCTGTTCCTTCACTTTTCTCCCTTCTTTCCCCCTTCTACCCTCCCCTCTTTCTCCCCGCTTTCCCCATCTTTTCCTCTTCTTTTTCTTTCTTTTCCCCCACTTTTTCTCCCTTCTTTCCCCTCTTACCCTCCCCTTTTTTTTCCCTCTTCTTTCCCCCTTCTTTCCCCGCCTTTTCTCCCTTCTTTATCCCTTCTTATCCTCTCTTTTTCATCTTTCTTCCCCCTTCTTTTTCATCTTTCTTCCCTCCCTTCTCTTTCCCTGCTTGCTCCCTTCTTTCCCCCTTCTTACCCTCCCCTTCTTCCTCCTCTGCTTTCCACCTTCTTTTTTCATCTTCTTTCTCCTTTCTTTCCCCCTTTCTTATCCTCCTCCCTATCTTTTCATCTTATCCTCCTTCTTTTCATTTTCTTCCCCCTTCTTTTTTCAGTTTTTTCCCCTTCTTTCCCAAGGCGCAGTGTCCGCTGTTTCTTTACCCTTTTCCTGTTCCTTTTTCTTTCCAGCTGAGGAGCCTCTCTTGCTATCACTTTTCACGCCGCCTTGTCCATCCTCCCCCTCCTTGTTCTGTCTGTCTGTCTGTCATGCGACCCGCTCGTGGCGTCCTGTCCCTGCCCACGGAGCTGTGCTCGAGTGCAAAACTCGGTTCCAGGCCACTCTTGCCCCAGCCCATGTGCCGTTTCTGGCTGAGGATGTCATGGATGCGGCACAGGCCAACACACAAACTCTGACCCTCGTGCTCACTGCACAACACACACAGAGCACGCCGGACCGCGTGTGTTTATGCCAATTCACCAGCCAAACTAACATCTGCGGGGCAATGACGGTATGTTTAATCCATCCAGTCTCACACAGCAGAAGTTAGCACTAATTTGTCACGATATTTATAACTTAAATTCCCCTCTTCTTCCGGCGTAAATCTCTAGTATCGACAATCAACTTTCCTCTTACATTGTGAATGTCAGTAATTCTTATTGAAGTATTTGCATATTCTTTTAGGGGTTGTTAAATTAAAACTGCTTGTCGTTGTGGTTCTGAGAGGCGTTTGGGCGTGGTTCTTTCTGTCTTTCGTGTGTTATTTTCCAACTTTCCATTCTTTCCACTGCGATTGCTCCCTGCTTTCCCCCTTCTTTTTCCTCTATTTTCTCCCCATAATTTTCCCTCTGCTTTCTTCCTCTCCTTTTCCTTTTCTTTCTCCTTTTTCCTTTATTTTCCCTTTTTTCCCTCTTACTTTCTTACTTCTTTTTCGTCTGATCTACTTTCTTTTTCCTCTTCTTTCTCCCTTATTTCCGCCCAATCCTTCTCCCTTCATTTCTTCCTTAACCCTCCCCTTCTTTTTCCTCTTCTTCCCCCTCTTTTTTTCCTCTTCTTCTTCCTCTACTTTCTCCTCTCGTTTTTTCTTCTTAATTTCTCCCTTCTTTTCCCCTGCTTTCTTTCTTTCCCCCTTCTTAACCGCTCCTTTTCTTCTGTCCCCTTTACTTTCTCCTTCTTCTTCCCCCTTCTTATCCTCTCCTTCTCGCCTTTGATTTCACCCTTCTTCTTTCCTCGCCTTTCTTCCTTTCTTTCCTCACTTTTCTCCTCCTTCTTTCCCTCTTACCACTCTCCCTTCTTTTTCCCTTCTTCCTCCACTTTTCTTCCTTCGTTCTCCCTTTCGTACTCTCCCCTTCATTTGTCCTCTTCTGTCCGCCCTTCATTGTTCCTCTTCTTTCCCCTTTCTTTTTCCTCTTCTTCCCAAAACTTGATTTTCCTCTTCTTTCTCTCTGCTTTCCCCCTCTTTTTCCTCTTCCTCTGTTTTCCCCCTTCTTTTTTCTCTTCTTGCTCCTGTTTTCCCTCTTCTTTTTCCTCGTCTTCCCCCTTCTTTTCCTCTTCTTTCCCCCTATCTTTTCCTCTCTTCCCCCTTCTTTTTCCTCTTCTTTCCCCCTTCCTTTTCCTCTTCTTCCTCCCATCCTTCCCCCTTTTCCCCCCGCTCTTTCCCCCAATCCCGCCCATTCGCCAGGCAATCCCCCCAGGGTTCCTGACCGACGTTCTGACCCCTGTGGCGCCTCTGTTCCCTCGCAGGGAAAGCCGAGGCACCAGGCTCACCTCGTCAAACCCCAGCTCCTCCTCCTCGGCTCGCGCAGCTGCCCGCTCGGTTCCTCCTCCCACCAGGTCCATAGCCAACAGTGTGCCTCCCGCCAGCCAGCGGTACTTTGTCCACCAAAGCCACTCCTTCACCTGACCCCACCCCCAGTACAGCCAGCCGGCAGCTGGACAGGAAGAAAGAACCCAAAAAAGCCGATTATACAACCACCTGGTGAAGGTGGTGGTGCCAGCCGTGATGGTGCCCGCGCAGAGCCGCGCCTTCCAAACCGTGTGAGCATCCCCGGAGCATCCCCTGAGCATCCCCTGCCCCGCAGCGCTGCTTGGCACAGCACCGGGGAAAGGCCAAAAATTGTCACAGCACCGGGGACATGCCGAAAATTGTCACAGCACCGGGGAAAGGCCGAAAATTGTCACAGCACCGGGGAAAGGCCGAAAATTGTCACAGCACCGAGGAATGCCAAAAATTGTCACAGCACCGGGGAAAGGCCAAAAATTGTCACAGCACCGGGGAAATGCCAAAAATTGTCACAGCACCGGGGAAAGGCCGAAAATTGTCACAGCACCAGGGAATGCCAAAAATTGTCACAGCACCGGGAAACGCCGAAAATTGTCACACACAGCACCGGGGAAACGCCAAAAACCGTCACAGCACCGGGGACATGCCGAAAACCGTCACAGCACCGGGGAAACGCCGAAAATTGTCACACACAGCACCGGGGAAAGGCCAAAAATTGTCACAGCACCGGGGAAAGGCCAAAAATTGTCACACACAGCACCGGGGAAATGCCGAAAATTGTCACAGCACCGGGGAAACGCCAAAAATAATTGTCACAGCACCGGGGACATGCCGAAAATTGTCACACACAGCACCGGGGAAAGGCCAAAAATTGTCACAGCACCGGGGAACCGCCAAAAATTGTCACACACAGCACCGGGGAAACGCCAAAAATTGTCACACACAGCACCGGGGAAACGCCAAAAATTGTCACAGCACCGGGGAAATGCCGAAAATTGTCACACACAGCACCGGGGAAATGCCAAAAATTGTCACAGCACCGGGGAACCGCCAAAAATTGTCACACACAGCACCGGGGAACGCCAAAAATTGTCACACACAGCACCGGGGAAAGGCCAAAAATTGTCACAGCACCGGGGAACGCCAAAAATTGTCACAGCACCGGGGAACGCCAAAAATTGTCACAGCACCAGGGACATGCCAAAAATTGTCACAGCACCGGGGAACGGCCAAAAATTGTCACAGCACCGGGGAATGCCGAAAACCGTCACAGCACCGGGGAAACGCCGAAAATTGTCACAGCAGCGGGGAAATGCCAAAAATTATCACAGCACCGGGGACATGCCAAAAATTGTCACAGCACCGAGGAAATGCCGAAAATTGTCACACACAGCACCGGGGAAACGCCAAAAATTGTCACAGCACCGGGGAAACGCCGAAATTGTCACAGCACCGGGAAAATTCCAAAAATTGTCACAGCACCAGCCACTCAGCAGCGCTAGGATAGATAGATAGATCTGCTCCTGGTCAGCTTCATCGTGAGCACTCGGGATTATTCACACCGCCAGAAAACCCTCCCGACTCCTTTTCTGAACATCTCACTGAGTCAGACCCCTCTTGATTCTGATTACAGAAAGATTTTCAGAAAGATCTTAGACAAGAATTACTATTTGAGGGAAAATGAGCTTCTTTTTAAATTTATATTTATTTGTGTGGTTTTTTCCCTTTTAAAAATGAGCATTAAAAAACCCTATTGCACAAAAGCGTGCTGTAAGTGAAACTGTTGAGTGAAAAGATAAGCCCCAAACCTCTGATTCTGATACAGAAAAGATACGAAAGATCTTAAGAAAAAAATATTGGAGGACAAAGGGAGCTTCCTTTTTAATCTTTTTTTGTTGTTGTTTCTTCCCTTTTAAAAATGAGCATAAAAACCTAAGGCAGCAAAGCGTGTGCTGTCGACGTGAAACGCTGTGTGAGTGAAAGAAAGCCAACTCTGATTCTGATACAGAAAGATTTACGAAGATCTTTCAAGAAAGGAATTATTGGAGGGAATAGGGAGCTTCTTTTTAAATTATTCCTCTTTTATTCTTGCGTTTTTTTCCCTTTAAAAATGAGCATTAAAAAACCTACCGGTTAGCAAAGCCATGCTGTCGAGTGAAACTGTGCGAGTGAAAGAAGCCAAACACTCTGATTCTGCTACAGAAAAACTTCAGAAAAATTTTAAGAAAGATTTATTAGAGGAAAAGAGAGCTTTTTAAATTATCTTTTATATTTTTGGTTGTTTTTTCCCTTTAAATGGCTACCACTGAGCGATAAAAACCATACGGCAGCAAAGCCGTGCTGTTGAGTGAAACTTGTGTGAGTGAAAGAAGCCAAACCTGCAGGATTTTTTTAAAAGGGGATCAACAAAGACTTAAAGATGCATAATATTCAGAGAGGTTTCTTGTGGGGACGGGAGAAAGTCTCCCAGACTGGTTTCTGCGAAAGAAGTTCTTCGAAGATTGTGCTGTCTTAGTGAAGATTTTGAGGCTGAGTGGTGTCAGCAGGTGCTCTCACATGTGTTGCTGCATTCAGTGAAATACGGGAGGCTGTAACTAAAATTAATTAAAAGGATCACTCCCAAAGGACAAGAGATGCAGCAATTAAGGTTGTCTAAAATAAAACCTTGCTAAAAGAGAAAGACCTTTTTCTGTCAAGAAAAAACAGAGGTGCTTAATTGCCAGAATAAACTTCGGGCCAGAGGCCTGACTCTGCTCGCCGTGTGGCAGCACTGCAGGCCAGGAGTAGCCCCACTGGAGGGGTGCCCGTGGCCACTGAGGCTCTAGAGAGACAGAATGGCACTGAACCAGCAGGGAGGCACTGCCCATAGATGGGAGGGGCCACCAAGGTACCAAAAAGCTGGATGGAGCCTTGGGAAAGCTCTCAGCACTGCCAGTGCAGAAACTGGCCAGGTTTTGTGCTGGAGAAACCTTATGGGAAAGTTCTCCCCAAAAGTGAGTGAGCAGCAGTGGCCCAGCGTGAGCCCCAGGAAGGCCTGAAGGGGTTCCCTGGAGAGGAAAAAACGACACCTGGGACAGGTAAAACAAGCACAAATGCTGCTCGCCATCAGACATTCTTTGTGTGCAAGGCTGGGTCCCACTTCCTACACCAAATGCTGCGGCCATTGGGCCTGGGCTGAGGCTTAAACCTTTAGCAAACCTTAAAAAATTGGCAAGAATGTAAAAAAAATTAATTTTTTGTGAGCAAACCAGGTATAAGCATTTCCACGGAATATCGAAGTTAGGAAGGATGGAGGAGGGACAGATGCAGAATTCTGTCCCTGATTTTTCCTCTGAAGACTTGGCTTGAGCATGCTACACACAAAACACTGAGCTTGTTAGCGGTTCTAGGTTCCTGTATCCCTAGGACTGGTGATTTTTCTGTTCCAAAAATCGAGCGTGTTTGGGTTTTTCTTTCCCCCACTGGAGGGAGGGAAAGGCGTTTCTCCAATTGTGTGAAAGAGCCTAAAGAAGATTGTGAGCACAGGAAGAAACAGATCTGTAATTTTTCACTCCAGGATTTGTCATTAATCTCCCTTTTCTGACCGAGACCCCAGAATTTCTAATTTCTTACACTTTGAGATCTTGACAACCTGATCAAATGCCAAGCCCTGCTTGGCTATTTCCACATGGGAAGATTTTTCAAAACTTGCCCTACACTCATGTTGAGAACTTCCGCTTCCTAGGAGCAGTCAACTCAAAAAGATTCACTGCTTCTCTAAGCCAGATTTAACCTTTGGCAGGGACAAACTCCTGATGGCTGTGCAGGGAAAACATCCCAGCTTTAATAAACCTGGCATGAGGTGTGTGCACAATGCTCTCTGCCCCGGCAGCTTGCTGGGCGCGTGGATTCTCTGTCCTTCCACCCTGGGTGCTCCAGGATCCATCCTGGAATTCAGCTGCCTGGCAAGACAGCAGCTCTGAGTGTCTGGGATTCCCTCTGCAGCTTGGTTTTATCCTGGAGCCCTGCAAGTGCAGGGTGCTCAAGCCATTCCAGAGCTGGGAAAATCCCAAAAGCAAGGCCACAGGATGGTCGAACAGGAGGGCCTGTGGGTTCCCCTGTGGGTGCTCACTGGCTGAACATCTCCCTGCTGAGGTTTCTTCCTCAGCCAGGTTTTATGAGCTCTCAGAGAATTTTACCACACCTGAGAGAGCCCAGCCACCCCCAATGGCATAAAATCAGCAGGATGGCTTCATGAGGTAGGGCTGGAGACAGAAAAAGCGTTTAATTAAAGACAAAATAAAACAAGGCCCTCACAGAGAAAAACCGCAGCAAGGGCAAGGGTTTTGCCCTGCTAAACACCCCACAAAGGGGATCTTCTTCTTTTTCTAGTTCTTTTCTTTTCTAGTTCTCTTCTTGTTCTAGTCTCTTCTTTTTCTAGTTCTTTTCTTTTTCTAGTTCTCTTCTTTTTCTAGCTCTCTTTCTTGTTTCTCTTCTTTTTCTAGTTCTTTCTTTTTTCTAGTTCTCTTCTTTTGCTTAAGCTCTCTGTCTGTTCTTCTTCTATTTCCTAGTGAATTACCCAGGCCAGACCCCTTGGCTCTGTCCACTCAGCCCCAGCCCTAAGGAGAAGCAACAAGCTGCCTATTGAGGCGGTCTTGTGCACCAGAAACGGGAGAGACAACTTCTGGGCTTTTTGCCTTTTTTTAAGCAGACAAAACGAATAATTTAGTCCCTCTTCCACAGAGGGAACGTTCCTCCGCTGGGATCCTCACCCTGAGCACAGAGACCCCAGGACTGAGTTGCTCTCCCTGAGCCTGCCCACACAAAACCCAGCGGGGACAGTCCCGAGAGCCAGCAGGGGCAGCTTGGATCCAGCCGGGCTGGCATGGAGCAGAGAGGCAGCCTCTGCCAGCCTTGCAGGGAGGAGGATTTTGCCCTGCAGGATTTCCTGGAGCCCTCGGGGCAGCCCTGGCAGCCCTCTGTGCATGGCTGTGGAACCTCGTTGTCTGAGAACGCTCTGGGGCTTTGGCAGGCCACGCAGAGGGGCAGTGCCTGAATCCTGCTCTGGGGGATCCATCCTGGCTGCTCCGAAGCCCTGGCTGCTCAGAATTTTCCCAGCCCCTGGGATGGAGGAGATTCTTTACAATTGGTTTTTTTGAAATATTTTTTATTTCACTGTTTTCAATGTCTTCTAAATGAGAGCTAGCAATCCCTCCTAGGGCTATTTCTGTTCTTTTTACAGCATTAACAATAGTTGTGTGAAAGGTTAACACAAAATGCCATTACTATCTACTGCTGCCCCAACCTAAAGGTTGGAAATGTTACACTAAATGCCCCCAAACTACTATTGCCCCCAATCTACTCAATGCCCCAAAAACTACTATTGCCCCCATCCTGCTTCAATACCCCAAAATTACTTATTGCTTACTATTTGCTTTGCTTTTGAACTGCCACGCTGGGTTTTGTTGGGATGCATCCAGGCCTGGGATGGAGGAGATTCTTTAAATTGTTTTTTGATAATATTTCTAAATTCACTGTTTTCAATGTCTCTAAATGAGGGCTAGCATCCCTCCTTAGGCTATTTCTGTTTTCTTTTACAGATTAAATAGTTTGTGTGAAAGGTTAACACAAAAATGCCATTTAAATCTACCTGCTGCCCCCCAACCTAAAGGCGTGAAAGGTTAACAATAAATGCCCTTAAATCTACTATTGCCCCCAGTCTGCTCAATGTCCCCTCGATGAAATTACTAGTGCTTTACTATTTGCTTTGCTCAGAACTGCCACGGGCTGGGTTTGTTGGGATGCTCCCAGGCCCGGGATGGAGGAGATTCTTGAAATTGTTTTTTTTGGAAAATATTTCCTAATTCACTGTTTCAATGTCTTTCTTAAATGAGAGGCTAAGCATCGCCTCCTAGGCTATTTCTGTTCTTGTTTACAGCATTTAAATAGTTTGTGTGAAAGGTTAACCACAAAATTGCCCATTACATTCTACTGCTGCTCCCCAACCTAAAGGTGAAATGGTTAACACTTAAATGCCCCCAAAACTCTATTATTGCCCCCAATCTAACTCAATGCCCCCAAAATTTACCTATTGCTTATACTATTTGCTTTGCTTTTGAACAGCTCACACTGGGTTTGTTGGGATGCAGGAGGTGTCCAGGTCTCTGCTCCAGGCCCACACATCCACGCGAACTCCCAGGGAGGGAAAAGTTCTTCACCAAAGGGAGCGGAGAAGGTGATTCATTCCAAAGGGATTCGATTTTCAAGCTCCAGGTCCACCAGGAGTTGCATAAGGGAAGCAAAATAAGCCAAACCTGTTTTGTAAAAAATAGTGTATTAAAGCATTTACTGTCAATACAGCTGTTAATGAACTGTGTATTAAATGCCTACCATGTTATGTAAGCTTTTTTTTTCTCAGCAGCTAAACTAAGCTTCCATCTCTGCTACCTGCTATGATTGGTGTACTTGTACTGGTGTTCTGAACAACCTCAGAGGAAAGCAAATATTTATTATTGATCACTTTAATCAATGATTTAATAATTTTTTTTTTTGGTTTGGTTGTTTTATAAATTAAAGGTTGCTGCAGCTGAAGTGCCTGCAGCCTTGAACCAACTCGTACCATTTTCTGGGGTGTGATGCGGTTTTCATTGCTGCAAGCGAATCCAAAGGGGAAAATAAAAAAGGCTGGACGTTAAAAATTACCATGCTTTAAGGCTAAGCTAAGCAGGCCATGTGGCACGCTTGTGCACATTTGCATGGGAAGCCGTGGGGGAAAGCTGTGTGCTTTTTTTTCCTGGGCTGATTGTTCAGTCTAAATTGAGGGTTGACATTTCACAAAAGATTGTTGAAACTCTGGGGGCGATGCACGGAGGCCAATGTGGTTTTATTTGGGGATTAAACCCCAGCATATTCGGCTATATCTGGGATATTTGGGGATCTGGGATATTATTTGGCTGAGATGCAGGTTGCTGGAAGCCCAACCTGAAATAAAAGAATGCCAGCCACAACAACGGACAACAACCCCTGGTGGCTTCACCCTGCCCTGCTGTGACCTTGCTGCTGTGCCCAGCCCACGTGCTGGCTCTGATATGGGCTGCCGAGGAGAGCAGGAAACTTGAGCTGTTTCAGCCAGTCCAGGTGCTCTTGCAGATAAACCTGCGGGGGCAGCTCGCAGCAATGGCTGTGTTGAGGTGCTAAAGCCATATTCCTCTTGTTGGTTCCATCCATCAAAAGGAAGTCTTGCAAATTTTAATGAAGATGAGTCTTGACTCATCAGTTTCCACAGATCTGGAGCTCCAAAAGTGGCGGTGGCGTAAAAACATCTCTATTTTTTTTTTTTTAATTAGCACATGAAAGACTCTCTTCTCCTGAAATTCATAATTCTGTAATGCCCAAGAGAGGTTCTGAACTGTGTCATTTTGTTCGCTACTGGGCCAAATGCTTGCCATTAGTTTTAAACTCAAGGAATATTGTCCTTAGGACCTCTTTTTATAATTATGCATTAGATTAACTCAAAGAATATGTTCCTGAATTAAACTAAACCATTGGTGTACTAGAGGTAAGAAAAATTGCCATTTCTTTGAAATGTTTTTATTAAAACAAAGTCAAGCGCCACCAGAATTAAACTGGTTGCAGAAGTATCCAATCCAGGCGCCGGGGGTGGGATTTAGGGGAGCCAAAGGTTGCCGTGCTTGGTTTCTCTCAGCCTTTTCTTTTCCCCGGGGTTGGTTTTGCAGAGGTGTCCAGACATCGACAATCCTCGCTTGAAATGTGGCGAGCAAAAATTGCGACATAATTGGTATGTAAAACAAAAACGGGAGTGACAACACAGTGGTCGTCACAGGTGTGGCCTGTCTGTCCCCTAACTCAGAGGCAAACGCTGCTCCTGCTCCCCAGCGGAGTGGTGACATTAAAAAACCTCAGAGGCTCAGCGAGTTTGCTTGCAGTGCAGAAGTTGTACAAGATCGGGAATCTGGGGTTATTTTTAACCCGGCTGAGAGGGGGGAACCCCGTGGGAAAGGAAGGCAGGGCCTCGGAAATGGGTGTGATTTTTCAAACTTCAGTGTTGTATTAAATAGATTTTATATAAAAAGTGGCTGCCGTTGGTGAGCAGCAGGAATGCCTTTTGAAATAATCTCCCTTCTCCTCCCAATTATGTTTTAAAACCCTGAAAGGAGAAGCAGCGCTATGATACACTAAATTCACTCCCAAAATCACATTAACTGGAAGAAAAAAACCTCCACACTAAACACTTTAACGAAACACTTTCAGCCTGCCAAGCTTTTAATTGGGGTGTGAATATCAAGCAAATAGGCTCCTTTTGTCCAGTTAACAGCCCTCTAATTTCTGATTGGATGAGTCACTTGAAAAACTGCTCTCCTCCCTGCACTGACTCCCACTGCGGGTGTCAGCTTGCCCTGCCCTCGCTCCCAGGCACTGCTCAGCACTCTGGATGTCAACCGTTGCATCCCCAGCTAGCTATATCCCTGGCTGCGACCGTAATTCTCCCGGCCTTAAAATATATCAACCCCCAAAAAACCACCCCAATGGCGAACAGCAGGGGTGCTGCGGTGGGCTCGGTGGGAATTACACTGAGGAGCATCTCTGGAGTAACCCTGGAGCAGCACAGCAGAGCAGGCTGTACTCTGGACATGGGGGAGTGTGCTTTGCACACCTGAGTGGGAATTACACTGAGGAGCATCTCTGGAGTAACCTTGGAGCAGAACAGCACAGCAGCCTGTACTCTGGACAGGGTGGAGGTTCTTTGCACACCTGAGTGGGAATTACACTGAGGAGCAACTCTGAAGTAACCCTGGAGCAGAACAGCACACTAGCCTGGACATGGGGGAGTGTGCTTTGTACACCTGAGTGGGAATTACACTGAGGAGCATCTCTGGAGTAACCCTGGAGCAGAACAGCAGGCTGTACTCTGGACAGGGTGGAGGTTCTTTGCACACCTCAGTGTGAATTACACTGAGGAGCATCTCTGGAGTAACCTTGGAGCAGAACAGTACATAAGCCTGTACCCTGGGCATGGTGCAGTGTGCTCTGCCCACCTCAGTGGGAATTACACTGAGGAGCATCTCTGGAGTAACCCTGGAGCAGAGCAGCAGAGCAGCCTGTACTCTGGACATGGGGGAGCATGCTTGGCACACTTTACCACTTTGTTCTGTGGGAATTACACTGAGGAGCATCTCTGGAGTAACCTTGGAGCAGCACAGCAGAGCAGGCTGTACTCTGGACATGGTGCAGTGTGCTCTGCACACCTGAGTGGCAATTACACTGAGGAGCATCTCTGGAGTAACCCTGGAGCAGAACAGCAGAACAGCACACTAGCCTGGACGTGATGCAGTGTGCTCTGCACAGCTGAGTGGGAATTACACTGAGGAGCGTCTCTGGAGTAACCCTGGAGCAGAGCAGCACAGCAGGCCGTACTCTGGATGTTCTCGGCACACCTCCCCTGGCCAGGTGCACCTGCCCTTACCTGGGGGGGCACAGCTGGTGCTCCATGACCCAGAGCCCCTTCCCCTGTCCAGCCTTTAACCTTCTGCACCCCAATTCCAG
>NDFG01004064.1:0-10477 GCA_002167245.1 Sporophila hypoxantha
TCTTTTTCCCTTTCTGGCCTCATAACAAAACTCAAGTGAATCAATGGTGTGCCCAAACTTCTGAAATAGTCTAGGACTTTCAGTATCTTCTACACAAAGAAACAGTGGGGAAAGATTTGTCTTTTATTTATTCATTACTTAATCAGGGCAGACTACTGTCTAAAAATACCTTGCTCGAGATCATGATAGAAATCTCTCACACATTTTTCCAATTGCTTGGGCTACACTATGATCCCTACTGTTTTACATTCACATTGTTTTCTCTTTGTGGCTTAAAAATCTCCATTTTTCCCGATAAATTACACTTGCCTGTAACTCAAGTGATCATTTTCCCCCCAAGACTTGATTTTTGTTCTGCTTTGGCATCATCACTTGAGTAAAAACTAAAAGTAATTAAAAAACTAAATAACTAAATAAATCAAACGGGAAGGGAAGGGAAGGGAAGGGAAGGGAAGGGAAGGGAAAAATATCTTTTTTGGACCTGTCTCTTATACACATCTAGATGTTTATAAGAGATTGGCTATGACTTCTGCTATTCTCTTAAAAAAAAAAAAAAAAAAAAAAAAACGTGAAACAGAAAAGGGACAGAGGAAAAACCTCTAATGAGAAGGGGAAATGTTAATTGTGGCTGGAGGTGACAATGAACAATAATAAATTGCAGCTTTGCTATTGTATCTCTGATCAAAGTACTCTCAGGCTGCAGCAGAGCAAAAGCTCAGCTCCAAGGGAGGATGATGTTTCTCAAAATCCTCGTGATCCCTGCAGGTCCTCCTGAAGAGCAGAGAAAACACAAACACTGAACCACAGTTAGATAAAATTTTTCTCTGTCTCAGACTTGCTGCCAACAAGGCTCCTGTTTCTCCCTGTATCTTTTTGTCTGTCTCCAGCCTAGTGGCTACAGCGGGTCCAAGACAATGCGCTGCCCCTGAGTACAGAAACTCCCCTAGTGGAAACACTCTTACCAAGCAGAATCTGGCCCACAATTTATTTGCTGCCTTGCTTTATTTAAGAGTGATGCTAAGATTGAAATTTTCAACTTAAACTGATATATGTTAGGCTACCCAACCTGCCCGTTAGCAGGCAAAACTTTTTAGGTGGGCTGAGCCATTGCTGCTGCCAGGCTCATCTCTGGGAGTTGCAAAGGCCACCTCTGAAAAGCAGAATAAGGGATACTCCTAAGTGGATGCTCCTAAGTGTTSCTAAAGAACCCAGTTCTTAGGAAGCCATGCTTAACAGACTTTTAGTATAAAAATATACCCCTAAACATAATTGGAAGCAGCAGAAGCTACTTTGCCATACCCATACCTTTCTGAGCAAAACATGGAGAAAAATTTTGGTACATTTTCAGAGATTCTTTCTAGAATTTTCAATTTTACTTTCTGTGCCACCCTTGGCCCTCAAGCCCCAAAGCGTTTCTTAAATTTAGCAAAGGAAAACAAGCTCTACCCAGTGACACATTTATAGCTAAAATCTGCTCTCTGTGCTGCCTTGGTTGCAGAAACAGGCACAGGCTGAATGAGAGAAGCTGAGAACTTGTTATGTAAAATCTACAGCAAGTGAGCTTTTCTAGTGCTATTATGCTTTGACCCCTTATTTTGGCACAGTAACAAAACCACTGAGACTGGACAGTTATAGGGTTTCACAGGCTTTTTTTTTACAATTGTAAATATACCCGGCAAGAAAAAACGGGGTCAGGAGGCGCGGATAGGAGGGGAGTCTATCAATCACGAGTTTAAGAAAATACAGGCTATCATAATCGACAATGTAGGCTGCCCATTCTCTCCATCTTGCATGCTCCCCTGTCCACAAGCCAGTCCAATAAAGGAAGGGCCGGGGGAGACGAGCCTCACAAGTGATGAAAAAGAGAAGCTGCAGGCTTGACTTGTTTTTTTTGTTTTCACACAACTCACATCATATATGTTAATTCAATAGGAGTGAGGCAGGAGGGAGGGGGGGGCTGGGGGTGGTTGTGTTCAGTCATCATTACACATCTCTGGCTCTTTCATTATCGCCTGTCTTTGGTTTTCACATCGAAGCCCTTCACAAACCTGCTACAGTGATTCAGAAAAAACTCACTTGTTCTTCCTGGCACCTTGTGACCTCTGCTCCTCTGGCATTTTGTTCACACAACAAAATTCCACTTTAGCTAATATTTTTAACCAGTATATTTTTTGCTGTTCTTGGTTTCGTGGCAGGAGTAGGTGGGTATAGGGTGCTGGGCGCTGTTTGATCTTTCAGAGTCTCTAGATCTATTTGTACACTATTTTTGAGCCAACGCCAGCACCACAATCAATCACGCCTTCTGTCACACTTTTTGCTACCTATATCTCCCCTTATCTGTCGAACGACCCTCTTCCTGCACGAATAATAAGACCAAAGATAGATGAGCCAAAAATAAAAACAAGCGACGGAAAGGGCAAGGTGTGGCGGGGGGTGCGGGGCGAGGGCGGAAGGGACCGTGGGAGGCGAGGAGGGGGTAGTGGTGGTGGGGCCGAGGGGCTACTGATAATAACCCAACACCAAACTTTTTGGGGGGCAGACTGATGGGTTGCGGTTGGGGGGGGGAGAACCAAACAGAAAAGGACAAAGAAGACATAGGCGCGGGGAAGAAAAGAATAAGACAACAATAAAAAGAGAACAAGAAAAAGAAAATAAAGAAAATGCCAACACAACAAAGGGGGGGGGTGACCTCACCAGATTAAATTTTGTTTTGGTTTGGTTTGGGGGGGTGGGCACCCCCCCCATCAAAACGTACTTTTTTTTTGTTTGTTGTGTTTGTTCTATAGTTTTCTTCTTTTTTTTCTTAAAATATGTTTGTTCATTCTTTATTATAAATCTGGGGTTAACTTGTTTTGTACTTCTATATCTTCAACAGTGAAATATTCCGCTACCCGGAAAAAAAGTGCTCAAACATAAGTTAAGGAAATAACTTTACAAAAGAGTATTAATGAAAAAAAATATTCACAAGCAGAGAGTGAGATAATAAAAAAAAACTTAAATCCTATTTTCCGGGTGGGGGTGTAAATTATTGTCCCCCCAGAAGGGGTTAAAAAAAAATCCTTTGGCCCCCCCCCCTTTTTGGTGTTGGCTTTCTCCCTCTTTTTTGCTTTCCCCTTTTCCCCCCCCTTTCCCTCCCCCCCCCCTGTTTTTCAAAAACCTGAAATAAACAAAATTTATAAAGTGGGGGGTTGCCCTCCCCCCCCCCCCCTGACACACCAAAAAAAAATGGGGTTTTAATATTCTAAACAATAAATATTTATAAAGGGAGAGCAATACATGGAAATAAAGTCACATGTAGGAAAACACCATATAGAGGAAACAATGACGTAGAAGAAAATCTGCAAAAGACACAATAAAGACAATCACCACATATACTGAACAAGAAAAAACTTCCCAAAAAACAAGTTGAAGCGTAGATGGATCAGGGGTATAATTATAACACAAGATTTGGTATACAGTTAATGGGAGGGGGAGAGGGGCGACCGGGCAGTTGCCCCCATAAGTTAGATGCAGTATTTTGCATATTACTGGCTAAGTCTCCCCCCACGCCCAAACCACACCCATTGATGGTAGAGGGCAGATAAAACACCCCTCCCACACCACTCAAACCTCTCCCGTCATCCTCACTCCGCACACTTGCATGTGTGGTGATAGAGTCCCTTCATTTTGCTTATGTTTGCAAAATCTCTATATGTATTTTCCCCATTTCTTCTGGTTGCAGTCTCTGTCATGACGTTGGGTTGTCAGCTCAAATGAAACAGATTTAATAAGAAAAGACCAACACTTTACTAAAAAACACAATTTAGAAACACTTGCTATTTCTGAGTTCTCTACGTCGCTTTTCCCACCTGTCACCCTAGTGCGATCTGGACCTCCTACTCTCCCTTCCCTACTGTCCTGCTCGCCTTGTTGAGCCCTCCTTCCCCAGCCTTGCTCGATTTTCTCCTCTTCAGCATTCTACTTGGGCTTCTATACGTTTCCAAAAGCAAGGACCCTCCTTACATCCTGCTTGCCTCCTCCCCTCTTTCTCTCTCTCTTGCCCTCTTGTTTTTCTTTCTGGTTTCTCCCCCCGCCCCTTTCTCAGCAGATCTTGATACACACCCACGCCATCTCCTTGCACACCTCCACGCGATGCAGGATCACTGAAACTCCCCAAACGCTGTTTAGCCGCTCCGCAGTTCCCTGCGCACATCCGAGTGCGCTGCAGCGGTAACCCCAAGGCAGAGGAGGGAACACCTTGCTGTCACTGCCCGCAGCACAGAGTCCTCTATGTAGTGTGTATTTTGTGTAGAGGGGAGGGGGCGCGCGTGGGATGGGAGGGGACGGTGGTGGAGGGGTGCCCTAGATATAATAATCTAAAGATGAGTACGCCACGCAACTACCCTACGGAGACCTCTAGGAGAGGTCCCCCCTCTCTGCGCCTCTCCCCCTCTGCCCCTCCCTCATAACGGAAAAGACGATAATAAAAGAGACAGGGGGCGGTGGAACCTATAATATCCACGAAAAACACACAAATAATGCAGAAAAAATCCTCCACGCTTTTTTTTTTTTTCCTGATGATGAAAAGTTCTCATTCTGTCGCCCACTCACACAATCCCCCCTCCCCCCTCCAACCAATATGTTTTACTACAGTCTTATGCGCTGTAACGCTTGTCTACTAAAAGCGACTCGTACAATAAAGACACCACTTACCAAAATGTGATCTTTGCACGAGGGGTCTGGGAGGAAGTTGTTAATCTCTTCCTCCGGCGTGGTAATCTCCCTCTGTTACTCCCCCCTCTAGGCCCTCATCTCATGCCTTCTGCGTTCCACGCCCTCTGGTACCATCTCGCCGCGCTCCAACGTCTTCTTGCGTCGCTAGGTCTATTGTTCTCTTTCTTTGACATGGTTAGAGGGGCAGAGAGAGTGGTGCGCGCGGGGAAGGTCGGGAGGGTCGCAAGAGATGGTGGGGGACAGGAGGTGTGCGGGCTTGGGCGGGGCGAGGGCTGGCGCAGTTGGAGGGTTTAGGTTTATAAACTACACTTCTTCTCATATTAAAATAATAGTGGAAATCTAGATCTGTCCACAAGACTGCACACAATTAGAATATACTGAAGTGGACATAGAAGAAAAAAGGAAAAGAAATAAAAGGAGGGACAAAAAAACCCCATAATCATATAGGGGGATTCATTTCAGGCTTATCCAGAAAGAGGAATTTACCAAAGAACGCTCGCGTCCCACAATAGAAGAAAACTAGAGAGCCCTCCCGCGCATCTTTTCCTAGCTCCTTGCATCTATTTTGCCTTTCTCCTTCAACATTATGACTAATTTTTGGCATTGACACCTGCCCTTCGCCCTTCCTTTCGCCCCTCTCCCCCCCACCTCTCAACCCCTAGGCTTCCCAAATTACTGTTGGCAAAAGACTAAAATTAAGAACTAGGTAGATGTTGAACCACCTGGTAAGGGGTTTGTCACCGTGTAGAAAGCTGTTAATTTGAAACATCGGCAAAGTGGACAGACCCTTGGTGCTGGAGAAAAAAAAGAAGCGCAAGACCCGAAAGCAGACGGGACACAAAGAAGAAAAAAAGAAAGAAAAAAAATCTTTGCTCTCGTGGTCGTGGCCGACAGGGAATGTGCTGCAATGTCAGGGTGTGAAAAGCCTGCATCGAGGTGGCACAGCCCGTGTCAGGTCTTTTTATGATATTACGGAGAGAATTGTGCATGGAAGCTGCCCTTTTGGGCTTAAAGCTCAGTGGGGCGAGCAGGGAGAAGGCCTGGTAGGGGAGAGTGGGGCCGCGCAGGGAGTCAATGGCTGAGAATACGACGCAGTACACGGTCTCCTTTGTGCGAGGCGGACACGTGTACCGCGTGTACCACACACAGCAGCCAACGACTGCCACGTCCAGCCTCCTGAACTGCTGCAGACGCGCGACGGAAAACCCATCCATCGCCTCGGCTGGCTGCGTGCCTGCCTGGCCTTTAAGCCCTTCAGCCCACCCGCTGCGCGTACCCACCACAGACGTTATCTAAACTCTTGCTAGGCTGAGACCTGGAACATCCCACGCTTCAAGCACCTCGACAGCATTATCAGTCACAAAAAATGCAGTACTTCTGTCATTCACACACTGTTATACATCCTGTAACATCCAGTCATTGGCTTCCTTGACCAGTTCGTGTTGCTGTCCCTTTACAGTCCCTTTGCTGTTCTCTAAGCTCCTCAGCTGGACAATGCCAGTCTCTTCCTCACTCACTTCAAGGTTCTTTACATGAAATGGTTGATTAGTTCCTTGTCTAGTTTCAAAGAGGATTGTAGAGTTCGAGACTGGGAGATAGGTAAACATAGACATGCTCTTCTGGTTAACTTTGTTAGCATTGTAGAGCGCGGATTTGGCCACTTACCTCAGAGACGACATTTCATGGAGTGTTCAGCGTCTAACGCTAACCTTCTGGGTTTTTAATATTATTTTGAAAAAGCGGATCCTGCTTAGATTTGAAGAACTCATGGAAAGAGAAATCCACTCCATTCCTTGGAAAGCTTATTCGCCAAGGACTGAGAGACATAATCCTCCTTCACTCAACCCCAAAACATGCGTCCTCTGTCCTCTCTAAACCCCCGACCATTCTGTCACTGAATTCACTCCTTCTGCTACCGCTGCCCTCCTCATCTCCACATGCCTGTTATCGTGCCAGCACCTTAAAAAGACCTCTTATACCTTCTTAGCTGGCTCCCTCCCCATCGAGGAATACTCTACCTATAACCTGTGAGCAATTCAGAGCTCTTCATCACGCGTTTGAGTACCCAGCTTCACGCAGCACTGCGAGCCTCTCATCTCTCCCCTGTCTCCAAATGAAAATTCAGATAACTTTATATCCCTTCTTGCTTCAGGTCTGTGTCCCTTCTGCTGCCTTCCACCACTTTTTCCAATCATGCTCTTTTTTTTAAATATGTTATATTTAAGTATTGTGCTGCGCAGAGAGGCATGAGTGTCGTGAAGGGAGGGGGAGGGGGCGGCGCAGTGCGTGGGCGTGTCTTTGGAGGCAGCGGACGCGTGGGGGAAGGAGTGGGGGTGAGAGGGAGGGTCGGATGTGGCGTGTGGGGGGGCGCCGGGGAGGCGGGAGGGGTGAGGGTGGTGGGGGACAGGGGTTGGAGGCACCCACGCCCCTCTCCTTTCTTCGCCTCTCTCCCCCACAGTCAACTCTCCTCGACGCACCTCCTGGGCATCATACCCTCATCCCTCTGTATGATTCCCAGTACTATGTTCACTATCATGAAGGCATCCGCACATCTCGAGACAATTCTAGTCATGGCAAGACATCACCACTAGACGCACAGACACACAGCGCTGTGATTTAGCATACCTATTTACAATAACAATCTACTGAGAATTTATAACCAGCACACCTTACATACCGGCAGTGGATCTAATATATAAGCTGGGGGGGTCGCAGACATTACTATGCACTGAGGAAAACCCTATAGCACAATATGAGAGCCAAAAATACGCAGTGAGAGAGAATCGCCAATTCAGATACCCCAAAGACAAATGATCAGTAAAATTAAAGATAACTATTCAGAAGAGAGAAATCTCTCAAAGAACCAAGGATCTGATCCCAATTTCACACTGAGTTCTGTGAGCTAATGCAAAAGTGGATAATAAGCTATACACACACAAAAAGCAAATATAAACTCAGTAACAAACCCGCAGCCACCAAGCTGCCCTAAAAACACTGAGAAATAACACTGCATTTTCTGTTCAGCTACCTCTGGTCAACTCATTTATGGTGGATTTTTAAAGATTATAATTGTGTCTGTTGTCTATTTTCTTCTTCTTTTTTCTTGGGCAAGGTCTGGATGCCTCAGTTGTTGTGTATATTTGACATGTGGCAAGTGCTTAGGAACTTGGGTTCTTGTCCACAGTTTCTTTTTTTTTCTTTCTTTCGTCATACGAATACTAACTCACAAACTACCTGTACTCCTTTATTACATACATAGCTTTCAAATTCTCATTTAGTGATTTTATTTATACCCTAGATTGGATTAATCTATTGCAATGAGTGGTCTCATGCAAGCACAATTTTAAGAAAGACCAATTTTGCAGATTTTCATATTTTCAGTGTTATCTTTGTAGATTTCTTACTTAGTAACTGTTGTCTATATACTTGTATTTTACAGGGTTATCTTCCCCCCTCAACACTAATGACCCTTCCTTAAAGTAGCTAAAACCTCAAGGGCATCAGCCATGCTGAATGACTGTTGATCCTTTCCCAACTGCAGTGGTGCGCGTCTTTCATTGGAACTACACCACAAATACAGACACGTTTCTGACTCAACTGAAATACTCTTTTTTACAAGTTCTTTATGTCCATTTGAAGCTCTAAGAGAACCTGATAGCTATGTTTTTCCAATATTCTTTACAGAACATGTAACTTTATTCTGACAGATTTTGTGTTTTTACAGTCTTATGAAAAACCCCAACACATCAAAGCTAGTGATCAGTGTGCTGCATTTTATCTTTGGTACTTATGAGAAAAAAAGGTTTATATTCAGAAATGACATTTTCTATTCAAGTCCCTTAACTAAAAGTTAACAACGAAATTTACCAGACATTTTATTGTGCAGAAAGTCTGTTGGGGGATGAAGAAGTTTTGTTTTGAGCCTTAAATTGAGGCAGACTTAATGATATGAATAACCAGTCTGTGATGACCGATTCCTCATTTATCTTATCCTTCTTTAAACTTCACCAGTCATTTCTACTTTTCGTGCATTCATGTAGTTTTTAGACAGATATGTCTTGCTGGAAAGTTTTGCTGTTTAAAGTGGATTTAATTGAGTTTTAATTGTAGAAACTTATTTTGTGTATGATGACTGGTATTGGGTACTGGGTATTTAGGTGTCTGATGAAGGAGACAAGGCTGGTGGGACTCTCAAAGCAAGGGGGGGTGGAACTAGAAACTTCAAGGCCCTCTTCACCGAATACCATCTGTGATTTCTAGGACACCTCTCCAAGGTCAAAATAGCACGACACCCCCTGGCTGTTAAAAATAGATGTAACTGTTCTAAGAAAGGCATGCAGAGAAATGGGAGGATTTCGGTGAGGGGGTATGTTTAGAAATGTGACCGGCCTTTTTGTAAAAGCTTAACAATGTCCAATTCCTATTGATTCAGTGTCGCCCTCACACTTGACTGCCAGGAGCACATGTGGGCACGGCGGGCGCACAACACACACAAGAAACAAACACACCTTGTCTAGTGAATCAGGTGAATTCTTTTCCAGTAATCGAACGCTCGTCACTGGGGCACCGGGCTGATGCCCCCTGGTCCACAGCGCCTGGCTGCTTCTTGGGTGTGGGAGGGCATGGAAAACCACCCAGCCTGGCCTCAGGTGCTTGGCAAGTGGAGATGTGCGGGAAGTGGTGCTCTGTTCAAAAATTAACTTTTGACTTCCAAAGCTTCAAACCTGTTTAGTACATAAAGTGCAGTGGAGGTTCAACTTCCACACAGCGTCCACAATGTACTATTTTTTGCTGTGCAATGTCCAGAAATTTTCTAAGTCATGTCTTAAAAAAGAATCAACTCTGCATTCCATGTGCAATTGCCTCAAAGGAGTTGTTCTTGTATATGCTGAGAAACTTGGCTAGATACTTCAAACTATCAAACTAATAAGAGTAATATAAATGCAATATAAAGCTCTCCTGTATGTCCAAAAAAGATATTTTTTCCTTCCCTCCTTCCCTTCCTCCCCCCCTCCCTTCCCTTCCTCTTCCCTTTCCCTGTGCCCGTGGTCGCGGCGTCGCGCTTGCCACCTTGGGGGGCGGCGCGTTCCCTACACACACATAAACACCAATACACAATATCATCTTCCTTCTGGTGCCCTGGTGGCCCTCCACCTCCCATCACCTCCCTCCCCCTCTCCCCCCTTCCCTCTCCCCCCCTTCCCTCTCCCCTTCCCTCTTTCCCTTCTCCTTTCCCCTCCCTTCCCTTCCCTCTCCTTCCTCCCCTTCCTTCCTATCCAGAATATGATTTAATTATTAGTAAAATAAATTAGATTATATTTAATTAACTTTATATAGATTTTATACTATACAGATGATGAGGGTGCCAAAGCAGAACAAAAAATCAACAGTCCTCTCCGCGGCGCGGACAAACCTCCCACCACCTCTGAAAACACAGCGCAACGCCTGTCACAATTCTTTTATCGGAATAAATGGTAGATTTTTTATGCCACAAGAGAAAAACATGTGAGATGGTAAAACGGAGAGGATCATATTGTTAGCCCAAGCAATTGAAAAGTGTGACAGAAATTTCTATCATGATCTCGAGCATAGTATTTAGACAGTTAGTCTGCCCTTATTAAGTAATGAATAAATTTAAATTAGACAAATCTTTTCCTGTTTTCTTCTGTAGTGAAGATACTGAATTCTCTAGACTATTTTCAGAAGTTTTTGTGGCACACCATGATTCACTTGAGTTTGTTAGAGGCCATAAGGGAAAAAGAAA
>NDFG01004069.1:0-20480 GCA_002167245.1 Sporophila hypoxantha
CCAACAGGGTCAATTGCTGTGATCCCCCCCGTCACCCCAGCAATGGAAACAGGTTCTGCCCCCACATGTCCCGATGGTATCAGGGTACACTGCACACCAGTATCAACTAAGGCATCGTACTTTTGTGGTTCTGATATGCCAGGCCATTGGATCCACACCGTCCAGAAAATCCGGTTTTCCTGTGCCTCTCCCTGGCTAGAGGCAGGGCCCCTCTAGCCCTGGTTATTATTTCTTTCCTGGGTATACATGGTAGAGGTTCCTTCCAGGCGATCTGACAGATCATACTCAGCAGCTTGGTCATGGGAGGTTGAGGCTACCTTCACTTTACTGGAGTTCCCTCCATTAGTGTTTCCCTCCTTGAAATGACGCACCCGTGCTGCCAGGACAGAAGTGGGTTTTCCATCCCACCTTCCCATATCTTCCCCATGGTCACGCAGAAAGAACCACAGGTCAGCCCGTGGGGTGTACCCTCTCTCTGTAGCTGGGGAACGTTGAGCTCTGACTCTGAGGCCTGTGACTCGCACTGGTGCCATATGGGAACTGGAATTAACATGGTGCCAGCTCCCTAGACAACAGAATTGTTGTTCTTATCTCAAATGAGATTGAGGAAAAAGAATGATTAACCTTGTCCCTGAAATACTCCTGATGTCTGTAAGTTGTATCTTGAGAGTCAGCCAGAATCTTTGTCTGCCACAAACACCTCCAGTGTTTCACCAAGGCATCAGTCATCAAAATGTAATGATGAGTTCTGATGGATTGCTGAGCTTCTTTTGTAATTCTTTGCTAATGATGATGTGCTTTTCTGAGCTTTTCCTTTTGTAATTCTTTGCAGCTGTGCATGATATAAATGACACAATTCCTTCAGTTGGTGTGTGTGTCTTTGGTAGTGACCCTGCCCACTGGAGAAACAGGGCCCCCTCCTGGGAAGGCAGAAACCCTCACTCCAAAATTCCCCCCTTCCTCCTTATTCCCCCCTTCATACCCTGAGCATGATGTCCTCTGGTCTGGGGTACCCCGGGGTCAGTTGGGGTCCCCTGTCCTGGCTGTGTCCCCTGCCAAGCTCCCCTGCAGCCCCAGCCCCTCCCCAGCATGGCTGGACGAGGGGCAGGACAGGCCTTGGCTGTGCTGCAGCTCAGCAGGAACAAAACCATCTCTGCGTGCTCAGCCCTGTCTCAGCACGGCCCCAGCAGTGTCTCAGTGCCAGGGCGCCCTCAGTGCCTGCCAGGGGTTTCCATGGCAACTGCCAGGCCAGGTGACCCAGGTGTCCCGCCAGTGCCGGTTGCCATGGCACCAGTGCCCAGCCCTGCCCCTTTCTGTCTGGCTGACCTGGCCTTTGGCCCTGGCAGTGCCGTTGGCTGCTGGTTCCTGGTGCCTGAGCGGCAGCGCGGCACAGGGCAGGTGGCCATGGCACAAGCCCCCAGCAAGGGATCCCCTCTGGCTCTGGGCACTGACACCAGCCCTGAGCAAGGGGCCCAGGCAGCTTTCCATGGCCACCAACCATCACAAGGGCTCGCGGCATTGGTTGCCATGGCACCTGTGGCCACACCAACCGAGTGTCACTGCAATTGTGCTGAACAGCCCTGGCACCGCTTTGTCCTCAGGTTGCCATGGCAGCCGGAGGGCAGCACAGCTGGGGCTCTGCAGGGCCCTGGGCAGACGGAAGGAGCAGCAGAGCAGGGGCTGATCCATCCCCAGTGCGCTGCCCAGCCCAGGGCAGCGTCCCAGAGGTCCTCATGGAGCTGCCAACAACATCCCCCCTCTGCAGCCCTGGCCTCTCCCAGCTCACACAGGTGCCCATCCTTGCAGGCACAGACACGGCAGCACTGGCTCAGCAGCCCCTGTTTGCATTGCACAGAGCAGGGGAGCACCCCATGCTGTGCTGGTGGACATGAACTGAGGGAGCACAAATGCCATCAGCCCCTGGGGCCAGCAAGGGCTGGGGGACACCAGGGAAACCACTCAGCTTTGTCCTGTCTGGCATCAGCCAGAAAGTTTGTTCCCATCAGCTGGGAGTTTCCTGTGCCACTGCAGACGCTGTTGCTCAGAGCCAGGGCTGCCTGGCAGCCACCCCCAAACTGCCCTCAGCATTTCCTTTGCTACTCCTTTGCTTTCTTTACTCTTCCTGCTACAGATTTCTTCCCCTTGCCCACCCCTGTTCCCTCCCCTGCAAACAGCCCATTCCTGTTTTCCCTTTCCTCTCTGGCCCCACTCCCCATTGCAGTTCCTGACTTGGCACCATGGGAACGTCCCTTGGGCAGCAGGATCATCCTCCAAGTGCTGCAGGAATTGTCTGCAGGCTCCTGCACTGCCTCCTGCTGCTCCCTTGCCAGAGGCACCCCAGGCCAGGGGGGCACATCTGGGCTGCTGKGTCTGGCTCTGGGGCTCCCTGCTCTGGGCAATGAGGAGGAGCTGCAGAGGCTCTGCAGGACTGACAGGATGGGCTTTGGGGCTGGCAGGAGAAGCTGAGGGAGCTGGGCTGCTGGAGCTGCTGAAGAGGAGGCCCAGGGATCATCCTGCAACTGCTCCAAGGGTGGTTTCAGAGAATCCCAGAATCAGCCAGGCTGGAAAAGACCTTGGAGATCATCAAGTCCAACCTGTGCCCTGACACTGCCTTGTGTTCCCTGAGCCTCCTCTTCTCCAGGATAAACAACCCCAGCTCCCTCAGCTGCTCCTCACAGGACTTGTGCTCCAGACCCCTCCCCAGCCTTGTTGCCCTTCTCTGGACACACTCCAGCCCCTCCATGGCCTTCCTAAATTGGGGGCCCAGAGCTGGACACAGCACTCGAGGTGCTGCCCAAGCAGTGCTGAGCACAGGGGAAGAATCCCTGCCCTGCTCCTGCTGGCCACACCATTCCTGATCCAGGCCAGGAGCCATTGGCCTTCTTGSCCACCTGGGCACACTGCTGGCCCATGTCCAGCCTGCTGTCCATCCGTCCCTGCAGGTCCCTTTCTGCCTGGCTGCTCTCCAGCCACTCTGTCCCCAGCCTGTAGTGCTGCAGGGGTTGTTGTGGCCAAAGTGCAGGACCTGGCACTTGGACTTGTTAAACCTCACCTTGTTGGATTTGGGCCCTGGATCCAGCCTGTCCAGGGCCCTGTGCAGAGCCCTCCTACCCTSCAGCAGATCAACACTCCCAGATAGCTTGGTGTCACCACAGTTCCATGAGGCCCCAGAGTGTCCCAATGGTCTCCATGATTCCATGAGGCTTCCCAGTGTCACAATGTCCCTTTGGTTCCATGGCACCCATTGGTGCCACAAAGTCCCTTGGTTCCATGGGGCCCTGCAGTGTCACAATGGCCCCATCATGACACCAGGTCCTGCCCTGTCACAATGCTCTGCATGGTCCCACAAGGCCCTGCAGGGTCACAGTGGCCTCTTTGGTGTCTATGAGGCCTCAGAGTGCCACAATGAATTCCTTGGTGCTGCAGTGTCACAATGGAGCCCTGGTGACACAAGATCCCTGCAGTGTCACCAGGGACCCTGGGTTCCATGGGCATCACAGTGTCACAATTGTTCCCTCAGTTCCCAGAGTCCTTGTAATGGAGCAATGCCCCTTGATTCCATTGTCCCAAGGCTCTCACAACTGCTCCATGGCTGGTTCCAGAGAATCACAGAATGAGCAAGTTGGGCATGTGAATTCCAAGCACACACCTCAGCTCTCTGATGATCCCGCACATGCGGAGCCCTGTTTCACACTGGAGCAGAGCAGATGTTGATGGGACAGGAGCCCTGTGGGGCTGTCAGGGACCTGCAGCTTGCAAGGTGCTCTGCTCTCCCTCAGGTGCTCTCGGAGAGATCCAATCTCAGCTGGGCACCTTCAGGGCACAAGTGGCACTGCCTGTTCATGGGCACACAGTGATGTCTGCCTGAAAGGGCAGCAGGTTTTAATACCTGTTTGTTTCATAATATACCAGCAAATCTTTATTATTTGTGTCATTTGAGACTTTTAAGGAATTGCAAAATTTTGTCATCATAACAGGAATTTCCTGGATCTACTGGATTCTCTAACTGATGGCGGAAAGAAATACTGATCTTCACCTCTATCTTGTCACCAACATTCTTAATTTTTCTGGGTCACTTGAGTACTTTTCAGAAATGGCAAAGTTTTGCCACCAGAAGGGGGATTTCCTGGCAGTGTACTGAGGGCAGAATGAGAAGAAATACTGATCTCCATCTACTTGTGTCACATCATTCAGGTCTAATATTTAATCTCTGTTTTCCATCAGGTGTTTCCAGCCTCCCTGGTTAAATGTCTAGAGGCATGTCTTCGGCATCTCTATCGCTAGACCAGCTGGATCTATATATTTCCATCCTCCCAAATTTCCTCCTCCAGATGCTTTCTGTGATATCAATCGCCTTCTCAGCTCGATGGTTCATGCTTTGAGCTTCAAGTGAGTTGCCACGATCTTTCTAAATGTTCAAATAAATACCAACATTAGTCAATATCTTAATTGTGCTTAATATATTCTACAGAATTACCTTTCTTTTGTCTGTCTATAACAGTTCCTTACAGAAATCTCTTTCATGGATGAGATGTGTCAGATGCTTGCTGGAGGACATCCCAGAGAGCTGAGGGAAAGCTTGATGGTTATTAAACATAAGATCATGTTCAAATTCTTGTGTTTTGTGTTGTCAAGAGACCTTTCTGTGCCTCTGAGTGTCACCAGTCCTCTGAGCCCAAAGGCACCAGCACATGATGAGTTGTGTCCACTGCAGGGCCTGCACTTGGACTCTTGCTCTGCACAGGAGAGCTCTCATCCCCCTTTCCTCTTTTCTCCCCCAGGGCCATGGTGGAGCTCCTGACTCAGCCTGAGGTCTGTGCAATAGAGCAAATCTGGGCAGAATCGAGGCAGGGATGGGGGGACCTTGGATCAGCGCTGGGCACAGAAGGTGTTTTCCATTGCTCTGAGACTGTCTGCTGTCCCTTAATATTCAATCTGGTTTTGCCTGATTCCCTTGCTGGGGATGTTTTCAAGCGCTCTCAAGGCCTCGTTGGTACCAAGGGTGAAGGAGCCCTGGCCCAGGCTCTGGCCCTGGGGGAACACGGGGACGCTGCCGGGGGGGTCCTGTCCCCTGTGCCACCCCCAGGGCCCCGGCCCCCCGTCCGCCGTGTCAGACTCTGGGTGCGATCTCGTGGAACATCCTCTGGGGGAGGCCTGCGGGGCCGGGGCGGGGGACCCGGGGGAGCAGGGGACCCCGCTGTGCACGACAGGGTTGGACTGCTCTGGGGAGGCTGGTGAAGGGGGGCCTGGGCAGAGTGACCTCCCCAGGGACCTCACACAGCCCCTGGGATGCACCACAGCCACCTCTGTGACTCAACACAGCCCACCTACTGATGATCAGAGCCCACCTCTGGGATGTCACACAGCAACCCTGTGATTGTCACATGAACCAATATCTGGGGAGTCAGCCGGCTGGAATGTATGCAGCTGCACTTGCGATGTCACAGGAGAATACTGTGATGCTCACAAGTCACCCCCATATTTCACAGTTTTTCTGTGATGTCACAGCCTGCTCTATGATGGCGTTTTTACTAGAGTCCACCCACTAATGGATGGCAGGATCTGCTCTATGGCCTCACACTATGATGTCACAGACAGCTTGTCTGTGATTGTCACAATCCTTTCAGTGGATGTACAAATCACCACTCTGTGATGTCAATGCCACCTCTGTAATGTCAGCAGCACACACTTTGACCTCACAGCCTGTTCTATGTTGGCCATACAGCCATGCTCATGATTCATAAATCGCTCTGTGATGTCACAGAAATCCCCTCTATGAATGCTGTAGCTGCTCAAATGACCACCACACAACAACTCTATTCCACATCTGTGAATCACATGCAGCCCACTCGTGCTCAACAGCACGTCGGCTCACTTGCTGCCTGACATCCCAGCTGCTCTGTGCCTCTTGACACAGTCCACAAAGAGTGCTGCTGTGGACACAGCCCCCTTGGGACATGCCACAGCCCCGGCCAGTGGATCCCCTGTGAGCTCAGTCCTGTGCCCTGCTGGTGCCATCCTGGGCTTGCACAGGAGCTGCTCCTGGCCAGAAGCTGTCTCTCTGCAGCTTTTTGCGCGCTTGCCAGGAAGCTGCCTCTGGCCAGGAGCCCGCCCCAGCTCAGCAGCATCAGACACAGCACAGGGACTTTAAATGATGCCCCTCTGGGGCTTTGGGCTCGAGAGAGAAGCTCAGTCCCAGGGAGGGCTCAAAGAACTTCTAAGAAACTCAAAAAAAAATTGCAAACAACGAAAGTTTCTCATATTTTAATAGATCCTGTGAGGGACAGGACTGAGCAAACTGTCCCCAGGGTTCCAGGTAGAGCAGAACACTGGAGCAGTGATGACAGCTGGGAACAAGCAAAAGCAAGGTGTTTCTCTGGTGCGAGCACACCTGCGCCTCTGTCCCTGCAGGCTGTCGCATCCCCGATGCCCCACTGCCTGGGCCCTTCCTTTGCTGACAGCTCTGCCCTCGCTGCCTGCCTTGCCTCCACACAGAGCCTTGGGCTGCTCCAGGCTCCTGCCTGGGACGTGCTGCAAGCCACAGCCCTGCCCTGGCAGGGAAATTCCTTCTCCTGGTGTCCACTCGGCCTTCCAGCTGCCCTTGGGCTGGATTGATGTCTCTTCAAGGCTCATTCCCACTCTGAAGATAAAGCTCCAGTCTCTCTGAAACCACCTTCCATCTCTCCAGGCCACTCACGTGTTCTGCCTCAGTCTCCACTGCCACTGGAAGTCCCAGAGCCTGCAACGACTCTCCCTGCTGGTTTTGTTGATGAGGCCTCCAAATCCCATCTTTGAAAATTTTTGGTCCTCACCAAGGTGCTGTGAGAAAATGGAAAAACTGGTGGTCAAGTATTTTTCCTCCCAAATCTTCCAAATTGAAACAATCAAGGGTCAGATATCTCTAACTAACTGAGGGTGGCTTTACATTTGTTTAGGAAAGGAAATATTTTAGAATTATGAGAGGCGCACAAAAACTGCAGCTGGTTTCCCGAGAAGTGTATGTCCTTCCCGGGAAATTGTCCAAGGATGAAGGAGCCTTGTGCATGCCTTGACGCCCAGTGAACCCTCTCTCCCCACGTGACAATTCCTGTCGTGTGGATTCTCTGAATGTGCTGGGTGCCCTCAACAACGGCTGTCTGGCCAGAATGTCTGCTGAGGGCAGCAGGGCTGCTGCAGGGGCAGTGACCGTAACAGCCCATCCCCAGTGGCAGCCCTGTCCCCTGGGCCGTGGCTCTGCCCCCTTTCCTCTGCCCTGCTGCTCTGCTGGCATGAAGTTGTCATTATAACATATCTTGTCCCCAAGGTGCTGGGGGCCAGTGGGCCTTCCCAGCCAGCGCCTCCTGAGCAGAAGTGGCCACACAGATAGAGCCCTGAGGCAAGCGAGCTCTGCAGTGCTGGCCACCAGGCCGGCTGCCAAGGGAGGGCTTCTTGGCCATGGCCGTGCAAGCAGCTGCTGCTCGCCAAGGTGCCTTGTGGTGCCTCAGGCTCTCCCTGTCAACAGCTGCCTGGAGCACTGCACTCTGCCCTTGTGCCCGATCCCTTCCCTCGTGCTGGGGTCCTGGCCTGGGCTGTTTCCTGCAGCGTGGACATGTGCCCTGCTCACGAGAAAGTGTGCAGTTCCAGCTGGAGGCAGGAGGCTCGTTGTCCTTTCCAATCGGCGTCCACAACATCCGCCAAACTCTGACTTCAAATTTCTGCCTAAGCGATGATATTCTAGATAATTGGTTATAGTCTTCCTGAACTGTGATAAAATACCTTGCTGTTAAGATCTTCTGTCCGATCATGGAACAATCATCCATTAAGCAGGAGCTGTATTTATAGAATTTTATCTGGTATTTCATCATTCTAATCCTGTGGAACAAAATGGTAACTAGTTTAATCCACCTGTTCCAACTGTTTTACAACGAAACCATTGACAAGTCTGGGCTGGATGATCCCAGCTGCCCAGTCTCCTCAACTTAGAAGCGAATTGTAGGATAGAAGTCCTAAGGGCCTCTGACTAGGGGTTTGAGGATCCGATGTGCTGTGGGTTCATTTCCCTCCATCTCAAGCTCAGCAGAGCTTCTCCAATAAAGAAACAAAGCTTTGACCTGAATCTCACCACTGTGGCCCATGACAGGAACCCCTGTGAGTGTCTGGCATCCCGGCTCTTTGGCAGCCTGGGCAACTCCTGGGATGTCACCGTGGGAGCCCGTGAGTGCCTGTGACAGATCGTGCCTTTTGCAGCCCAAGGTGGCCCTGGGATGTCACATGGAATGGCTGTGACTTGCCTCTGACCACAGGCTCTTTGCCGATCGCCCAGAATAGCCCTGGGAGGTGTCCATGGAGCCCCTGTCTGCTGGCTGTGACATTCTAGCTCTGGACAGGCCGGAGACTCTTGAAAGTCCCCATGGAACCCCTCTGAGGGCCTGTGACAAATCTATCCTTTGCAGCTAACCCATGTCACAGGACCATGTTGCATCATGGTCACGCCTGCAATTGGCAACCATCACGCAGCCCCCTGTTTGCTTATGCAATCAGTCCCTCTGGCAGCCCATGGAAGACCCATGCCAGGGGTGGTTGCCAATGGACACATGCTCAGCCTGCAGACCAGAGCCGTGCCATGGCAACCATTGGCAGCCCCATCCCAGGCCTCATGGGATCCCAGAAGCAACAGAATTGGCTGAGCTGGGAGGGACCCATCAGGATCCTCCAGTCCAACTGGGCCCACAGGACAACCAACAAGCCAACGCCTGGGCCTGGCAGCGCTGCCCAAACGCTGCTGGAGCTCAGAGAGCCCTGGAGCTGGGACCGCTGCCCTGGCCAGCCTGGGAGGCGCCCAGCAGCCTCTGGCAAAACCTTTTCCTGAACATGCCAAGCTGAGCCTGCCCCGACTCAGCTCAGCCCGTTCCCTCCACTCCTGTCCCTGGGCACCAGAGGCAAGAGGTTCCACAGCCCCAGCCAGGGACCCCTCCCCAAGGCTGCTGCCATGCCACCAGGCTGGCACAGCTGGATCTCGTTTCACGGCCGGGCTTCAGGAATGGGATTCCCCAATTTCCTGCTCCCGCTAAAACCGCGCTGCCCTCGCTGCCCTCCCGCCTCCCATGGAAAGCACAAAAGGCAAAGATCCCGGGCTGGGATAAGAACAATTCATTGGGAACAGCAACAAGATAAGGAACGAACAGGAACAGAAAAAATATTGAAAACAGAAGGGATAAGAAAAACTGTTTACAGAGAAAACTGTAACATCAACAATTGGCTCTTCCTGGCCAGGTATTTCCCCTGCCTGGAAAGGACACCCTTCTCCCTGGAAAGAGAGAGAGAGAGAGAGAGTCCTTTTCCAGCCCTTGGAAATGTTCTGAGGTGGGAGTGAATGTAATGACACGGCCATGGCCAGACCCTCATGGTCTTCAATCCCACATCATGTCACTGACAGGGCAGGAAAAGGGACAGGGGTCTTCCCAGCATGGATCATGGGGAATATGAATCACCAGGGCTCCTCCCAACATGGGTTCTCCAAGGGGGGATGAAGCTGGAGCTGGGCACAAAGCTCCTCCTGCAGTTGGGGCATTTGTAGGACTTCCCTTACTGGTGCCTCCGTCGGTGTCTGGTCAAGTGAGAGCTGCTGGTGAAGCTCTTCCCACACTGGGAACACTCGTAGGGCCTCCCCCGGTGTGGATGCGCTGGTGCCTGATGAGTTCTGAGCTGCGGCTGCAGCCCTTCCCACACTCCCCACACTCGTAGGCCCATTCCCCAGTGTGGATCATCTGGTGGCGGATCAGGGCGCTCCTCTGCCTGAAGCCCTTCCCACACTCCAAGCATTTGTAGGGCTATGGAAACTGACCATAGCAACAGGAGGCTGGTGATGGTTGCCATGGAAACTGACCATAGCAACAGCGGGCTGGGAATGGTTGCCATGGAAATTGACCCAAGCAACAAGGGGCTGGTGATGGCTGCCATGGAAACTGACCATAGCAACACAGGCCTGGTGATGGTTGCTTTGGAAACAGACCATAGCGACAGGGGGTGGTGATGGTTGCCATGGAAACTGACCATAGCAACAAGGGGCTGTGTTGGTTGCCATGGAAACTGACCATAGCAACAGGGGCTGGTGATGGTTGCCATGGAAACTGACCATAGCAACAGGGGTCTGGTGATGGTTGCCGTGGAAACTGACCATCGCAATAGGGGGCTGGTGATGGTTGCTATGGAAACTGACCATAGCAACAGGGGGCTGTGGATGGTTGCCATGGAAACTGACCCTAGCAACACAGGGCTGTGATGGTTGCCATGGAAACTGACCATAGCAATGGGGGGCTGTGATGGTTGCCATGGAAACTCACCCTAGCAACACAGGGCTGGTGATGGTTTCCATGGAAACTGACCTTAGCAACAAGGGCCTGGTGATGGTCGCCATGGAAACTGACCATAGCAACAAGGTTTTGGTGATGGTTGCCATGGAAACTGACCATAGCAACAGGGGGCTGGTGATGGTTGCTATGGAAACTGACCCTGGCAACAAGGGGCTGGTGATGGTTGCCATGGAAACTGACCATTGCAACAGGGCCCTGGTGATGGTTGCCATGGAAACTGACCATAGCAACAGGGGGCTGGTGGTGATTGCCATGGAAACGGAGCATAGCAACAGGGGGCTGGTGATGGTTGCCTGCTAAGGATCAGATTTGTCACAGGCCCTCAGAGGAGCTCCATGGGGAACTTTCAAGAAGTCTCCAGGCGTTCCATGAAAGCTGGAAATGTCACAGGCAGAGACAGGGGCTTCAGGAGACCTCCCAGGGCTTTCTGGGGATGGGAAAGAGCCTGTGGTCAAGGCAGCCACAGCCATTCCAGGGTGACATCCCAGGGCACTTGGGCTGCAAAGGCACCGATCTGTCACGGCACTCACGGGGGCCTCCACGGTGACATCCCAGGAGTGCCCAGGCTGCCAAAGAGCCGGGAAATAGTCCCATGACACTCACGGGGTTTCCCTGTCATGGGCACCGTTGGGAGCTGCAGGCAAAGTTTATTAGAGAAGGCTTCTGTTGGGGTCATGAGGTCAAAAAGGATTCCTAAAAGCCCCCTCGGATCCCCAAAGTCACTGTTCAAATCAGTGTTCTGTGCTTTCTTTTCTATGGAAAAAACAAGTCTTCTCCTCCAGGTGTCCATGTCTGAAACTTAGGATTCCCACCTCTGAACATCTGAATATCCAAGGGTTGCTCCCAGGCAAAATCTGGCCAGTACCGATCAAGTCTGGCTGGCCTTGGCCTCTGGTGGCTGCCCCTGCAACACTGGGCTGGTCTTCCTTCCCATGGAGATCCCTGGGACAACTGTGGGACCTATGGACCAAGGGGATCATTGTGGCACCACTGGAGCCATGGGACCAAGGGATCATTGTGGCACCGCTGGAGCCATGAACCAAGGGATCATTGTGGCACCACTGAGGCCAGGAACCAAAGGGGCCATGGTGACACAGCGGGGCTTCAATGGAACCCAGAGACCATGATGACTCTGTGGAGCTGATGGAACCATGGAAGACCATTGGACCCTTCAGGGCCTCGTGTCACCATGGGGCATTACGGCACTCAGGGCCTGCATGGAAGCAAAGGACCATTGGGACACTGTGGGGGCCCCGTGGCCGAGGGAACATGGAACAGGTCTGGCTGGCTGGCCTCTCAGGGGCCAACTGACAGGTCTGGCTGATGTTGGGATGTCAAGGGCTGCTCTCATCAGTTACCTGGACACTGGGGCTCTGTGCTTTCCACCTAATGAAAAAGAAACCACCTGTGTCTTTTCCAGATGCCCATTGTCAAATTGGTACTCTCCCTAAAAATTTCCTATATTCAAGGTATCTCTCAGAACAAAGCCTGCAGCTCTGGCTGTGGCCTTGGCTACTGGCTGTCACCTCTCATCTGTCCGCTGAAATACTGAGACTCTGTTCCTTATTCGCTAGGAAATGAACACGCCCTCATCTCAGGGCCATGGCCAAATTAAGAATTTGGCCTCACCAAATTCCATATATCAAGGATTGCTCCCAGACAAAGGTAGCCAGGACAGACAGGTCAGGTTGGTTCCTGTCCCCTGGTGATTTTCTTAGACTTCTGAGTCTGAATGTTTTAATTTGAAAACACCTTGGAGAGGGCCAGAGTCTCCCACAGGGAGGAGTTTTGAGGCCTCGGGGACATGAGCAATACGTATGGCCAAAGGAGCTCTGTGCTCTTGTGCTGTTGTGGGTGGTTTTGCATCAATGGAAGTGATGTCCTAAAGAGAAAGCTTGCTAGCAGTTTCCTCCATGTCAGACAAAAAAACAATGATTATTAGCTCTGAGAATTGACAATCTATTAAACCACTAAGGAAACTGTCACGCCTCTGTGAAGACACAATGTTGAAGATGAGAAAGCCTGGGAGGTCTCTTTCCCTCTGGCTGGCACAGAGGGTAACAAGGCTGACCGGCCCCGTCTCAGCCAGGCCGGGCCGGGCGGCTCCTGCGTGGGGCCGGGCCCTTCGCGGGGACCCCGCCCAGGCCCCATCGGCTGCCGGGCAGGGCAGGGGAGGGCCGCGGGGCCGAGGCCGGGCCATGGCTGCACTGGGAAAACATCTGGCACTGCTAGAGCCCTGCCCCGCCGCCAGCCCGGCCCAGCCAGGATCCGCCGGGCCCAGAGCAAGCCCCGGGCCGGGCCGGCCTCGGCCAAGATTCTGCAACCGCTGGGCTTCAGCCGCAAGCCCCGGGCAGGGGGAGGAGAAGCCAATTCGGCCCCGGCCGTGCTGCTTGCTGTGCTCTGGCCTGGCTGCTGAGATCCCTGGCCCTCCCCCAAGCGCAGCCCCAATCCTGACATCAGCCCGCAGCGCAGCTTGCTGCAGAAACCTCCATCGTAAACAAGCTCCGGCCGCAAGCACCGAGCCCGGCGGGGTCAACGGAACCATCTGCAGGCCCCGGGTGAGATATGAACTTGTCAGTGCTTCCATTCCTCACCTCGAGTGAGAGAAAAGGAACAAAGTGCAGGCCACAACAGAGGAGCAACATGAAGACACCAAGGGCAGTGAAGAGGAAGTTGAGTCCAGATGGGAGGATGAGGAGATGCTTGATTTGGGGCTGAAAATCCTCTTGTAAGCTGTGGAGAAGGCATGCAATTGATAATCAGACTCTCTTTTCCCTATAAGCAGTTGAAATGTATGGGGAGATGAATTGTTCAGCAAAGGCCTCCATGCTAAAGTTAAGCAAATGTGAAGTAGCTGTGACCATGAGAAGTTTGAATCAGGAAAGAGAGAAGAGTGATGAAGACCTGTGCCCTCAGGGACAGATGAAGAAGATCTCTGTTCTTCAGAGATTATTTCAGAAATAGATAAGGAAGAATCCTTTGCTCTTAAACAGCTCATCTTCAAACTAATACCCATAAGTTGACAAGGTCCATAAACACAAGCTGTGGGAAAAGCTGTTGAAAAAATGGGGGGGGCTTTACAATTGCAGATTTTCTGGAATGACTGCCTATTCATTAAGAAATTGGAGAGCCATGACAGAACAAGTTTTCTTATGGAGAAGTCTTCAATAGCATGAAAGAGAGAACTCCCCTCCCTAAGGGAATTAAAGAAAACTATCCTTAGAAGTGGTAAACTGACTGAAATTTTAGTTTTTGCTCTACATTTTCATTAAGAAAGAAAAGGTTGTAGGGAAGGAGAAAGTAGTCTCAAAGTTTTCTGATTCTGATTCCATTGATCCTTTTAATTACTAAATATTAACTTTACTTTACACCGCTAAAATACTCTTTCTTTTTAGTTACTATTATTATTTTTCCTTTAGGACGCACTTTCCAGTTTGAGCCTACTTTGCCTTCCTCCTTATCTTACCTCACAGCACATATAAGAGTAAGTATATTCTTAGTGAGTGCATGGTGAATTAGCCAAGCACTGATCGCCACACATAATTAAAATATTTGCAAAGAAATCTCAAAAACACTACAAAAACTTCCTGATAACTGCCCCAGACAAGAGGGAAATCAAATGCAGAAGCCATGGACCTTGTCAGAACTTGCCTTGAATCCTCATGAGCCTCACTGGCGCAATTTGAAGCTGAGCCTGATAACCTCAGGGCCTGAGAGGAGATTGCACAAACCTTTCCACGACTCAAGTCAGAAGAAAACCCACAAAGGATCAAGGCATGAATGGGTCCCATGAAGGTCCATCCCAACCAAGGCTCCTACAATGGCAACTCCATTGGAGGAGAGAACTGGAGGCCAGGATGGCACAAAAACCTTCTAAGAGACCTCAATGTGGAAGTAAAATCCAAAGTACCTTAAAACCTTGATATCTCAAAGCATTAATGAGCCCCTCACAGAGTGTCAAGTGAACAAAGCCTCTCAAGGGACATCGGTTAAAGCAGATTAAATGGGGGGCCATGATTGCACGAAACCTTGCACAGAGTGCTGGTAATCAAAGGAAACACCAGATGACCTAAAAAACTGAAGTAACCGTTGAAGCATTAATGAGCTCCGCACTGAGTGTGTGTTGGACTGGAAAAAGCTGCTCCCAGGGACTAGATTAAAGCAGATAATTCAAGGCCAAGAATTGCCACAAACCTCTCAGGAGACTCAAGGCAAAAGCCAAAGCCAAGTCCTTTCAAAAACTCTGTGAAGTGTAGAGCGAGCCCGAGGGGGAGTTCCAAAGCTCCCAGGGACTCTTCCCAGCAGATCCTTGAGGTCACTGGGATGTGGCTAGGGGGGGATGCTGAGGCCAGCACAAGGGGCTGACAGTGCCCAGCCTGGCTGGGGCTGAGTGCCAGGAGGCCCCCAAGGGCCTTCAGCACAAAGGTGGTCTCCTCCCAGCCCTTGCTGGCACAGACTGCTGTTGCCCAGGGCAACCAAAGACTTGGCTTCTCTTTGGTCGCCCACGCTGTCCCAGCACTGCTGCAGTTCTCTGCTCTGGCTGGGCTGGGACACTTTCTCCGTCGTGTCCCTCAGTGGGACCCATTAACAAGTCCAAGAAAGTTGAGTTGGATTGTGGACTTGGAGTTCTGGAGAGGTTCTTTCAGCTGCCTCTCAGGGCCTGGTGTTCAGCGGCCTGAGCACAAAGCCCAGAGGCTCATTCCAAGTGCCTGCTGCTGTGTCTGTGCTGCTGGAGCTGCTGGGCTCCTGGCACATGAGGCAGCTCCTGGTAACCAAGAAGAGCTTCAAAAAGCACATTTCTCTTGCTGAGCATCTCTTCTGCCAGCCCAGCAAGGGCTGGGGGCACTGCCTGCACCAGCCCGGGCACAGCACAGAAGGCACAGAGAGCTTCAATCAAGTCAGGGCTGAAGGGGACTGAGAAGTGCCTGGGGCAGAATCACTGCCAGCACCTTTGGCACATGGGAACCTCGGCTGCAGGAACAGTGCAGCTGCAAGCTCCTGAGCATCTCCTACACTAGGAACATGCAATGCCTACAAGACCTGTTGAGTACATTCTCCGTGAGTATTTCTGGATCAGGGAGGTAAATGCCTCATGAAGCTCTGACATGCTGAGTGGTTCTGATCAGTCCATAGAATATTTCCAAGAAAAGGGTTTTTGAACAAAAATGTGGAAAGTCCTAAACTTTGTATTCAAGTTTTCTACTAATTTGGAGAATGGCAAGTAAGGAGGGTTAAATATTAAAATAATAGTATTTATAATTAGTTATTAATTTTGTCAGTGCCTTGGAATATCTAAACTGTAAGTTTCAATGATCAGTAGGTTTCCACAGGAGATCGCCTAATGTGCTTTTTAGCCCGCTCTGCCATGGACAGCAGCAGCATCACCTTTGCTGGACCCATCAGGCTCAGTCTGAGCTGTCCTTTCTCCAAGCTGCAAACAGAACCTGCCCCCGCCAGTGCCCTGCAAACAGGCAGGGTTCTGTAGGGCGCAAGGAAGATGTGGCACAGAGGATTGGGGTCTGCGAGTGCTGGCAGGGACAATCAGGCCACAGGGAAACACTGCAGGAGAAAATCTCCAGCGAAGCAGAGAGTAAGATTCAGGCACATGAGAGCAAACAAAACCCAGCAATGCTGTGGCAGGGAGAAGTCAGAGATGCCCACAGGATTCCCTGCAGTGCAAGCCCCTCCCTCTGAACAAGCCCTCCCCTGTGCCCCAGCCCAAGCCTCATGGCCCTCAGGGCCCGGGGCTCCATGGCGTGGCAGCCCTTCTGTCAGGCAGAAGCTGCAGCAGAGCCGTGGGGCAGCTCTGCAGCCCGCGGCCCAGTTTCCCCTCTGCAGAAGCACAGGGCTGGGAGCAGCTGCCCGGCCCTGGGGCTCTGGCAGGGGGCACAGCTGGCTCAGGGGGACCAGCTGTCCCCAGTGCCCCGGCTCTGGGCAATGCCTGTCAGTGCAAGCCAGGAAGGGAGCTGCATCTCCCATCAATCCAAATGCCTAGCATAAGGAACACTTGGAATTCTCCTGAGATTTCAGTCCAAGCTGGGAGCTTCAAATCCAGGGTGCAAAACTGTCCTAGAGCATCTTGAGTTATGAGAGTGATGGGAGAAAGGCAGAAAGTGTGTGACACTGAAAATGCTTACTGGGTTGTGAAATGAGCAACGTGAGTCCTTGCTACAAAATGTTGAGCTGGGCTGTGATGGATCCCCTCTGCTTCTTCACAATATCTGGGGTGATCCTTCACAAAAAACTTGGAAGCGCGCATATCCTCCAATTTGAGAAAAGAGAAAGCCCAGAGAAACTCCAAACAGATGAAGTGACAGATTATGTGGCCCCAGTCTGCACTCACATCTTTGCCTTAGGGAACTCACTCTCTTACTACCAGAGGCAGCAGAAATGCTGAGGGTTTCTTGATAACACAAGAAATACAGGATGACAACAGGGGGAGCTTAGAAAGTAAAAACCACAGAATCTTAAACACCGAAACAGTGTCAGACACGTTGTTACATGGAGGGTGTATGGGAAATGGATTTGATTTCGGTTACAGGTATCTGCTCACACTCTTCACTGTCCTTTTTCTCCATGAACAGGTCCCCATGGCCAAGACACCAGCAAATGTCCAACAGCAAGCTCCATCAGGCACTTCCTCCTGCTGGCATGGCAACAGCGGCCAGCTGCAAGCTCCTGCACTTTGCTCTTGCTGGATCTCCCTGGGCTGCCCCTCTGGGCAACGGCCTCATCATCAGCGCCGTAGCCTGCCGGCACCACCTGCAACACGCCCATGTTCTTCTTCCTGCTCAACCTGGCCCTTTCAGCGACCTGGGGCTCCATCTGCACCACTGTCCCCAAAGCAAAATGCCCAATTCCCTCTTGGAACCAGGGAACAATCTCCTACACTGGATGTGGGCTGCCCAAGTATTTTCTGCTTATCTTCTTCATCGGGAGCAGAGCCTTCCCTCCTGACCATCATGTGCTACGACCGCTACGTGTCCATCCTGCAAACCCCTGCACTACAGACCCTCCTGGGCAGCAGAGCTTGTCCACATGGCAGCAAGCTGCCTGGGCCAGTGCCTTTCTTCAATGCTCTAATTGCACACAGACAATACATTTTCCCCTGCCCTGTGCCAATGGCAAATGCCCTGGGCCAAGTTTTCTGTGATGTGCCCCGATCCACAAGCTCTCTCTGCTCACAACACCAACACCCTCAGGAACTGGGTCTCAGTGCAAGTTAGTGCTGTTTTAAGCATTAAGGACTGTTTTTGTGGTTCAGTTGTTTTCTCTATGTGCAGATCTTCAGGGCTGTGCTGAGGATCCCCTCTGAGCAGGGACGGGCACAAAGCCTTTTCCACACTGCTCCCTCACCTGGCTGTTGGTCTCTCTGTTCCTCAAGCAACTGGCATGTTGCCTACATTGATGCCCCCCTCCATGTCCTCTCTCCCCTTGGATCTGGCCCCTGTCAAGTTCATGTACTCTGTGTGGCTCCAGCCGCTGAACCCCTCATCTTACAGCCTGAGGAACCAGGAAGCTCAAGGCTGCAGTGTGGAGAATGATACTGGATGCTTCAAAAACATTAAAATTGCTGGCCAATTTCTGCAAACACACTTGTAATAAAAGTCAATTGTTTCTAAACTTCTTGTTGTTTTCATTTGGTGTTTCTTTTTAGTATTTATTCTTTATGATATATTCCACAAAGAAATGCCAATTGCTTGTGCCATTTCTCAGCTTTGTTTCTTCTCTCACCATCCCTGTGGCCACAGACTGTGTCAAATGAGGGCTGCACTCTTGGTGGTTGAAAGGAACTAAAGGATGTCCCAGCAGAGTTTCTGCAGAGATGCCCTTTGTTGCCTTCTCTGGAGCTGCAGCAGCAAATGTCTGTGTGCAGCAGCTGGGGCAGATCAGGGCTGGCCCAGCAGCTGTGCCAGCTAAGCAGCAGCAGTCAGCACTTGGTGTTGCCAGTGCCTGCTGCCCGTGGACCCTGCCCGCTCCGCTGGTGGGCCTGGTGTGCTGCAGGGCCTGAGTGGCTCTCGGGCCGGGCAACAGCCCTGGGTGGCAGTGCGGGGCTGCAGCAGGGACAGGCCATGGGCACTGCTTGGGGCAGCGCTGACAGCCTCAGGCCAGGCCCTGGGGGCTCCAGGCTCCTTGCCAGGCTCTCTCAAGAAGCACAGCCAGGCAATGCTCAGCACAAAGAAACCCCGTGAGCAAGCCCAGGCTGGCCGTGGGCAGGCTGGGGGCAAACAGCAATGGCTTTGGGCTCTGCAAGGGCCTGGGCAGACGGGAAGGAGCAGGCAGAGCAGGGGCCTGATCCATCCCAGTGCGCTGCACAGCCCAGGGCAGCGTCCCAGAGTGTCCTGATGGAGTGCAAACAACATTCCCCCCTCTGGCAGCCCTGGCCTCTCCCCAGCTCACAACACGGTGGCCCATCCTTGCAGGCACAGACACGCAAAGCACTGGCTCAGCAGCCCTGTTGCATTGCACACAGCGGCAAGGAGCACCCCCATGCTGTTGCTGTTGGGACAAATGAACCTGAGGGAGCACAAATGCCATCAGCCCTGGGCCAGCAAGGGCTGGGGGACCACCAGGGAAACACTCAGCTTTGTCCTGGCCTCGGCACTCAGCCAGAAAGTTTGTTCCCATCAGCTGGGAGTTTCTGTGCCACTGCAGATGCTGTTGCTCAGAGCCATGGGCTTGTCTCCTGCAAGCCAACCCCAACAACTGCCCTCAGCATTTCCTTACTTCGCCTTTGCTTTCTTTACTCTTCCCTGATGCGAATTTCTTCAATATTTCCCAGGCCCCTGTTCCCCTGTTTCCCAAAAGCCCATCCGTTTGCCCTTTCCTCTCTGGCCCACTCCCCATTGCAGTTCCTGACTTGCCCCATGGGAACGTCCCTATGGGCAGCAGATCATCCTACAAGTGCTGCAGGAAAATTGGTCTGCAGGCTGCCTGCAGTGCCTCCTGCTGCTCCCTTGCCAGAGGCACCCCAGGCAGGGGGCACATCTGGCTGCTGGGTTCTGGTCTGGGCTTCCCTGTTCTGGGCAAGGAGGAGGAGCTGGCAGAGGCTCTGCAGGACTGAACAGGATGGGCTTTGGGGCCTGGCAGGAGAAGCTGGAGGGACTGGGCTGCTGGAGCTTCTGAAGAGGAGCCCAGGGTGCATCCTGGCAACTGCTCCAAGGGTGGTTTCAGAGAATCCCAGAACCTGCAAGGTGGAAAAGACTTTGAGATTCAATCAAGTCCAACCTGTGCCCTGACACCTCCTGTCCTCCCCTGGGCTCTCCAGCATAAACAACCCCAAGCAGCTCCTCAAGCCACTCCTCACGCAGGACTTGTGCTCCAGACCCCTCCCCAGCCTTGTTGCCCTTCTCTGGACACGCTCCAGCCCTCCATGTCCTTCCTAAATTGGGGGGCCAGAACTGACACAGCACTCGAGGTGCTGCCCAAGCAGTGCTGAGCACAGGGGAAGAATCCCTGCCTGCTCCCTGCTGGCACACATTCCTGATCCAGGCCAGGAGCCATTGGCCTTCTTGGCCACCTGGGCAACTTGCTGGCTCCATGTCCAGCCTGCTGTCCATCAGTCACTGCAGTCCCTTTCTGCCTGGCTGCTTGCTCCAGCCCACTCTGTCCCCAGCCTGTAGTGCCTGCAGGGGTTTTTTGTGGCCAAAGTGCAGCGACCTGGCACTTGGACTTGTTAAACCTCACCTGTTGGATTTGGGCCCTGGATCCAGCCTGTCCAGGGCCCTGTGCAGAGCCCTCCCACCCTCTCAGCAGATCACACCCCAGACAGCTTGGTGTCCATCTGCAAATTGCTGATGCAATGGACTCAAATCCCCTCATGCGATCATCAGTGCAGATATTGAATCCAAGCTGGCTGGCTTCTTGACCCCTGGCCCATCCTGTGGGTGCCCCTGTGATGGCACTCAGGTGATTCTGTTCCATAAACCTTGCCGGGCACCCAGGTCAGGCTGACAGGCCTGGAGTTCCCCAGATCCTCCTCCGAGCCCTGCTTTGGGGATGGGCCTCACACTGGCACTCCAGTTGCTCTGGGCCCTCTGCTGAGGGCCAGGACTGATGGTAAATGAATGGAGAGCAAGCCTGGGAGGTCATCCGCGGTTTTCGAAGGGGAGATCAGATGAGATGGTT
>NDFG01004079.1:1335922-1507148 GCA_002167245.1 Sporophila hypoxantha
TCCCACACACAATAGATTGCCAACAGAAATGTTTTAGTGCACAGATACACAAAACTGATTGGTCTAACATCATCTGAACAGATGTATTGCAGAAGATCTCTGCTGCATCTCACATAGCAGAACATTTCAATACATTCCATTCAGCTTATCTCAGAATTTCATATTCTGTTCAATTCACAATCCCTATCAGACAAGTATCTTGAAAAATGCTTCAGTCTTGCACTTTCTGCATGAACAATTTCTTACTTAATATTATCGCTTCAGTTTACCATACTTGAGGCAATGAGAGAGGTACAGATGCCCATGTTTTAAAATAATATTCTTGATTACACATTCAAAGCTTGGGTCAGAAAATTCATTAGAACAAAAGCTATTTTAAAATAAGTTCAAATTTAATACACTTGAAGCTAAAAACAAATTGCAGTTCATGAGCATTGGTGTAATTGTTTCTCCTACACTAAATATTTGCAGATAACTCTCCTCAGCTCATAGATCTAATTATGTTCATACAACTCCACACATCTGTATTTTCTAGTGTTTGTCACCTCCTTAACTACAGATCACTATGGACCTTTGGATAGATTCAGTTAGAATACTGTGCAAATAAGAGAACTTGTTTCACTGTATAAATAAGAAATATAAACATTCCCAAAAATGATGAGTTCAGCATTTGCAAACAACAGAAGTGAAATATCCAGTTTGTAGAAACCTGTTTTAAAAAGTTATTTAATCTACTTGTCAGCACAACTATACCCCTATTTATCAGATCTGTTTAGGAACCTTGTATTGCATAAAACAGTACTGTAGTTTGAGATGAATCCAGCAGCTCTTAGCACAACATAAAATCACATCACTTTAGTTTGCTTCTTCTTTTAACTTAGGCCAAAGAGCTGAAAGGCCTGTTCTAGCTATAGGACCGAATTTTTATGAAGTTGTCTCTTTGTTTCAACTTTACCCAGAGTGGAGGGATGAGTTGGTGGATGAGCTGCAGGAAAAGCTGTGGGATGAGCTGCCACAGGAGGGTGCTGTACTGCTCCAGGTCCCTGCCCTGTAGTTGCATTCCCTCCTCCTTGTGACATGCTGCTCTGTGACTCATTGATAGTTGCATTGTTACTTGTGCAAGACGCTCCACCTCCAGCATCTGAATCTTCAATATTTCCACCACTATTGCAGCCAGCTCCACAGCCTTTCCTTAGTCTGGAAACATAATGCAAGTGATACATTAATGCACACCTCCTAATCATTAGTATTCTAAGAAATGCTTCATGACACGCAAAAGGATCAGCACAATCCACAGCACTTCCTAAAATCAGTTAAAACCTGACTTTATTTTCTCAGAATACGCTTTGGAAATATAAACACTGCTTTCTAAGAGATTGGAATTTTTTTCATGACAGCTATTCAATAACATTAGTTTTTTAAAAATTATTCCACCTCTGAAATCCAATAAAGTGATAAAATTCCAACTCAAATGCTCATAGAACATACTGGTTATTTTGGAACAATTTAGTAAAACTTATGCTACTTAACACACTAGTCATGTATAACTGTTACACTGCAAAATCTTTGTCTACACAGCCTAGCAAGGTAAATGTTTCCTGGATTTTTAATGTACTTGTTTTCTGTTACCTTCAGTAAAGCACCCACAATTGTTTGAAGCACATACTGAACACTCYGACAGTAGGTCAGCCACCATTTTCCAGCATACATATCACACAGTTTTTTCACCACATCGTTTACACTAAGAAGCTTCAAATGGATACAAACACCACAGCATATTTCCTCCTCTCTTCAATTCCTACTTTCATTTTTCTTTTCTGTCACACTCAAGTACACTGAGCACTCCTTTCCAATTTTTTTGTCCCAGGACACAGAATCCTGAAGCATAAAACCTTGGACTCAAATACTGTCGTGTGTCATGCTTTCACCTGTTATTCTATCAAGCTGGACAAGCTGATGGCAATAGGAGACAAATATCACAGACTGCAGTAAATGTGGCATTTTTGGCACTCTGGGTGAAGCAGCATGTTCTGTTCTGATATGCTGTACATGTCTAAGATAAATACAACCATCAGAACAGCTACAGGACTGTTCAGACCACAGCACAAGCTCCTGGAACTACTAAGAACTGGGATGCACAATTCTGAATGGCACACAGCTGCCACTGTTGCTTTTGGAGCCACAGTCATAGAGGGCCAGAAGTGCAGTAAAAGTTCCCATGGCCTATAAAACACAGCACAGCAAGAGTTTGTACTGGATTACCCAGGGGTCACATGGGGAAACAATTATATCATTCTAGTTACTTCTTCTGGCACTAACATACAGCATTATATAACATATAAGCACTTGTGAGATTTTGAACAGCTAAAGCTTGCATAACTATGGATGAGCATGCTCTAAAGCATTAATATAGGCACTCTCATACTAAATATCTGCCAGACAGGGACCCTACCAAACAGTCCTGATTCTGTAAAGATGGTATTAGAGACTGCAAAAGCCATCATACTGAAAAAACACAGTACAGAAGTTGCATTGTCTCTCATTATCAGATCTAACACTAGATCTAAAATTGCAGTTCCTGCATCTAGATTTGTCTTCTTTCCTCTGAGCTCTCATTTACATAGTTTGTGGTATATTATTCAGCCTTGGAGCTTAATCCTGTACCAAAACAATTGCCATATGTTACTGATGTGCCTAAAATAAGAGTCAAGGTTTATTTATTTTAATGTGACTGAATATTAAATTATGCTGTGTTGGGCCTGTGCAAGACTAGTTAATGGCATGAGAGCATGAACACACACTAACGAGAACCCCRTTCTACATGGCTCACCTGTGCCATGTAGACACTATGAAGTTTCTGATGTTTCCTAAGCTGATGGCTCCCCCAAGAATGTCCTTTAGCTGTTCATGACTATCTGAATAGGAAGTAGTCAAAGGTGAGACATAGATTGGGTATCCAATTGGCTGGTCACAAGAAGAGTTGATCATGTTCCTCAGAGCTTGTTTAGCATTTTGGATACTTCCTCTTTCTGGATTACGATTACGCAGGAAGACAAGCTCCTGCTGTTGTCCTGCCCACAGGCCACGTACACACTCCTTATTGACCTGCAAAAGCCAAGAAGAGAAGCTGTGTCAGAAAGTGAAGCAATGAGAGCATGTGGTGACTGCTGTGTTATACCAAAGCCTTCGTGAGCACATGCAGTATTGCACTGCAGAACTGCCAGCATTCACGCACAGTTCTTTTAAAGGCTGAATTTAGGGGCACAGGCTGCAACAGTGAGCATAAACAAATGTAAGGATGGGATGAGAAATAAGTGAGAAGGAACTGATTTTCTGATACAATACTTGCACTGTATGAGAAGAACCAGCCCTATTAATAACAAAACAGTAAAGATTTCAGTTGAGGCAGCAGTTTGGTATAGTTACTAAAATACACCCCAACTTGCTGTCARACTGTGAAACGTACACAAAGCTTACCTTAATGACCCTGAAACTGAGATAGCGCTTATTGAGCATAATGATTTTATATTCATTGGTGCCATCGTCCATCACGTGGCGCAGAGCAAGAAGGGATGGAGAATTGGAAAGAACTGCACTTCGCCAAGCAGGGTCCCCTTCATGTGCTATAACTAGATTTTCTTCATGAGTTGTTATAGCTTCATAAAGGACAGAAGGATCATCATATTCATCTGGAGAAGTGAAGTGATCCTGTTTCCAATAATACATGTTCATTGAGCTATGATTAACATTTCAGATGTAACTACATATAAAAATAGAACATTTCACACCTCAAACTTTTTAAATGATCAGGGCATAACACAAAGTTAGCCATCATCAGTATCAAATACCTATTTAAGAACACTGCTAAAGATCACTTCTTTTACAACAGATTGGTTCTGTTTGCTTGTATTTACTTCTTTTTCAACTTAAAACCAAAATTACTGGAAGGACCTGCCTATCACTGATTCAAGTAAATTTCTAGATGAATTTTACACTAGATTTATATCTATCTATACTGTTGGCAGAAGCTTTTTMGTTTTAGCTTCTCTTCTTATTCATAGGCCTCCAACTGTAAAATGCTCTTAAGTAAAGCACTGATTATTCACCAAGACTGTACTATATGAAAATAGCAATAAGAAAAACAATATTTACTATTAAAAAGTTCACATCAAATACTTGATGACAAACTTCTTCAGCATCAAGACAACTTCCATTACTATAAAGACAACTTACATTACTGCCAGTAAAAAACTGCAAAACACCACACAAAACACAAAACCTGCAAGTTCAATTCAGTATTGAGTAACATTACTTTCTGGCTAAAAAAGGATTGTGGTTAATAGCTAAATTTCCACACTGACTGAYGCCTGGGTATGTTGATGCACTGCAAGTGAATTAAATAATCTTTCACAGATMAACAGAATAACGTTCAGAACTTTTATTTTTTCACTGTTATTTTGACCTGTTTTTCTCTCTCTTCATTCTTTGACTTCGATCAAACCCATTTTGCACAGCAACCCTCTGAGAACACTTAGAGAGTTGTTGAAGTGGTACTTATGCTAGTTTCAACAATCATTTGGTAATTATTCTGCTTTGCTGTATGTACTCCTATTACACYCATTCTCCTAGATTCAGAAAGTTGGTGTTACATGAACAAGTTAATTCAATTACTGCTAGTTTTGGGAGACTCCAGACTGCAATGAAGGCAAAAAAAGAAACCTTTATCATTAATTTTTTAACTGCAACTAAGATTTGTTTACTTATTATGATTTTCAAGCAATCTATTCTTCCTGAGTACCAACACTTCTCCCCCCCTTACAGAGTGCTCATCACTAAGTATATATTTTCTGGTACTTGCTGAGTTAATACATGCACTGGACAGAATTTGAGAATCTTCACCCACACTTCACTACAAAGACAAACTCTAATTTCATCTTATGGGAAAGCAACCTTCTCATTCTCACCTGAAACCTGTGATTACAACACTTCAAAGTTAAAAGAACAAGAAAAACAACTCCCACTGGAGGAGAGGACTATGCAGCTTTGAACGCATAACCTTTTAAACAATTACCTATGTGTAGGGAGGGAAGAGGGGAAAATATCAGAGAACCTGTTCATAAGGGAAATCTCTAGATAGGTATGAAGCAGGGCTTGACATGTTCTCTGATCTACAGTTAATGTAATTTTCAAGCTCTGAGCATAAATAGCATTCCCTTTTCCTCTGTATCACCTTCCAAAAAAGCTGTAATAAATCAAAGGACAAGACACAATAGTCCCTCGTTTTCAGTAGTCAATTTCTATCACAATCCTTTTATTCTCATCCTCTTTTTTCTTTCTCCCAGCCACTAATTTTTAAAAGAAAAAATGCACAAAAATAAAAAACTGGACACATCTTTCTGTGTAATTTCTCACTTGATGTAGCTTCAGTGACATCCGTATTCCAGGTACCACTACTTTCCTCAGTAATTCCATGTCAGCAAAGATCCATTCATCTCTAATTGAAGATATACGGAAGTCACCCTTAAATAGGGCATGCAGGCCATACAAGAAGGATTCCAGGTTACTGTTGAGGGGGAAAAAATGAAAACAACCCAAATATTAACAGAAGTACATATCCATAGTTATCATCACTGAAAAGAAACTACTAAGCTGTACAGAAAGGCACACAATTCTTCTCTACCAAGGTAAGCTACAGGATAAGACAGGGAAAAGATGTGTGTGTAAAAAAATTTGGTACATCAGATGTCTACCTGCACTGAACAGGTAATGAACAAACTATACATGCAACAGACTATTTACATGGACTAAAGCAAACAAATATCATGAGGAGTGCCTGATTTAATTCTGAAAAATTTTAATGGCAAAAATTTCCAGGGTATATAACACAACAGACTAATTAAAGAGGGTATGCAAGTTCAGATGTCCATGCTTTATTACAAAATAAAAATGTTGTTAGCTTTTCATGCTTTGAAGAAACTGTTTTCAATTACTAAGCTAACTTAAGAGTGAAGAATCATATATGCTTTGATGAATCTTGCAAATCCATATATACACAACCTTCAAGAGGCAATTGGCTGGTACTTAGAGGAATTAATCAACAGCTGCCCTGAAARTGAAGTAGAACAGGTTTTATAGTCAGCATCCAGCTGACCAATAGCTTCTACATCCGATTATGCTTCTTTTCAAGCCATCACCTTGTGATTTCCTGAACCTTATAGCTGTATTTTACATTCGCTTTCTAAAATCGAGGCTGTCAGTCTGCAAGAAAGTTGTCATATGACAACAGATTTGAGCTGAAGATTTGTACAAAACACAACTGCTTGCCACAGAGCCGCCTAAACTGTGGTATTTACTACAATGGTATCATCTAACATCCACCAAGACATATCAGTTTTTTTCATTTTTCATTTTTTTCAATTTTTCATTTTAAGACACTTTCCTCTTTTCCCCCTAACTTCCATATAGGACATCTAGTTGGTGCAGGAAATGGAGTATACTTTTAGATTTCAGACAGTTCTAAACTGGTTATAGCCAGTCCTTACCCATACCAGAACTCCCATCTTGAATTAGTTCAATAAAACAATATCTRAGCTGCAAGTCCTCCCACATTCACTCTTCTATAGTTACATTTCAGTGGTTGCTGTAATGACATTACATAGCACATTTGCCCAGTTTAAGGCAAGATGGCATTAATTATCTATTTSTTCTATGAAAAGATACTAATCTAAAACCTAATCCAAGAACTCAGGGATTTTGAGGACAGGAAACTTACAGCAACAACATTTTATTACCTAGACATATGATGTGAAGCTGTTCCCAATGCTCTCCGCCCCAGAACACACAGTCCATAACACAGTGTCACTAGGGGTGAGTCTTTACTTGAATCCAGTGGCTTGTAATAACAYAAGAAAAAATAAGTTAGGTGAATGGAAAAAAAAATGGCCATTGAGAAGGAAGATTCTGCCAGAAGAAGTAAAAAAGACCCAAACATAGCAGTTCTCAAGTGTATGTATGTACCTTCTACAGCAGTCATTCTTAAAAAACAATTCTGATTTAAAGTCTGAGCAAGAGTTTTACAAGTATTTAAGAAGWCTTGTAAAGGTGAACACACATATATGATTATTTGAAATAAGAAATTGTAAGCTAAAGAGATGCATGCTACATTCCTCATGGTGTGTATCTTGCAGGCAAACTGCTGATTAGCTAAATTACAGGGTTTAGACAAAAATATCTGTGAATACAGAGGATTATCGCTATTATGAGTATTTAAGCCTGATTTACCTGACAACTTCCCTGGACTACAGCTTTACTCAAGGGGTTAGTTAGGGGAGACTTGCCCTCAGTTCAAGGCCGGTAGTATAGACAGGGTATATAATGCCCTAGCAATGGCATCATTCAATCAAGTGATTAAACCTGATTTTCAATACATATACAAAATATTTCATGTTAATTTCTTGGAGGGAAATAATTTTCTTTGGCTGTTTGTCCATTGACCACAGGACACTAAGTCTTACCCCTGTTAAAACAGGTTTTAAGTGATCTTTTATCTCCAAAGCAAAACTGAACCCTTAAGTCTTGGGTCCCTCATTAAACATGTAAATTCCAATTATATTCCTGTCCCTTTAATCTCAATCAATTTCTGCTTATGTCAAAGGCAAAGCTAATTTGACACAGTTATTTTGTAAACAGTAAAAAGTTAAGGCATTCTTCTACAAACATATTAACACTCCTATTTAAAAGGTGGAAGGATTGTGGAAAGAAGATTCAATGTAGGATGATTGTTTACACAAGCCAYCAATTCCAGTGGTCCAAGGAAATGGTATTATGGGATCACTGAAAGAAGGAGTCTAAGCTGGAAATAGGTATCTTGGGTTTTAGGGATTTTTGTTTCGGAGTTTTTTTGTTTAAGTTGGGGTTGATTTGTGAGCCCTGATATCTAAGTACGAAACATCAATTCTGCAGACATASCCTTCTGCATGTAGATAAATGTCTAAGATTCAACTGGTCGATTTGAGCTGGCAAATAAAATTCATTAATGAACTGGTTAAATGGTACACTACTTACAGAATCTATTAAATTCACATCTCAGAACTGGAAGATCAAAATAATTTCAAACTAAATACTTTAATTATACATACTTTTAAAAATCAGCATGAAACCCATCTGTAAGTCAAACCAACAGGAAAAAAGTGACAACATCCTTACCTTTTCTCTTCGAGAGCAGCAATATTCTATCCAGTTCAAATATATCATGCAGAAGCTCTCTCGTGATATCCCTGCCAGACGGTGGTCATAATCCTCATCAATATTGGGGTTAAATGTTGGGTCTACATCCACATAATTGCGGTCTGTGCACAGCCGCAGGCCCTCCTGCATTGTCTCGTTAGCTAACCATTCCTCTAGCTTGGGGGAGGTTGTGACATAATAGATGATTCCCTGAAACAGTAGCAGTTAAAAATAAGAGTCAATACTGCAATCTAAAAAAACCCCGTCCATCTCAATGTTTCAACTTATTTGAAATTTCTTGTGAAAATGAACACAACTGATACACCGTAGCATGGATATTGCTCACAGGCACAACAGATTTGCATAGAAAAACATAATACAGGTGGTGTATAGGAGTATTTTTCAAAGACTGTCAGGATTTTTGAAGCCTACGCTGAAGGAATAAGGGAAGGAAAAAAAGGATGGGATAGGATCCTCGCTGTAATTTTTACAGAAAACAAACACATAGAAATTTTTATGTAGTTAACACAGAGGCTTAGATACAGAATTTCTAAAGAATTCTGAATTTTTTTAAAAAGCTAAAACACTAAACAATTTAAGATCCCTGTGCTAGGGAACAACTTGTGTGCATGTGTGAGTAAGTATCTTGGAAATATATTAACCTGAAAATTTTCATCTCTCAGAAAGAGTAGCTTATGAAAGATCTCTATTAGTGATTATCTAAAAGGYTCTGAGGTTACAGTCATCTTAGAATTGGAAGAGAGGGCTTGTTTCTTTTTTAAGAACCAAAGATAGGTTTGGACAGCTTATGAAGACCAAAGCAGCTTGGCTTTCTCTAAAGAAACAAACTAACCAACTTTTCTTTTACAACAGAGCAATTTTATTTGGGTAACAGTTTTAAAGTTCCTATTCCAGCTTCACCTAGGAAGTGGCCTCTCTCTGATCTGGAGTACAGGGTCATTGTCCTGCTCATGTGCCAGACTACTGAGTCACCATGAGTACAAGAAAGTGTCCTCCTTTGCAGGTGGTGTTCATACATCTGCAATTATCACCTCACCCCATGATCCTCACAAGACAGACATTATGGGTTCAAGACATTGAGCAGCTCCCAAGTGTAGCCCAGCCAGTCCCTACCACGGGCTGCACTGAGCCAAACCACACCTTCACATAGTAGGTGGTGAGAATTTTCCGGAGATCAAAGACTTGGAGCATGGAAGCTGCACTGTTGTCAGTGATGCTGTAACCCTCCAGAACATACTTTGTTACAAGCACTTCCCAAGCCAGCCAACGCTGCCCAAAGGCTGCATTAAAGGAAAGCATGTGAGGAAGGTGGCCTGGTTCACAGCAACAAAAACCTTCATCTTCCTCTACACCTTCAGTGATGGCCTCTACTTCTCGTTGCTGACAGTAAGTTCCTTAGGAGAAAACAGAGGAAAGAAGAAAGAGTTGAACGCTTTATATGATTGCTTTAATGTGAACTTGTGTTTGGAAGACTTGAAAATTCAACCTATTTCCAATTAAATTCTTTTAACACTAWGTGAACTATCCACCAACAAACACAAAGGATTTAGCTTAATTTATCACTCTAGGATCCCATTTTAGTTAGGTTTCACTAACAAGTAGCCATGTTGCACTAAAATGGAAAGAGGGACTTAGCGTCAAGTGACAGGAGCATCAAGAGGCCCTGCAMACCATTTTCAAAGCAATTTATTAACAGGATAGAACTGAAAATAACTTCAATTTCTAAAGCAGAAGCCTACTTTTTAGTGCAGACAGCTAAGGACATCTAAGACACTCACCTCTGAATTCAAGCCCCCTCAGCTGGAAGGTGACCAAGCCATTTCCTATCTCTATAAGGTGTACTAGTGCATTGAGGTAGTCAGAGGCTAGGATGAAGCAGTCCCCAGTACTGTAGTTTCCCCAGCGACCCAACAACAAGTCTCCACATAAGCTGTGCTGAAGGGAACGGGTTAAATGCTCATAGAAGATAGAATTCAGGTTGTTATCATCTGAACCTGCAGGAAGATTGGATTTAGGTTATCTGAAACTGCAGAAAAACAGCAAGCTTGATTTACTTCACATTGAATCCTATCTTATTCTTAACCACAATACTGTTTCAAGGTCATATTCTATTCCCCACTTCCCCCTTTTTATGAGACAACTACGCCAAATGAATCCCAAGTGACATTTGTATTTTGAACCAAATTTTTTCTTAGTCACTCCTCCATTTCCCAAATTATTCCTTCAGTTCCATTCATGCATCTCCCATCAACCTATTCAAGATAATAAAGTGCAAAAGCAAATGGATCACAGACATATCTCAGTGATGTCTGTTGTACTCATTATCATGACAATGAGACACCCTCAAACAATACTTGGTACTTTTTAAATTACTGAAGAATAAAAAGCAAAACAGTTTAATGCCTGCTACAATTATAAATAAAAAGGTAAACACAAACCTAAGAGTGAAATCAAAAAACTTATGGGAGAGCCTAAAGAATAAAGCAAGAGAGATGACAGAAGAAAAACTAACAGTAGACAGAGTGACAGCTGTTGGACATGATCAGAGGGCAAAGTGATTATGAATCCTATAAAAATCCAATAAAAAGCCATTTACATTTGGAAAAAAAGGCACTAGAAGAAAACTCACCCCTAAAAAAAAAAAAAAAAAAAAAAGAAACCCACCAACCCACTTCCCAAATGCCACCCCCCCCCAAAAAAAAACCAACCCCCCAAAAACTCCAAACTAGCTATCAAAATCCATCTAGGAGAGCTACCTGGATTCCGATCCAGCTGTGAAGCTAGTCTAGTATTTGAATGATCCACACGTTTTGTGCTGAAAAGAATAAAATAAAACATACTTAATGCAAAATACATTACTGCAAGAATGTCTAGGCAAAGAAACTAATAATATAGTGTTCAATATTCCCAGTGAAATAGCTTCAAAAAGTTATTTTAAAATWATTTTAGATGCATATTTTCTGCTCTTCTCATATGCAAAAATATTTTTTGTGTATGATAGCATTATAATGCCTAATAAAGTTTGTCCACAGTAAATACCAATAGAATAATCTTGCACTTTTAGATAAAAGTGCATACATATTCTTAGGTATCAAAGTTTTAGATGTGAGAATAAATTAAGACCAATTAAATCAGCCCAGCTAACATTTCAGTAGACRTTAGTGAAAGATTAATTTTTAGACAGTTCTTTCATTATCTGAAATTACAACTARAATGCTTTAATCTAAGTTTTGGAACATTGCATTTAAACTGTTATAAGAAATACCAGAAATATCCGTTCAACTTGCCCTATTCTGTTTATATAATATTTTATTGGTCTGATAAGCTCTCTATTGCTGGTAGCATAAGAGAAATAAAACAAAAGGAAACATTCTGACCTGAAGATTCTTTTACTACTGATCCCACCTTGAACAAAAAAACCCAATTACTTTGAAATATTTTTTTATTAAGTTCAGCCAGTTTTGCTGTGAGCAGAACAAAAACACAGGTAAAATACACCTACGAACTGGTCCCCAAAAACTTTTTATACATAAACTCACTTTTTGATTAAAATTGCACTTCACAATACCATAAATTTAATGTTTAAAATACCAGGATGGCATACTACTATGTAGAAATTACTTAAGCAGCTGAAGCAAATGATCCTAGTGTAAAAAACAGCTGCTACAGTATTTCAGAAACAAGTTCAGGGAAAACTTTCAGTGCTTTATACTAGTTTTCTCTGAGGAAAAACAATAACAGAAATTCACAAGTTAAAAAAAAAAACAGCCAAAAAAATGCCCCAAACCAACATTTCAGACATACCTAGTCCATTAAAAACAAATTATTTAAAACTTTATTCTTTCACCTACTTGTAGTCTCTTTCCCAGAATTTGACAGGCCTGGCATATGAAGTGATGAATATTGCACTTCCCAGAAAAGGATTCAGTGGAGTAGAGAAGAAAGCTGACACAACTGCTTGGACAAACAACATGGCAGAATCTGTAGGATAAGAGAATTAAGGAAAGCAAGGCAACAAGTACTTTTTGTTTTAGCTTCTGTGATTGTGTTCAATACAGACAGCATAATGAAGAGCAAAACAAGATCTCTATGAATTTCTATGCAGCAAAGATGTTTGTAGGATTTCCAGCATTAAGGGGATTCTTTTTGTTTTTAAAAACAGAAATAGATGGAAATCTGGCACTAGACATGACAGTCATTCCCAAAAATTCAGTTGAAAATACTAACTCAACACGCCATTCAAACCAGCCTACAGAAGTTTGAAATGCAAAACTCAAGGACTAAAACCATAATGACTCCTGTAAAAGGGAATGACTATCAAAAGGCAAATCATGTGTTTTTCAGAATTACTTCTGGTCTATGTGTTTTTTTACATCAGGATGCTATTCCTACCATTACCATATAATTCACAGCATTGTAACAAGGCAGAAYGCATGCACAGCTTCTTTGTAAATACTCACTAGACAAACCTGCTCTTTCAGCAGTTTTACCCCATAACASAGAATCCATTACAATGCAGTACTCAGAATTATAAATAGATGACTTCAGAGGAAGGTTTGCATTTTCAAAGGATACGTGGCACAGCAAAGGGCTGGGCAAAAGCATGGAAGGCAGACCCCCATGTGATCTGCCAGGGAGCAATGTAGGTATACACAAATCTCAATTTATAAAAGAGTTCCCAAAGCTACAGGGGAAAAAAAAAAGAGAAAAACAATTCAGTATTTTCACTAACAATCAACATGCCTTGCATCCTGAGGAATTTACTGGTCATCCTAGAGTTCTTACTGATCTACCAGAAGCTTTGAGACTTCGAAAAAGGATATTGTTATAAAAGCAAGTAACATAAGATGCACRTCCTAGTTCTACATACAAACTCAGGAGATGTTTAGAAACTTACGTATGGTTTCTCAAGTCAACAGAAATTTTTTGGGAAAAAGAAGTCTTAGCTGCCTTACAGCATATCTATTACAGTACAAACAACTGAGAATCTGCAAGAATATCTATCAGATAGGACTATCCATCTGTTTTCCCCTTTGGATGAACTGAAACACCTAAAAACAGAGTGAAAAGTTACCTTGCTGAAGAGTATGGACATGAAGAAGAGATCTAGCAGCATGGTCTCAGTAAAACTTTTGTAATCAAAAGTAAAGAAGAGCACTGTGAAAATAACAGTGACATACTGGCACGTTGGGCTACTGAAGGATGAACGCAGTAACTTCAAGCCAGCTATTGTGATCATTAAAGCACCCAACCTGTGTAAGAAAGGCACACAAAACAGTTATTACCTYTTATCTGAAAGGGGTTTAAAGACCACTTAAGCTGTGCTGTCATGCAATATCAATCTCTTCAAACTTTGATTTGGGTTTGCTTTTGGAATTGGGGGCAAAGGGTGTTAATGATTTGTTGTTTTTTTAAAGATAACATCTGATTTTATTTAAAAAAAAAAAAAGGTTACTATCTAAATCTTTTCATCAGTACTCTCAAGCCAATCAATGTTCAAGATTATTTCTAAGCATGCCACTAAAGAAGAAAAAATATTAGGAGATGAAATATCCTTGTGGTCTGAAGAAAAACCTGGTCTTTAATTWAGTGTATGAATACGAAAATGCAAAAGTGCTAGATTAATCATCAAGAGGATGTTAATGAACACTGGATTATCATTTCCTGCATGACTATACTGCTCTAATTTCTACTGAGGGAACAGCAATTTTTTTCAGACATAGCAACTGACATATGAAAGGGTTATTAAAAGAAGTTAAAGAACATAATGGCAARGTTCCTCCCAAAGGTCTCATAGTGACTGTGATAATGAGCCCAAAGCAAGAACTTACTATATGCAAGGAATAAAATTAAGAAAGCCAAAAAAGCCACACACCACCRCACAAAATTAATCTAACAACTTGCCTCCCAAAATATTTTCTGTTTAGTTTCAATATTTATACTCTTTTATTCCTAAGAATAGAATTTCAAATCCAAAAAAGACACGTGGTTACTGCTTCTTGGAGGCAAAAAATGCAGGGCTTATTATTGAYCTATCATTTGCTAAAACAGTCAGATACACTGCTCAAGGGATTATAACTAAGATTCAATTTAAGAAGCAGTGTGCAATTCCATCTGGATATGGATTATACTTAGGGGCTAGGAAGCCTGGGGAATTCCTTGATGAGTAAAGAAAGGTGCAGAGSGGCAGCACACTGGCACACCAACTCAGCAAGTCTGAAATTTACARTTGATAAACTACCACAACATATCAACACTATCTTGAACTTGCCATCTGGATAATCATATTATAGACTCTGTAGCTCAACAAGAAAACTTATCACAGTACTAGGTAATTCCACAACATGCCATCTTCACAGTATATGCTAGGAGTTGAATGATTTATCTTTGCAGGAGTGTCCTGTTTAACAGCATAATACTCCAATCAGTTTAAGTCAGCTTTACACAGGCTTTCAAATAAAGAAAAGCTTTATTTATTCCTTGCCTTACTCTTAAGACAATACCATTAAGGTYTTCTGTCTTCCCATTGATGCCAGAAGTCACTATTTAATTTCCCACCACAGCAGACATACTCAAGATTACTTAATAGCCTTTTCTACTTACTCAGTATCCAGTTTCTTTGGACTAGCAATATTCTTAGCGCTGCTACTAAGCTCATTGAGGACTATCAGTGGATAGATAACATTCTTCTCTACAAAAAGGAGCCAAATGTGAAGTTTCTCAAACCACATAACATGTGCAGCATCTGTCAAGATATATTAAAAAGAAGAAATCAGATGGCAKTGTCAAATCAAAAACACCTGGTTATAAAATAAAGACTCTTCATTTAATCAACTTTTAATAACTGTTTTCTTACAATGGACCTTGGTAGTTTATTTAAGCAAAATAAAGAGAAGTTCCTGTCAGCAGCCCCAGTAGAATTTTTGCACTGTTCACASAACAGAACAGTTAGCAAGCTACTTGCTTACTGTACGCAGAAGGAAACAAACTGGGTTCCACCTCTTCAATAATTTCATCATTGCTATTGATGAAGCTGTTTGAAATGATGCCTTTTATCTCACACAAAAGGATGTTTTTCAACCCTATTCAATTTGAAGGATTCCTGATTTACAGCTCTACAGAAGAGCCTATGTAACCTGCCAACACAAATGTCTGTCACTTGAGCAACTACTTTTAAACTTCTACAAGAATTGTAAGGTGTGTTTCAAATTACTGCAAATTAAGATTAAAAAATTTGTTCTACAATATAGGCTAGAAGATTTATTGTCAAAAGTTGTGGTAAACATTGATGCCTAAAGGGCAACAACTGTAGCTTTTCTAGTTTTAGAGATTAAAGACTTAATGCATTTAGTTGCACTTTTCACTTCTTCCAGATAAAAGTCTGACATCATACTACAATTGCTATTCATATGTATCCATCTTTACATGCAATCACTGGGAAAAAAATCCCACAAGTTAGACATCAATGAAAAGACCACACTGAATGGCTGCTACAAAGGTAGAAAGTTTGTGAATCAATTCTGATAATTCTCTGCTCCTGAAAGCAGCAGAATGCTCTCTTGTTTTGACAATTATTTGAAAAGAAAAACCAAAATAGTTTCAGTTTTGTCCAAGGCAGTTTAGACAGGAGTTTCTTAAGTCTGCTGTTAACAATAAAAACATTCCAATAGTGATGTCCCCACAATCAACCACAACAATTATCTGTTCTGGAAAACTAATAAGCAGCGCAACTTCATCTTTTTGCATCCCTGGGGAAAAATTCGATGAAAACATAGGCTTTAGCCTAATGCTAAAGCCTAACACAGGCTAACAGCCTAACATGTTAAGCTGCAAGCACGTATCTGGTCCCTTGGAGTCTTCATCTATCAGTTGACCACTCACTATTTTCTGTTGTTAAACATGTCAACAATACTATTAAAAACCAAATAAGTGCCAGGATGAAGTCTCCACCAGCACTCACCASAGCTAATCCTCTAAAACATCTGAAAACTTAATATGTTGAGGAAATACATAGTGAAACACACTCAATCTTTATGAAAAATTATTGAGGCAATCACAAGCACAAACTTCGCCACTCAAGATTTTGAAGACTATGTTTTAATGGAACTGCTCTGAGATAATGTTAACACTCATCATCATCAGTTAAGAGATACATAAAATGTCATGGAATCAAAGCATGAGGAACTGAGAAACAAATACATTTATAGATCAGATGTAATGAAATTCCAGTGGTGAGAAGAGTGAAGAGATGAAGTAAATCAATAGGTAACACAAGTTGGTCAGCAGCTACAGCAAGTTGAAGGAAGTGTTTCAGACAATACTTACTACGGACTTCAAACTGATGGTATTCCTTGGTTTTCAGCAGTGGGTGAGAAAAGCAATGCCAAGGAAGCTGCTTTCGGAGTTGAGGCAGAACATAATGGGTCACAAAGCCCACCGTACCCACCAATGCATAGAGAACATAACTTAAAATAGGCTAAAAAAAAGAATTGAAGAAATTAAGATTGTGTTTTATAAAAAACATAAAATATTACTTTGCTAGTGTATTTTCCAGCATATGAGCAGATGCTCCTGCAATACTAATGCATCTCTTCATGAGAAACAGTACTACCAATTTTAAGACAAAACAAGAAACCCTGTGAGAAAAAAACCTTCATATCTAACAAATTTTCACTAAGCTGAAATGTACTTTCAAGTAAAAATAGTACACCAATCTTTTTTCACAGTCCATTGCTTCTGACCCATATGCATTTTATAAAAGTATTATTCTCTAAAGGCTGAACCCAATTTACATTTCCATCTGCTAGATAAAAGGAGGTATAAGCAAATCATTAGTTTCACATTCACTTGAGAAGGTAAGAAGCCTCCCACAAGACCAATCCCTTCCACAGAAGTCACAAAATACTGTAAAATTAACAAGGGATGATGGTTGGATTTCACAACAATGCTTTCTACACATTAATATTTTCTCTAAATTTCTACATAAGTCTAGATAATTGCAAAACTAGGATTGCATTATCTCGTCATAAGCTCTTTGTGAATTCTGTGAAGCCCAAGCCTATTGAAATATACAACTGGTGAAGAGCATACAGCCCAGTCTCTCAAACATGGGGGAAAGCAACATTCAGGTGGAGTGCTGAAATCCAGCCATACAATAATAGAAGGGATATTTTCCTCAGAAAGCACAAGTACACGTGCTTAAGTAATMCACTTCATGAAGACGTGAAATTACCTAAATGCATATGCTTTTAAAAATTAGTTTCTTACTTTATGCAGCATGTATTTTAAAATACATGCCAGAAATTTTCATTTGCCTTACATAAGGCTATTCATCAGCTACCCAATAATAGGAATACCAAAATAAGAAACTCAGTAACTGCAGCTCTTGAGGGAAACGCTTTACTTAAACTGAAGCACAGGATCTAGTCCCATGCCATGATCATCAAGAGCCAAAGATAAACATTAAAAGTACCCAAGCTYCAATGAGAAGTCAAACACTTGAAACTCAAATGATCTTTAAAGTCCAGTAAATCATCATTCCAATAAAGGCATGCTGCCCTATACTACAGTCTACGAAGAGCCATGCCAGCATGGAACTGCTGAGTCGAGGTTCAGCCCCTCATACTTTAAGCASAAAACATTTTTAACATTGTTTTAAAGTTTCATTTTTCCTTATTTCAAAACAATTCTGACACTATTTGAGATTGATGACTCAAAAGAGGGTGTTTTGTGTCAGAGGCTATAATAAAAATGTAAAACATAGGAAGAAACTAAGAAAAAGCTAAGGAAGATGATCTTTTGAGCACATAAAAGTGAAGACCTTCAGTCAGTCACGTATTTATCATGCTATATGTTTAAATACCAGCTAAAACTACTCAGAAGACCCAGTGAACTACCAGAATACACTTTATATCACACCACAGTATTTGCATACAGAAGGCAAACTGAAGACACGAGGTAACATCTTACCTGTAAAACTGTAAATACTGTACTGACATGAATTGCAAAATAGAGGACACCAATCACTATACACACTATCAGGTCAGACTGCAATCGTTCACTCTGTGGAGTCAAAATAAAATAATTTTAGAAAATACCAGCTTTGACTGACCTGTTAGAATCATTAAAGCTGGAAATTATCCCCAAGATAGAGTGCAACATTTCAATACCTCCTTAATACACAAATGCAGTAACACTGAACTGATTAAAGATTTTTTAAATTATGCTAGTGTTAACTACTTCCACTGAAGTTATGTGAAATTTCACAAGACAAACCTTACAGCTAAGAGCATCAGTTCAGCTAAGTGAAAGACTCATAGTGGGGCAGGACAAATCAACATATCAAATATTTTCTCTAATCCTGGACTGTGAGGTGGTGTAAGGGTCCCCGGATGAAAGCACTGGAAAGGACAATCAAATTTCCCCTTTATGATCTAAGAAGTGCTTAGACTACAGGGCAATTAAGAGCCCTGGAGGAGTGCTGCTGAGGCCAAGCTGCCAACCAGGTGAAACAACCGGGCTCTTTAACCCTTTTCTGCCTTCTRTGTAGAAGGGTACAGGATAGCTTTGGAATGACCCCGAGGAACGAGTCTGCATTTTCCATTACTCCCAAACAATGGAAACAAGCCACTGATAACGGGCAAAACCCGCCTCAAGACCAGTAATGCCAGCCGCAGCCACGAGGGGGCAATGKGTACTTAGGGCCTCAAGTGTAGATTTCTTCCCACTCTGTAAAAACACATCAATATTTACAGCCGAGAAAATCATTAAAGGATTATCTACTCCAAAATACGACAAATAATTACACACAGCAATTATTGCTGCAAAGCCTTAACTTCTTGGGCTACAACTTGCTTTTTTTTAATCAGTTGTCCTGATTTTAAAAACCACAGTAAGAAAGACTATCAAAATCCTCAGCTCCTCTGCCCCCTTTGAGACTAACACCACAGTTTGAGAGCTAAAGAGGAGCTTGCAGCTCCTATGGTAACTCTTTCCTACCAAATATTAAAAGAATTGCAGTTTCTCTGCTCTAAATATTTATTTGCAGTTTCCACACACTGCACCTCATCATGCTTCTAACTGCTGTATTATGAAAAACCCAGCTATAGAGCTCAGCCTAAAGCTGAGCCCTACACAAAGCTAAATGTATCTTGAACCTTCTTTGGTATTTATTAAGCTTCTAAAGTCTCTTACTTATTGCTACATTGTGTCAAAAAGAACGTTTAAATATTACTACTTCCAWAAATATTTAGAGTGCATTTGCACTAAAAATTCAAAGTAGTGTTTAAGTAGATGGAAAGGTTACATCTGCTTCCAAAGAAAGTAAACAACAAAACAATTTAGACCACCCAAACAAACCACAAAAAGCCCCAAAATACTTTCAATTTTTAATTTCTACTTCTGGAACAGCAAGCACAAAGCTCTTCCTCACAATTATTAGAAACAGTGAGTTAACATAGTTTTGCCACCATTAACTCTTTCCCACTAACCTCTACACAAAAGCAAGCATCATCTATTATTATCCATGAGATAAAAGAAGATCCTCAGTGATACTTCACTGAATCCACACTAGGGAATTCCAACTCCCTCTGCTTTTAAGTAACTTAAAATTGCAATATCAGCATTACACTCCTGGGTGTAGCACATGAGTTCAGCTGCAGATTGAAAGGAAATGCTGTGATATCCATTCCAACTAGTACCTTGCTAGGTGACAAGTGTGATCTAAGCAAGATCTGGATGGATGCTATATAAACCAACACAAAATAAATGCTTAAATGGAATTCAAAAAATAACAAAAAGCCTACTTACCACAGAATTTCTAAGCTTCTCAGGTAAAGGATCTTTTACTTCAGACAGAGGATCTTCAGGGTTTTTGTCTTCAGAATTAGGAAAAAACTTTGATTGCACTAAAGAGCTTAAAAGAAAGACAAAAAAAATCTCACTGAAAAGCACGTATTGTTRTATGTGGTTTTATAATAATAACAAAGTCAGAATTTCTATTACAAATTGGCCACAAAAAATTTAATTTTGGCACATCAGTGCTTTCACATAGTTGAGCTAATTTACAGATATTTCATCTTTATAAAAGAATTAGTTCTCTGTTGTACAGAACAGTGACTATTAAAGAGCAGCAGCAAGATGTTCAAACTGCAGTTTCTCTACTAGCAACACAGGAGTAATTGAACAAAAACTGAATTTTAAGTGAAATTTAGCACTCATGAAACAAAACTTCAACTCATAAATAACTGAACAGAAATGTGCAAAATTTGGAAGTAGCCTATATGGCAATGCCATTTAAAAAAACATGATTTCTTTGGTTTAATTCAACAGCAACAACAAAAGAAACCTATTCTAGCCTGTTTAATTAATGAATTAGCCACGCTGACCAAACTMCTAAATTCTTAGACCGCCTTGCTGATACTGAAGCTCCAAAACCTTACACCTAAGCTTTCAGAAGTCCATGTGCAATGTTACTAGTCTTAACAAGCTGTCTCACAACCTCTCAGAGTGATTTCTTTTTTACAACACCCTACTTAGTGCAGAAATATTATTTCATTTTATGGACAAGAAGATCACTACAGAATGAGCCCTAGATCTTCAAAGGAAATTACATATTGCAATGTATTACAATGCTTAACTGTATCACAGTCAAACATGACCATCCAGGCTTTAGTTTTTGGAAAGAACAAAAGAACAAGTATCCAGGGAAAAGAACCTCKTATCAACTGAACTAAGAGTAATTGGACAAGGTTTAGTAGTCAATCCACAGATAAGAAATTTCCTCTGGTGTAAACATTCATGAATCATTAGTTTTGTTTTTCACAGAGGAGGTACGTCACTATCTACCCCAAGCCAATATTTATCAAATTCATCCAACATTATGGCTACATTTAAATCCAAGTTCAAGCTCTGCCTCACCTAGGTATGTGGCTGAGCTTTTTTACTGGCTATTCTGGGGGGGCGTTTCTCCTACTGGAACTATTTTGTTTTACATGTATCATTATTAACTGAATCAAACACCCTCAGCATCAGATCTCTAGTCCAGCASAGAATAACATGAATACCTATTTCTTTATCCTATATGGGAATACTCATCACAGAAATATATTCTTATAATTTAGCATAATTATTTGAACAAGTGCTTGGAGCACACATTCAATATTAGAATACATCAACAAATGAAGTTAAAGTATTCAAGAAGTCCCCCTGTGGACTTCAGCTTAAACCAGTGCCTTGAGCACCTCTTTAAACACGAAAAGGGTATGTGTTATTCCCAACAAACCCAGCAGCACAAAGATGGCACCTGACCAACATTTTGGAGAACATCAGCAGGCAAATAAATCAGATTTTGGCATGTAAGTGATTTACCAGAAGTCACAAAAAAAAGTCATTGCTAGAGAAGGAACTAGATGCAAAATCTGAGATTTTCTAACCATTGAACCAAGAATATACTATTTTTGATTAGTGCTGGCACGTACAAGTTCAAACACTACTGAGTAGTAACATTATTTGAAGCTTTTCCTTGCAACTTGCTTCTTTATTGGGGAAGAGATACAAACTGAGTCACTTACAAAAGTACAGAAGGGTCACTGCTTTGTCTGCTGAGATGATACGATATTGCCACTAACAAACCACAAAATATGGAGAAGAGAACGGGAATATGCTGCCCATCCCAGGAATCCTGGAGACAGAAACAAAATGTTAATAAAAAGGAGACAAAGTACACACCACTTTACCTGACACACAAGAATTACACATATATCACAGAGAATGGAGAAATTAACTACAACTCCACAAAAATAAGCCAGGGCTTTTTGTACAAAAATATTGTTCCATCTTTACCTATGTCTAACTATAGATCAGAACATCTAGCACAGTGTACATCCCTCAAATCTACACCATCTTAATCATTAAACAGTCATTATTTCTCATAACCCTTATGAAGCATTTCCTGCATTCCTTGAGACCACAGGCTATTAAGAACTGTATTTAGACACTTCTTAATTTTGAACGTTACATGAATTTGACTCAAGATTTATTTTTCCTAATGTGCTGAATGCAGATTAAACAGTGGTTTTATTTGTGTTTTCCTGATCTACACAGGATCTACAAAGATGAAAGAGTTATTCCTTGCTAAAGCTTGTTTGTCTTAAATGGATGTGTTTACCAAAGGCTAATGAGACAAGTGCACAAATTCACAGAAAGCTAATGATGTCCTGCAGGTCGGAGTATCATGGGAGTAACCCCTCTAGGAACTTTCTACTCTCTATGATAAAGTGGAAAAGCCAGCCAACTCTGAGTTGGACCCACACATGCTACAATTCATTGTAAACTTAGCATGTCTGGTTATTGACAAACACCTGAAATTAATAAACAGAACCAGCATCACACTCCTACTGTTTTCAAACAACATTTCAAGCAAGGAAAACAGGGTGGGTATGGGAGGGTGTATGGGTGTTCCTTGGCCAGCTAACTCTTTAACTCTCRCCTTCAGATAGGCAAATAGCTTCACTTTGACACTAAAAACTATTTCTTGGTTTCTTCTCAAATAAATATTAATTAGAAAACACTATTTCACTTTTGCAGCACCAGAAAAAAAATACTTACACGTGCCACTTTGAGAGGTTAACCTACAACTACAAGCAGACTCTGCTAGAATAAAGTCACCTGCGTGATATTTTCAAGAATTCATGTAGAATGGAAATGATGGTAAATGTCATGTGTTTTCAATAAAAAAAGCCCATCAGAGCAGGCACGAATCACACACCTTTTAAAAGCAAAAAAATCTGCTTTGTTCCTGCATTGCATCTCCTCTATTGACTTCACAGCTGAGCAAGAATAAAACCCTAGTAAATCAAACCAATGTTTCTAGTTAAGTAGTTGCATACTTTAGTTACTTAATACAGAAGGAAGCAGAGAACAAACCCCAAAATAGATTTATTGTGCATAAATTTTTTCTCACCTTCAGGGCACCATAGCACAGTCCATACAACAATGCTACTGCCACAATACTACAGATAAAACTGTAAAGTGCTGCAAGCAGGCTTGTGGTAGCTGAATATCATAGAAATGAAAAGAAAAGAAAAAACATTATTACGGTCTGAAGTTAGAATACAAAATACTTCAGTTTGTTTAAGGTATCGGCCCCCTAATTTCCTCTGATGGAAAAAAAAAGGCAATTCAAACCAGAGCAGCTACTTGTATTTTCCCCTACAAGTAATTTTTATTGAGAGCATTTTATGTGGCTTTTTAAACCTCCTTAGTTATTGAACAGCTTTACGATGGGAATAGTTAACTGCAATAGAAACCAACTGAGGAAGAAGTGACAGACTTACTAGGACAGTAATTCTATTTCTCAATAATCAATCAGAAGACTTTCAGGCTTTTTAAAAACACAAGCAAAGTATTCTATGTTTAGAGGGTAGGAATAAAAATAGTGTAACCACTAAATTTTTAAACTAACATACTGATCTTGGCTGCTCCACATCTCATACTTTTGCCACTGAAAAAACACAACACTCACCATTGCCACCAAAGACATGAATGTCCAGCTGTTCACAGAGATACATCACAAATGTATTCACCTGAGGCAGGAGACCAATGAAGAATACTATAGGGAAACATAGTGTAAACACTACAGAAAAAGAAAAGGTAAAAAAGTGGTGAATACAAAAAAAKCAGCATGGTAAGATATTTTTCAGTTTAAATTCTACGATGTCACACACCCCATTTTAACTCAACATCACTGAAATATTTCTATTATAAATTTCTAAGGAAAATATACATTATGTAAAGTCCCACTTCAATGGCTCAGAACTGACTGAATACAGAGGTCATACAAATCAATAGTACTTTCCTTTTAATTGCTGTAGACACKAGCCAATTCAGGCTTTCCATTTTTATTTAGCAAAGATCAGCCAGGAGTGTTTACAGATTAGACTTGTAAGTTTTCACTCATTGTAAGTGAGACTTATAGGAGCCTAACTGCCTGTCTGGAGTTGCAGCCACTCTGACATAAGGGAGGCCAAGCACCCCACCTCCAGGCTTTCTGTTCCTAATAGTATCTGACAATTTAACTCATTTTTCCACACCACTTCTGAACATTCTAATCCTAAATGACTGAGTTTTCTGTTTGTTAGGGTTTTTTAACTGTAGGAATCATGAAAACACCTGCAAATTACAGGATTTCAGAACACAAAGATAAATTAATGCCACCTAATTTCAATACAGAAAAGGCTTATGTCTCCACCTGTACATATTTTTTTTCCATTCTAAAGAATAAAAGATGCAGAAATAATCTTCTACGCATGTTCAGATATAGTAGTTCAGATCTAATTCACARGCAACTGCAAATTAAAAGTTTTAAGTTCTAAGTTCTTAAGGATAGAAGGAACAATAACAAAAATAACTCTAAGAGACACAATCTGGCAGTTTAGGGATGTTTTTCTGCCATCTTATTGACTTGTAGCTCCAGTGACCAAAAGAAGAAACAGACTTTAAAGTATCTTGTAAAGCACCACAAGTCTCAAATTCAATTTTCTAATTTTAAATGCACAGAATAGTTAGACACTGAAGGACATCACATGAGAAATATCTACAGTGAGATAGATAATGAGAATCTGATTTTTTTCCCTACTCCATAGCAAGGCTAAACAACAATATAATTCAAAACATGCAGGTTGCAAGCTGGTGAAAAACACTGAATCCTGTATTTTTACTGACACTAATTAGGAAATATACGACTACAGACCAGCTCTTCAATACCTAAAGAAAATACTTTATTAGACTTCTCAAGTCAAACCTCTATTTCAAATTATTARTCAAGAAAGCCAACATAGAGGGAAAATACAGTGTTCTGTCACTGACAGGTTAAAAAGTTGTTTCCCAAAAGTCTAAGTCAAACTACCGTGGGCCCATTGGAAACAAAATTACTACACAGATCTGGGAATACACAATTTTTAAAGACCAGTCCAACAAAAAGCCGATATTTATGATGCTTTTACAATCTGTAACATCCTTGTTTTCTAAGAGCGACCAACTGGGTGAAAAGATAAAATAATTATTATAAATGTGYAGTAGATTTAGAGCAATTGATCAAGTGCAATATGTAGGACACAAAAGAAAGCATTTATACTAGTCCTCACTTGTCTGTTGGCAAGGAGACAAGGTTTATATTATCTAAATACAAAGTTCACGTCGCCCTGTACATGTTTCTTCCAGTAGCTTTGCCTGGGAACAGGAAAAAAGGCAGCTGAGATTTTTACCTAACAAAGTATGTTTGCTAGCAGCCAATCCAGTCTGCAGTACACACAAAGCATTGTGAAACAGTGCTTCAGGAACCTAAGAGCTGCTCCAAGGGCAAGTGTATGACATGGGGGGTGGGTGGGATGTGCAGTGCAGGTTAGGGGGGTGGTTTTTTTTGTTGGGGTTTTATCATGTTGGTTTCTGAGGTTTTGGTTTGGGTATTTTATTGTTGAGGGAGTTGTTTTTTTATTTTGGTTTTGTTTTTTTTTTTTTTAAGTAGAATAAGCTGTTCTAGTAATCTGATTTTTAATTGGAAGAACTGCTAAGAAATATAAACCACATATGATGCTACAAGACACCCCAGAAGAACAGTTAAATATAAGGATCAAAACCCACTTAGAACTCCTGAACTAAGAAGTTTTAAAAGCTAATGCCAAGATGGACATGGTCTGGTGAAAATGCCACCATATCTTTTAAAACTGGTGAAGACTCACTCTTCAGTACTTTTAAAAAGTAGCTCACTTCCACAGGAGGACACATCACCTCCATGTATATTTATGTATTACCATACAAAATGCTTGAGTCAGTAATTCTTATTAATAAATTAAAATTTTTAAAAACCCACACTGAGACCAAGTTTTCATTTTTCTTGGYCAGAAGATGGTCTGGGGGCACACAGACATAACATTTAATTGTTGTAGTCTTTCACAAACAGGTATTTTGATATAACTGAAAAGCAACTGCATTCAGTTTAGATTAATTCTTACAGATTTTCTTACTCCATCTGAAGCAGGGATCCATAGAAGATCACCCAAATAATTTTGTGCATTGCTTTAGTGGAGCAAAGTTATCATGATAAGATGGTCTTCAAATGTTTATGTCTCTCTCTCATTTCTATGGGCTCTGCTTGAGACTACAGGGCTGTTATTATTTTCATAACAGGGGAAAAGGTTGCTGGTTTGGGGTTTACGTTGTTTGTTTTTGCATTAGGTTTAGGAGGGTAATGGAGTTAAATGTTATCAGTATCCTGAATGCATTGTGCTGCTCAGAAAACAATGAGATTACCTCAAAATGGAAATGCAGCTCAAAAATTATATTTTTGGTATTGCTGATAGGCCTGTTCTGAGAAGAAGCACATTAAATAAGACTTAACCTGTGTATAATGTTTTTTAAAATTGTGTCTGTATTGTTCTGCCCAATTGCTAAATACAAATAACCTGACTTAAGAGAACTCCTATTCATTTGCCACAAGCCCCTCCAGAGAGTGTGAAGGAGTACAAATCAAAATGTTTTTTTAACTACCGAGCAGCTAGGTCCTAGCAAAGGGCAGTGTATCCAGGTCCAAGTTAGATAAGCAAGTTCAAGGATAAGGGCTAAGATATTAGATAATGAACAATTTTAGTAGAGGGTATCTCTGCCATTTGTCACAGCAAAGCTACAGAAGGAGAAAACGCTCCCCCCTAAAGTTCTACTGTTGTAAAATAAACAATTCAAATCCATGAAAAAGCCACTCACCTATAACTAAGTCCCTGGCTGACAGCAGGAGCAATGGGTTGGTGAAAGCCATTCCATACAACCTGAACCTTGTTGTAGATATGTTTCTGCTGCCATAATCCAACAGCCAAATCAGACCACAACACAAACAGAAATATACAGGCCTACTATAGGCTATGATACGATTGTGACCCTGTTTAAAAAGAAACCACAAAAACACCAACACTTGTTCATTATTAGTGGATAAAGTAACTTTTYCTCTTCTGCTACAGATACCTTCAGAATCAAAATTAATCACTGGTCATCAACTAATATACTGTGGATTCACTGTATCCTAAAGTATTCTTCATAAAATCCTTAAAGCATCGCCTTGCAACAATGCCAGTCTATGCTTTTTGTGCCTTTGATATAACAAAGACACAACAGTTAGATTAAGTTAGACTAAGCTATATATACCCTTAGTCTCAGCTATATTTTACACTATGTTGCTTGCAGTACTAAATGCTAGAGGAGCTCTGATTAGGCTTTGTAAGGATAAATCAATTTTAAGGAAAAAGGGATTAAATTTATTACTTAAGATACTGCTTCTGCTGCATGGGGGGAAAGAATCTCTATCGGTGTTTATCAAAATACAACTTCTTACACAAAATTAATGACTTACTGCAGAGGAATAATGCTCTTAAACACCTTATCTAGGACATAGAGGTAATATTTTGTCTTGGCAATCCAGCAGATGCACAACAGAATATAAACATATTGTGCAATACTAGAACGTTAACATTTCCATGCTCAAACATTAACGTTCACTAGAGCATTGCAAACTCAGCTTATTAGCGTGAAAAAATAAAGCAGTGCGCACACTAGGACAACTGAATGATCTACACCACTAAAACAGAACATCAAAGCTGTGTCAGATCATACCAGTAGAGCAAATTACAACATTAAGAATACTTCTCAGTATAATTGCTAGAATAATAAAGACTCTTCAAAAACCTTATTATGACATGACTCCCTAGCATAAGCTAGGCTCAGGAAGGAGGAGGTGATTTGCTAAATACAAAGAGTAAGGTGGGTCCCTTCTCACACACTAAGACAACTGCAAGACTTCTGTGCCTTGTAAGAAGGAACACAGGAGAAATGCCAGAAAAATCAAACCAAAATGATCAATTCTCTGTGGGAGTTCTGCATCTGCAGGGTTAGTACAGTGGCACATGCCCATGACTTACATGTCGGGGGGAAGAAGAATCTGGCTGAACGCTCTGAAACCAAAATAAAAAGAGGAAAGTTACCCAAACTACAGATGAGTGTGTTCACCTACACACATCCTCTTGGTTGAAGTTCTTTTAACAATATCTACAATTAATTGTACAATTGTACATTGMCAAGCCACATCACAGCCTTTAAARAGCACAATGTTTTCAACCATTAAATCTACTTAAAGAGTAGATATCTATAAACAAAATTCTAAAAAAATGCCCAAGTGTCTTATTTTCAGGACTTCTACTGTTTTTCAACAGCATTAGGAACTTTATTTTAAATCTAGCTTCCATCCTAATAGTCAAATCAAYAAATAACCAATCATTCTTAGATTACAGTAAACCATTATCAGTCTAACAAAAACTAATTATCTGATTAAAAATATGTTTAGATATAATTGCCTCCTATGAATGCTGAGGTGTAGACACTACAGAAAATTAAAACCCAAACCAATAAAACTTGAAGTTCAGTTTGTAGTTGGTTTTCAYCATGTAAGAATGTGCTCCTCTTCATGTACCAAAAAAATGCATGAGAACAATAAATAAAGGATTGTTTAACAAGCATATGTGGAACTATTCTAGTGATGTGACCTTTCATTACCATCTATCAAACTTCCCATGAGGTCATGTTTACTCATTACTTTATAAATGATAAGCATGCACATTTTTCCTTAAAGCCGTAACTAACCTGCAACACCCAACTGGATTTATATCTATTGTTTGCAGAAAGTAAAGAGAAATTCAAGTACCTTCAACAGTGAGTACTGGCAACTGGCTATTACCAGGCAAAACTGGAAGACCCAAATATCCTTGAAAAAGCCCTCTATAAGAAGTACAGAGCCCAGAAATGCAACTAGAATAGCTAGGATGACAGCTAATACGTTTTCAAGGATCTCACGATTCCTGTTTTAAAGGGAGAGAAAAAAAGAAATTTAAGCTAACTATGTCTAGAAAAATCTGCAAAGGAGCAGTCAGAGTCAAAAATAATAGGAGTTATGATACTGGTAGCAAAGTAGTTAAGAATAAATTTGAACTTCCATAGTCTACTAGCACACTGTCCTTTAGCAAAGCTAGGAGCTACCAGGATTTCAATGACAGCTGAAAGCAGTAATTCTCTTAGTATCTTATGGAATTTTACTTTAAACAGCAGAAGATAACTTCAGAAGATAATTTTAGAAATTAATCAAATGTTCCACCAGAAGCACGGTCTGTAATGTAAATCTATATTCAAAGCCCATCCAAGATGATAATAAGCCTAAGAAAAAACACAAGTATGATAACTTACCTGTGTATATAATCTGTCATTCATGATTTTCTAATGATGAAACTAAAAATACTCTTGCTTGAGTAAGATATGCCAAGTGGAATACAGATAATTCCCTATGATATTGCTAGTGCTTCGGAACAGAGTTATGAGTATTCCTCCCTGGACAGAATCACTACTATCCTGTTTATTTCAAGGAGATTCARTACCAAAATATAAATACTCTACATATTCCAAAAGCTGGTAACTGGAGGACCACCTTCATTTTATTCCTCTAGGTAAATGTACAGTGACAAGAAGTCACAGTACTAAACGACTCTTGGAAAAAATGCTCTGGAACAGCAGGCAAATTCTTTCTGTTTACCACAAGATAAGTGCATGCCAGGTTGTAGACCCTTTAATTAATTTTTGGAGAAGGCTATACTCTAGCTTTAAAGATTGGCAATCAATCTTTCTATTTGATCATCCAAATACATTATTGCCCCCCACAGGRAAAGTGGGGGTTGCTTTCCTTTTTTCTTTTTTGATTGCTACAGAAGAAAATGAAAGTAGCCTCCGTTATTTTAGAAAAACTACATTCAATATTATTCTTTCATTTTTCAGAGTACAGTAAATAAGTATAATTCTTTAAGGACAGTTTTATCTATACTGCAGTTTAGTAACTGTTTTCAAGTTTGCTTTCTCAGGTCTGGCAACATACAAGGATCTCACCTATCAAATAAAGCCAGAAGAGTTAATCTATCAAAATTGATGCTAATCCAAAGTTTAGGTAGTATCCAAAAGCGATAGTACTGCTTGACTTTTTGAGCTGCTTCCTCTTGAGGCTGCATGTGGTCCTGAAGGTCAGGGCTCAGGTCAATATCTTGCTGCTCCAACAGATCTGTATCCATTGTTAGCAGCCTGTTCAACCTGATCTGAGGAAGAGAAAGCTAAAAGAAAGTTAGTATTAACAAAAACTCCCTTATATCAAATCACTGTATATATACTGAAAATTGCATTGAAGAATATTGCTAGAACTCTTTAGTCTAACTTTTGAGGAATTACATGTTAAGCACTGTCACAGGTTTCTACTTACTTTTTCTGTCCTTATCACAGCACATGAATAGGACTAGCAGCAATAACAGTTTGCATACAACAACTCTTTGGCATTTCAGCATATGCCTTATTTCAAATGAACGCATCTTCCAAGCACATTATCCCATTTACTCTGAAAACTTCAAATTTGAAGACACGTAAACTGATACATGGACAACATACACTACAAAAATAATCCAATTATTAATTTAAATAAATTACAACACATTTCTTATAGTCAGCTAATCTGCATGTAAATCCATGCTGAATGGTTCTTTTTGCATGACAAAGCAACATACTCATGCACCAGTAGTCAAATTCAAACTCACGGAATCCAGAATACACTCAGAAATGAACCAAAGAAAAAGCTCTGTCCTAAACAGTCAAGTATTATTTACGACTATTACTTATTTTGTASTTTGTTTAGAGTTCTCATGAAAATCACAGTAATACTAACAGCCATGAAAGATACTAAAGGAGAGTACTCGATAATAAGACACTATAGTACATATTGTATAGTCTAATCCAGTTTCTAACAGGCCAAGAAACATCTTGATGTACTGCCCTTTATTCTTAGGCATTATAATTGTTAAAATCTTCTTTAATGAAAAACCTTCACAATGTGTAAGGCAAAGAGTAAAACTTCAATACTCATGCCACCTTCAAGTGTCAAAACTACAAGTTTAGTGTTTAGAGGGGCTTTTTCCCTACAATCATCTAAGTTTAACATTCAATGWCTTGATTTATAAAATTTTTGTCATCACTACTTAAATCATCAGTGTACTTAACTATGCTTAGCCAGCTTCTCCTTCCTAGAAAAATACTAATGAAAAAACAAGCAGGAACACTCCCTTTCTAAAGGCATTTAAAAAACACAAACCATACTATTTAAGGCAAGCTGTGTCAGAAACAGATCCTTTTTTGACAATTTTTTAAAAGCTTCATTTCTTAAAAGGTAGAATCAGCATAACATTCATGYCACTAATAATAAATTGCAGTGGAAATTTCCATTTAGGTGCATGGGCTGAGCTTTTACAGTCACAAATTTCCTTAAAACAGAACCATTCCCTCCAATGGGACTACACTGGCAAATCAAAAGCAGAGAAGAGGTAATGCAGCCTCTTTTCTAAAGGCTACATGTTTGAGGGGGACTGAGAAAAGCAAAGRAAGTTCCTCTGGCAGACACCAAGTTTAAAAAGCACGTTCTTGATCAAAAGCATGGTCAGGCAAATGYAGGTCTCTTGCTCCTCTGCCAAATRCTAAAGCTGTATTTCATTTTCCCTCTTGATTATATATCAGGTACTTCAACAGACTTCTCTTTGGTTTGCCAGCTTAACAATCATGCCCATTTGCTTGTTTTCAGAACATAATATATGACTTCAGAAGAGCACAGGTATGCCTGGATTTGACAATAGTGCAAAAGCTTCCAAATCATAAAACTAAGGAATTATAAAGCTATTTGCAGTATGAAACAGTGTAAGCTTCTGCCTTGTTTTGCCAGCCACTTCTCACATACAAATTTATATTTTGTACAGCAGACTTCAATGACAGATTTCTAAATTCTTTTCAGGGAAATTACTCAAGTGAAGTTTCTTTTGGTCAAAATACTATATTTAGTCTATCTGCTGCCTGCTAACCTCAGTAACGCACAGAAAGAAAACTTTCTAAATTGTACACATCTTTGGAAACTTTTACAAGGTATCTTAGAACAATTTCTATGAGTGTTTTTAAATCACTAGTTTTTAGATCAGAGGGAACCAACTAAGTTTAAAAGTGCTATGCAGGAAGATTAATTTCTATGTATATATGAAGGCACTACAATACTAAATACTTTCTCTTCATTAATCCAGACAAAATTCTTTCCTAAGAACAGTGAACTACCACACAGAATGATTAATCAGTGCTATAAAGTTGGATAGTCTTCTGATTCTTTGCATGCTTTAAAAATAAGTAAGAAAAACTTACTAGATCATGTGGATAAAAGCGAACTGAGGTAGAACTCGATACGTGAGAGTCCGTGTCACTATAAGAACAGGGAAAATACTTCAGATTATAAACCACATTTTATTTCATCAGGTCACTCTAATTTTCTAGTGTCCCAAATTCATTCTGATACCTTGTGAATTTTATCTAAATATGTTTAAGTTTTTCCTTCAGTCACTTATTATAAATGCAAGTAGCCACTTAATCTCGTGTATTGTGGTACATTCCACAGCTATAGTAAGCCAGGAGATTCATTAATCGTACACTTAAAAATATTCTCAACACCCGGTCCCTAAATAGTCTTAAAAAAACTGCAGTGATGGRCATTATTCTTGAAAAACAGAAATTTTAGAAGCTGTTAGTTACTGATTTGTAAAGATACATCAATCACAACTCTAAAGAAGTTCAAAGGCCTCTAGGTGTTCACATGCAGTTTCACATAATTCTATACTGTTTTTATCAAGATCCCAAGACTGCCAAAAATAGCACATACTTAGCACAAGTAAAGTGAGGCTACTTAAACTGCTTTTTAAAAACTTAAACCTCTGGTAAGAAGAGCAAAATTACTTTGCAATTTCCATTCATTAGAGATGAAGAGAAATTTCTCTTACTGTATGAGAGTCCATATCCAACCATTGCTTTTTTCCCCAATTTTGGATAGCTTTTGGATGTTTGTTTTCCATGTAAATCACATGGTTGTAAGACTTGTATCAAATTTATGCAACTTTCCTTCAGTTCCTTGCCTTAAGATAAAAACATTCTTTGTTATCAACTTCACTCAAACTCAAGTATTCTCTACAGCCGAGATCTGATTATCTGAAGTGGCCAGTTTGTTCCTTCCATTAGCACATTCAACTTCACAACAGCAGCCATCAGCAAAGCCATTGCATCTGGAACATGCAAGCAGTAGAGGCAGGGATTGGCAGCTTTGTGGAAGGAATCCAGAACTTTTTGTCAAAGTTCAATTCTACAAAAGGTACTTGCATAGTCTCACAAGAAAGATTTGAAGATGGGATGTTTCATAATTCATTACTCCATAATTCCAAGAGCTATTCCACCTACATGTGGGTAGGAATTACAGCATTCAGCATGGTGCAATAGCTTCAGAGCAATTCTACATAGTGAAGTGGACTGGYGGCAGGTGGGAAGCCACAGGAGGTTTTGGGCTGCTTTTCTTTCTTCTGCCTCCTATCCCTTCAGAGAAAGAAAGGGCATCTTTCCAACAGCAGATGAACTTTCCAGTATGTAGCTGGCTATTTCAGCTGCAAGTCAAATTTTAATCTCAGGCATGTTAACACTTCCATTTACTGTTTGATGCCATCCATGAACTTGAGAATAAATTTATCAGTTTACAATGGCTTCACAACTGTAAGTTCAATAGCCATTACGGTCAACAGCCACCTAACTTTCTCAAAAATGGGTTAAATTCTCTAACAAAGAGTTCTATAAGCCAACAAAAAATGCATTTGTCAAGTTCTCAGTTTGGAAGTGTACTGCTTAAGCTAACAGTAGTACTCATTTTCTGAGATAAATATTTAACTTAATGTTATCTTCTAGTAAAAATCACTTGAGTCACAAAAGTAAAAGTACATGCTTAATAGATTGAATTGATTTTTTTGGTAGTTCATACTAAATAACCTTTTAAAATTAAAATAAAATATTGGATTGCAGTAAGACAAGAATCATCACTCTTGACTGGCCTTCACACACACCAGATGTTGGATGCTCTTCTTGCAGCTGGCTCAAAGTTCACAAGTGACATGTCGCAGCCCCCTGTCTCGTAGAGCGTAGAACTGAACTTACCTATCAAAGAAAAGGTCAAAAGCAGGTCAAAATTTCCTCATGTTTCATCCCACTGGCAGCAGCTTCTATTCGTTAACTTACTATAGAGATCAATTCAGACATCTGAATTTACATCAGAGTCAAAATACAAAATGTGATTACTCATGAATATGTCACCATGGCAGACATTAGCTACACAGCTGTCTTTCATACCATTTTACATAACATATATACTCTAACTGCAGTACTGAATTAAAGAGTTTGTATTTACAAGATGCCATCATTAACACAACAGAAGGACAGTGTAAACCTCTTTTTCCTCTTAGAGACTAACCTCATGAAAAATTTGCAGTGACCAACTTCTTCAGTCCTTTCCCACCCCCAACAGAACCATCAGTAAATCATTCACTATCAGCATCTAAGAACATTTAGCTACAGCAGTGATAACACAAGTATCCTGAATAAAATTCTTTTGAAACACCCATGTCTATTTGAAAAGAAACACAGAGACTCAAAGAAGTGGCCAGAGATGCTTCATAACTTAACTTAGGAAACTCAAAAAAGGAATGCACAGAAGAGATTTATTCTACAAGCTAGTGTAAGAKCAAAGGACTGCAAACTAACTTCTTAGATAAACCATTTGGACTTCTCAAATACATAATTTTAAAAAGTAGCCAAAGATTGTAACTCAAATGATAAATTACCTTACTCAAATACGTTTTCACAGCACCCACCTCCCAACATGGGCCTGATCAGAGAGATAATAAGCATTGTAATTTTCCCTGAAGGCCAGGTTCAATATATTTSAGCTCTGAATGCAGGGAACCTGATTTTGAAACTGATTTCATATGAAATATCTGCCAATTTTTCCACCTCTTCTAGGTTAAAATGCTTAAGTCATGATGCAAAACATGCAATATTCCAATATTAGCTTATATAAACAAAAGGAAAAAATCCCACTTGGGAGCYTGTGAAGAAAAACTGTATACACGCCTCAGCTGTATGTCTTGCAGCTTTTCCTTCTGCTGATACAAGATACCAAGTAATCCCCAGAAATACCTAACAAAATCAGAACTTCCAACCTTTTCCATTTCTGTGAGAGCACAACCTGCTAATACCATGGATTTTGAACTTTTTTTAACACAATATAATCCTGCAGCAGCTTCTCTTCAGACCCACAGATATTTATGTTTGATTCAGAATTTGAATCTTAGCAGGTTAAATCCCTCAAACCAGATGCTTAAAACCAGTGAAACGAAGAAAAAGAACTGGTATATTGAAAATATCTTCATAAAGCTTTCTACCCTCAGGAGCACTTCAGACCAACCAAGGAAATACCACAGCTGTGCTCAGAGCCACCATTGTGACAAGACAGTCCTCTACATAGCTCAGGAGGCACAAACAGCATGCACAACAGCTCTCTCCCAATATTCAATTTACATCTGCCACAAGCCTAAGTACAAAGCTTACTTGTTAGGGCTTTTTCCTCATTGGATAAGATTTTAATGAAGTGCTTTAGCTGATTATCTTTTGGTTTTCAATGCAGTGTGTAGTACACAGTTAATACTGAAGCTTAAAATTTAAACTAGTAGATAACACGGGGCATCTTCCCACAACTAATAAAAACCTGTGGTTACAAAGGTATATTTATTAACTGTGTCAATAAAAAAGTTTCAGGAGCAAACATGGAGATACTGGACAATACAAATACATTTCAGGTTCTATTCAGGACAAAAATGTGCATTAATTATTATAGAAAAATCAGGGCAAGCAGCCCTAAAAAAAAAAAAAAAAAAGGAAGTTTGGGTTAAATTCTTCATGGTTCTGCATTACTGAATAGAGATCCAGGAAATTAAACTTTTTAATTTTTAACTTAATGAAATTCTAGTCACAGAAGTTAGAATATACTACTTGGACATACAATTTCCCCTTCCCTTGGACTGAAGAAAACACATCAGATATTTATTTCAGCGGAAGTTTACTGAACCATTAAACTTTTTCACATCTACAGTTCCCTGTCACCCAACTTATCTGTGAATCTACCAAAATTTGCAGCATTTACATTGCTGCTGTAAGTACTGCACTGCTGCAGTGGGATATAACAAAACAGATTAACAGAGGTTGCAAACAAACAGAACACTTCATTCCTATCGCTTATACACAAACTACAAAATGGACTCAGGATATGTCATGTTTGCAATTCACCCACCTATTTAAAGAGGTTTCCATTCAAAGTTAGCTCCCTGGCAAGCACAGCACAGCTTCTTATTAATACAAAATTTTTTTCTGCCCCCTTTTTTTCTTTCTCTTTTGCTGTTTTTGATTTACTTTGGTTTTGTTSTTGTCATTCTGTTGGGGTTTTTTGGTTGGTTGGTTTAAATAAAAAGATTTTTCAGAAAAGCCTCAACTCATCTCAGTAGAAAACTTGACAGGGACTGCTCATTGCTGTTGGTGACACAAACTCCGAAGACTGACTGGAGATAATAAAATAGGCTCCAGAATCCTTAATTTTTAAACTCTGAGACAAGAACAGCTTCCTCACAGTACATAAATTCTAATGAAGAATTTCAATACTCAAGATTCAATATATATGGACATAGCTAGCATTTTTATTTACTCTAGTGACTCTTTCCCATTCCTGTCTCTCACAGCATTCTCCATGGGATACTTGGAACAGCACCACATTGAATAAGCTTACGAACATATTTTCTCTCTTGAAAGCCTGTAGTTTTATCAAGCTGTGAACAAATGGGAAGCTCCAAAGATAATGTTGCAAATCAAGAAATATGATCAATAGCATGTCTGCCTGCTCAACATAAATGTCTAACTTCTCTGCACACAAACACACAAAAAAAAGACCTGTAAGTTCTTAACAAATTAAGGTCGCCCAAAAATATTCTATTTTGACCAGGTTACAATAACAAACCAAGACACTGTGATACTCAAGCACACAAATCCAAAATACATCTTCATTCTGACATGGAGAGAAGATAAATGTGTGTTCTTTGAAGCAAGTTTCCTAGTTCCAAAAGACCAAAATATCTCATCACCACATCCAGAGACAACCATGTAACAGTTCACACTGTACAAACTCATATTCCCACAGTTAATGGCATCAACAGACAACAGCAATAGGCTGATGAGCTTATACAGACAAAATGTGTAAGACTTAAGTGGCTCAGGATTTAACTAAAATGTTGCTCTGATGGTTTCCTCAGCTAAGTTATCTCCAGTGTGCTTCCCAGTTTTACATCCAATACATACTACTTTTTTTCAAACTGCTCAGTCTACTTCACATGCAAATGCTTACTGACATAATGAAATTACATCATCATTAGATGAAGATATATTTGTCTACTGCTTCAGTCAGTATTTTTAAAATCCTAGTTAGCAAAAGCAAAGTCATCAGAATTTGACTTCTTGGAAGACTGCTAGGACCTTTATTTCCAAAGGTCAAAATTGCACCATTAGCTGTAGTATGAAGGCATACATGTTTTCAGTTAGAACACTTCAAAGTAGGTCATTTTTTGTTCCTATATGAAGTTTGTCAAAAGAGTAACTTACCTATTACCCCAAATTTCAGACTACAACATGAATATTTTCCATAGGAATAATGGGAAGTGAATATGTATTTTCCATATGGACCTTGGAACATGCTCCCACATCCATCCCAAATAAATGGATCTATTGAATTATCAAAAGGTACTGAGTGACTGCTTCTAAATTGGTTTTAATCTAATAAGTAACCAGTGTATATGTCTATCTTTACATAGAAGTTTTGATGTTCAAAACCATTCAACTGCCTTCATAAATTAAAATATTTAAATCTGAAAGATTATTGCTTGTTGTATAAACAATACAACCAGAGATCCACCATACCACCATAATTGTCTTTTAAAGCTATAGATGAGCAGTTCTCTTTAAGCACAAAAGCAATTTTAAAAAATCATCTAGTCCAGGACAAGAGTCTGTTATTTCATCCCAGCTTCAGACACTGGGCATCTGTTCTACTAACTCAGTACTTGGATTCTTAACTACTTGACAAAATCTAATTTTAATTTAATCAAGCTTCACTGCAAGGGCTGAAAAATCCCACCTCCCTGTCTAAACAATCAGCTATCAGAACAAAAAGAATCAGTACTGCCACACTCTGCTCTGAAAACTGTCATTCACTTAAGTCATGGCACATGTTTTGTTGCTTTTGAGATTTGTATTATATTAARCCTGCCCATAATCATGGCATTTAGMTTGCCACCTTTCCTCTCCATCCTGCATTCCTATGATTTACTTCACGTTTACCACTCCACATCAAGATCCTTTTCCATCCTTTCAAGTTCCTTTCCCCCTCAAGCTTCCAACAGTATAACTGATAAAAATCTTCCTACTTTGAACCTGGAAGACTGAAGATAATCCCTCAAAGCATCTCTTGCCTTACTCCCAGGGCAGTGCCCAGTTAAAGATAACTGTATCATCACCAGACTGGGTGTGGGTCAGGTATAATACAGTGAGGCTCTGCCTTGGTAAAATAAGCCACCAGAATCAAATTAACAGACGAGAAACTTTAGAGTAAACAAAACCAAAAATTGTGTGTCTTGTTAAGTGCTGCAGCTTGACATCAACACAAACAGAAAAAATGTAGAAGCAGATAGGGCACTGGTAAAGGAAAACACGAGCCCTATACATGAGGGCTTTTACAGTAAATGAATACGTGCACTGTTTGCCTTTCCAAGAGGATTTGAATTAAGAAACTATTCTATGCASTGTACAGAGATATATAACCCCATCTATGTTTGTCACTGATATTTCCAGTTGGAGTAAACCAGGTTTTGTTTCCAGGTATTCCRCCAGGCACTATGGTTTTTTTGCCCTGGGCAGTCACAATTATTTCCACAGCAACAAAGAACTGGTCATAGCTCCTTCATCACTTTAATTTTTATTCTGATGCTGATCATGGGAATATCAAACTACAACCTTCTCCCAACCCAAACCACAGACAAACTACAGAGTCATCTTTCACTGTAAGGTATCTTGGGATAACATAGCAAAACCAAGAGCCTTAGACTCAATGGAAAGACAAAAATAGTGTTACTTCATCCCTGACTGGGGGTTAAAGAAAACAAACAATCCAACAAAAGCCCCCAGACAAACTAATCACATACCACTTATAAGGAAAGATACTTTCTTGTCAGGCCTGATAAAGGGATCACGCACATGAAAGCTTGCACCATTTTGCCAGCTATTTTACTCTCAACAAAAAATAGCACCAGTTCCACAAAACCTGCTACACAAACTAGAAAATTTGATTTTCCTAAAATAACACAAGAAGATCCTGCCTATAATAGCTCCTTTCTCTCAAAGGATTCTAAACTAGATGCTCAGAGTCTCAAAACAGGAAACAAATCCCTGTTATACATCAGATTCCTATCTAGCAGATCCCAGAAGTTTTGTGTCTCCCAAAGAGAATGTGATGTCCCATAACAGCACAGTACAGGTAAAGTTTCAGAAGAATTGAATCTCATTAATTTCTGAAGACTCCAATGCACAAAAAATACAATGAATATGCCTTTTCAGAGAGTCTGAATGCAATGTTGAATTTTATATATGATCTACTTTGATTTCTGAAAGAGCAAATAATACAATCTCCTAAAAAACATAAACCTAGTTGCATATTAAATGACAAATTCTACAGAATCCAACCGTATTTTTTTGGGTAAGATGAATCAAATCCTTGAAATAAATAATGGCGGCCTCAAGAATATAGCTCAACATTACACTTGGACAGAAATAACCAGTATAACAGAGTTATAATGGTTATTTCACAGTTATATTTCAAATATGAAATAAGAGTCCAAATTAAATTAAAAAATGGGTTTCATGTAACAAGTTTTCATAGTTGAGAGACAAGCACTGAGATTGAAACAATAACACTTCTATCTAAAAAATAGTAAAGCAGCAGAATCTTCAACAAAAATTATTAGATAACTAGATCATATGTATTTATTACATTTGTAGTTAAGTCTTATAAAACATCTCAGAGTAGGTAAAGGTGGCTTTCAGTTTTGCTTATATTCCATTTTTCCTTATACTGCACTAGATGATGCAGAAGAATGAAGACTCAGTCAAACTCACATTTAAAGGGTTACCACAGACTCTCAATTCATGGAGTCTTCCCCTCTAGTGGGGTAAGAGACAACTCACTTATCTTTTAGTCCTGGATTACACAAAGGTCTGAAACACATGTTTGGTCAGTGTTCTGATCAAACCTGTACTTTTAGGGTATTAGAGCTGACAGCTGCTCAAAATTCCATCACTATTAATTGTCAATGCTCAAGATGCCCATTTTAATAATTCAAGGAAGAGTTACATATTAATGATGAAGTCGTAAGTAATTCAGGCCATGTATAGATAGCTGCAAAGATCCCTGCCAGGAATTTTTCCAAACCAGCCCCTGCACTATGTAGCAGATCAGTCATTTATTAAGACTGCCTTAACTTCTTCAGAGCAATTTTATTAGCTGCATAGGAGTTAATTAAGAAGTCAATAATCAAGAATACCACATAAAATGGACCATGAAGAACTAAGAAGACACTATAAAGCTCCATAAAATGATGACATTTGATACACGAAAAGAGTCCAGATTTACTTGCAATACCAAGCTCCTAAATGAAGGTGTYCATTCAAAACAAAGCATTCATTTACATAAGTATTTCTTTCTTTTGAACAGCAGCTAAACAACTTATCTAAAAAAGGTAAGATCAAGAATTCTTAGCAGCCATAACAAGTTGGTTTTTTTCAGGAACCAGAAGATCCCCAAAGTCTCCATCTCTGTTCAACTGCCTGCAGGACCATAGGAAAGATTTATTACTTGCGTTACATTGTTCAAATCAAGAAAACTCTCAACACCATCATTACTTGTATCTATGACTCCTTATTTCCCATCACGCATTTGTTAGAGAAACTGCCTGGAAAGGTGATTGAGCAATAGCTCAATATAGCAAAATAGCTCTTAGTTCTTCCTAGAAACACACCTATAAGATTCAGAAACAACGCTCAGATTAGCCGATTTTCAGTGCATTACTACTAATAAATCTGCTGTATTAACACTTCCATGTCACCAAGGTTATATAAGGCCTGCATACCAAGTTCATCGTGCAAACTGCTACCGCCTACAGCAGATGCAGTGGCATGTGATGCTTCTAAGTGGACACTCCCATTTCTCACCAGCAAGGAGGCGCTAGCGCCGGGCACAGCTGCCTGGGAAGGGGGGCAGGACTGCACTCTGACCTGGGAGGAGCACTGCTGGCCTTGCTGACCATCTTGAAGGCTACGAGAAAACACGCATTGGGGACACATTACCAGGAAGAAGTGCAAAAGAGCCAGAAGTGAAGCAAAACAAGATTTTTCAGTTTAAAGAGGAAAACTTTTTTTTAAATAGTAGCATTAAGTAGTCAACAGCTAGGGTTCAAGTAACTCCTACATTCTATGTAACAGAATATTTAGGCCATAGTTGAGGCTCTAATCTAGAGATAGTGCTCCTGTCAACTTCTTAGAAGTACTATTGCTTTCTAAGARCTCCCTAAGTCACCCAACAGGTATATTCTTCTGCGTCTTAATTTGTGGGTGCAAAAGCAAATTACTGCCAGTTAGTTTAACTACAGATTAACCTGAGGTATCACCTATATTTACTACTTACTATTCCAGTCTTCTCACAATCATTTTTTGCTTATTCAAGTACGACCTGATAGCTGTTTAGGGCTTTTCTCTTAGTCATATTACCTTTCTTATTATTAATTCACACTAACTAGAAAACGTCTTTAAGGTTTGTTAATAGCCACAGGATAACACAGACCTTGTAAATAACTGAAGTAATACATTTGGATTCAGAATTATTTTGAACATATTAAGACTCTCTATATAAAGTTATTAATTGGCAAAACTAAAGTTGATTCTGAAGTTATTTTGAAGTTGCAGCAAAAGCTTTATTACTCACCAAAACAAAGGTTTTAAAAGTCAACCTGGCTTTCAGAGAAATGTGTACATTTCTCATAGCAATGAGCAGACAATGTTTAAAAATGTTAATTCTCTTCACAGACTTCAATTGCAAAATTAACTTTATAAAGCTATTTACAAAAGCTAGATTGTTTTAATAGCTTGTTTAGTATCAGGTATGACAGTGTCAGAGTACATTATGTTTAGAGRTGATATCACACCATCTTTGCAAGAGCACTTTGCAAAGGTTTTATTATCCTTCATTTTGTGGATTTAAAGAAGTTACATTAGCTGACGCATTATCTTAGTTTTTGTATTTTAAAGACTGGAAAATAGCTTAAACACTCTCTTTTGAAAAACAATATGTATCACCTGTTGGTTTAAGCACTATTTGCAGCATGACACTAGAGTTGGCAAATGAGGCAACTAAAAAACCAAGATCTTARTAAGAGTTGAAGGGTTATATCTGATGTACTTGCTTTTAACAGTATTTTCTACATCATCTACTTTTCAGTTCTTTTGTTAGAGCATCACTGGAAAACAAAATATGGATATAAGAATAGGTGTTAAGAAAAGCTCATGCAAAATAATGCAGACATGCACACAGCTCAGGAAGAAAAGAGCTGCAACTCATTATTTACTGTGTTCTAACATTTTAATCTGAAATTTAAATTCAGTGTTTTGCTGCAGTACACAAGGCTTTCAGTGAGCTGTGCAGCAACAGAAGACCTAAGGAAGTTCACGGATGCGCCAACTTTCATTGCCTTCCCTAAGCAACACCAAACCAATGCTACACAATACTGCTTTCCCATAAACAGCAGGTACATCTCAAGAGGTATGTACACAGCTGCCCTTTGAACAGTTATCCACATCTGTCACAATTAAAAAATCCCAAAGTATCGATGTCAACCAATTGCAAAAAAACTCTGGCTTATTCTCTCCTGATTATTACAAGAGTAAAATTCTGCTTCATACAGTCACTTACACACATGCATACACCATTGACTACGTGGGACACCAATGAACACTTATTTTTGAAGTGCCCAAAACACTATTGACATTTAGACAAGACAAAAGCAGGGGTGGATGGTGTTTTATGGTACATTTTGGGTTTGTTTTTTTAGGTTACCAGGCAAAATAATCTTGTGTCTAATTTAGCATCCAACCAACAGAATTTACTAGACCAGGTTTAACTTGTCTACCATTGCCAAAGACACGCGTACATAACGCCATTGTCTCTCTTACTAATTATTTCACAGAGGACGTGAAAAGTAATTGCAATCATGGACAGGAAATTTAAAAAGAAATCAAGTTTAACTCAACAGGTCCTAGGGAACATTCCCCCAACATCCAATTTTATGACAGAGTTAGAAGATTAAAGTTTTGCTGGCAAGAGTAAGAAACACATAACATCAGGGCAACTAAAGATTAGTAAATCTAATACTCTCATAAGTTTAGTATCTGAAGTCGTGGATTAGCAATATCAGAAACTAGACTGGGGCAACTCACCAACAGCACACAGGCGTGATGTCAGTACAACTGCAGCGATATTTTGAAGACTTCTCAGTGGTAACTGCCTAAAAATGTCTCTATATTTCTTCACATTTGCTCCTTAGGCATGATTTAATTAAATATTTCTTAAGGGCTTCCTCTTTCCAGTAACACAGAATTTACACTAAAATTAAGCTACCCATGTAAAYGAAAGGGTATTTTTAGACTGTTCACTGAGGAATTAGAACATTAATACATATTTTTTTTCAGATACATTCCACAGTTGATAGCTCAAATGGAATTTGTGTCAAATATAAAAGCACTTTGGTGTTTGGTTAGCAATTTAACTACACTCCAAGGGACAGTCATTTAGCATCATGAAAAGTACTGTGAGTAAATTACCCTCAATAAGTATTCAATTCTGACTATGTTTATGTTATAAAGCATTTTTGATAATGTATGCCATTATGTTAGAGAAAGTACAGTGAACAGTTTTGGGTGGCTTTTAATTTAAAATAGAACAAATTTAGATAATGAAGATGCTTAGAGGAAATACAAGGCTAGAATGTTTAATCTGCTTTTTTACCCTTGAACATCTTGTCTGATTAAAGAGATACTCCCACTTCACAACATGAAATTCATGATTCACAAAGTTCACAAAGTTACTTCATAGTCTCCCACTGAAGTCAAGCTTAAGCTATGGGAACRTTAATGACTGCACTAGCGCGTGGAAATAAGGCCGCTGTAAACCACAGTCTTTTCCTTACTCTATACCTACAAGAAAGAAAACACTGTTTTCTAATTAATACACAGTTAAGAAGCTTTCATTAGTCTGCACAGCCTCTTATGCTGCAATACACAAAGCTGAACTACCCTCCTTTACAAAAAAAAAAAGAAAACAAACTCAGAGGCAAGTGAAAGCAACCAGATAAAGTAAAAGTGATCTGAAAGAAGACAAAGTTTTATCATCCTTCACTATGAAGTAAATGATTAGCTTGAAGTTGAACACCCTACATTCAAGCAAGACCAAAAGCCTAACAAAGAAAAATCTAAAATTACATGATTACTACTTCACAGTGCACTAGCCACTAAAACCACACCTAACTAGTTTCAGTCCTTGATATGACAGAAATCAGTCCTTCATCGGTTAGATTTCTAGGTACCATTCTTACACTCCCCTTGCCTGAGAAAAATTTGCAAAAATAGTCCTCAAATATTTTAGTGGTGTGACAAAGATGGCACAATTCCTCTGCCATCRTCTATTGTAAGGTATTTTCTTTTTATTTGTTCAATTTCTACAGGTTTTCCTAGTTCAAAAAAAATACATAAATATTCCCAAAACACAACAACAGTTTAGCATAAGAAGGAAGATCATTAAGAATATATAAAATATGCAATTACTCCTACATATTTATTATGTAACTGAAGGGAGAATTACTTCAATACTTATAGGGGACTGTTCCTTCTTCTATAGGCCATGTTCTCGTACCAGATTCTCCAATTCCATAAGCAACCAAGAAATTGGAAGACTTAAAACACATGTGTAAAAACTTATTGTGGCTGCTGTTTCTACTGTTCAGGCTGATTGATCAAACAGAGCTGTTGTATGTAACAAATCACTAGGCTCAGCCTTGCAAACACAGGGGCCAGTAAAGGCTGGGGGACTCCTCAGACACATGTACACAGTACATTTTAAACATTGCCAAGGCATGCAAAGTGCCACACAATTAGATTTCATACTAAGCAATACTGGGCATTCTATTCACTTCAATATTCCTCTTTTGCTGTAAAAAGATGCAAGATCTTCATAACGGTTTACCTGTATTTTAGATTTGGAGTCTCTTTTGGAGTATGTATTTAGTTCTTTATAAAAGGTCTGTCATTTTGCTTATCTCTCACAATCTACAAATGTAAATTGCATTAGTCCAAAATGCCTACATCATTCAAGAGATGAAAATCAAAATGGGGAGTGCTGATACTATTTTCTTGGGTTTCTCTTCTTGAATGAAAGTCAAAGTTTTCTAAAAGTTTCAAAAGTTTTTTGATTAAAACCACTGAGGCTAAGTTTGTTAGCATTAGTTAATTTTTATATGAATCTGAAAAGAGCTATAACATGTTAGAGACTGACTAGCCTGACCATTTTTAAAATAGTGCCACATATACATGCACAATTCAACAAGCCCACAGTGACATGCAGTGACAGCTCAAGGAGGTTATGGTGGGGAAGGAAGTAAAAAGTGCTTTTCTGGCAACACTGGTGGGTGTGGGGAAGTGGTCTGCTGCATGCATGCTAAATATGGTGGAACATTTAGATACCCTACCTGAGGGGTGATCCGATGAGCAATGTAGGAGGGGTAGGGTTACTCCCTGCATTGTGCCGGCGTCGTACTGCCTGACGCCTAAATGTGCTGCGTTCACGGCGAAATGTGACAGTCTCCTCGCTGGCTTGTGCTGCTGCATCAAGACAGACTTTAGGTCAAATACGAACCCATCCTAGTTACGTCAACAGTAACTTAAGACTCCTTTCTTCCCTCTGACCCTCCCCAAGTTAACAAASTTGACTCACAACAACACAAGTAGCTTATGTCCTAACTGTTCAAACAAGCTGCCTCGAGACAGGATCACAACACAGTTATTAGCAAAAACCTGGGTGGTTGGGGGAGTGTTCTTGAATATACAGCTTACGTTTTTTTAACCCCAGATCCAAATAGCTAGGTTGCAAAAGAGGTTGGATATCCCAGATCTTTTCAGTTTACGCATGGCAGGAAGAGACGCCTGATCTCCCCCTTTATCTCACTGAACAGATCATTAAGGAGAAGCCTGAAGAACTACCTAGCAAAGTTGTCTACCACTTCTCACCATAATCTTCTCAYTTTTTTAACTTCTGCCAAATAGGCAGAGTTAAGGTTAACCTCATCACAACTCTTTTCAGGAGACAAAACAAGAGTAGCTTTGCTTTCTCATAAGCATCAAGGGATACAAGTTGCTCCTTCTAGACTCATTACAATATAATTTACAGAGGCAGGAGGTTGAGAATAAGTAAAAGAATAACTTATTTTTAAGGACTGATGGTTTTGTTATTTCAGGCTCCCAAACAAAAGGTTTGGTTCAAATTTATAAAGCAATATTATAAAAAACAGTTTGTATGTACTCAAGGGATTAAAATATTTATCCACATGTTATCCCCCAACAAACACCTGTGCTCCTTAAGCTCTACAATCTAAACAATTTCAGATTTGGACTGCTTCATGATGTGTCTACAATCTGAGAAGACTTCCTCCTAAGCCAAGTAAGCTCCTAGTCAATTTGAATGCAGAGCACTAAAGAGCTCAAATGAATGGGCCGCAGAGAAAATAGGGTTTGACAGGCAAGTGGAGAAGAAAAAAAAATTGACATGATGTCAGTGCAAGAGGAAAATCTTGACAGGGAAGTCACAACTTGGTGGCCAAGAAGCCTGTTACTAGACTGAGAAAACCAAGAATTGTGTCCAACAAAGAAAAAACAAACACCCCCTCTCCCCCTTACAAAAAAAACCCAAAAAACCCACAGAGAGTAATGGCAGGAATACTACAGGCAGAGCAGCCCATATGCACTTCAGCACACTTCAAGTTACAACACTTCTGCTGTTAAGCTTTCAACACTTACCAGCAAAGACTCTAATGCTGGTCTACAGGGAACAACAACCTACAGCAACCTACTACTGTTGTGTGCTACTGCCATAGCTCAAGTAATAAAGGCTGAAACAAGAGTTTAATTCACACATGAACCCCAGGTTACCAAATGAATTCTCTGTCTGAAACTTCAATTTATAGCTTGCTTTAAAACAAAAGAAGCTACATAAAGAGATTTACTTTAACACCAACATTCAAGTTACACGCATTTCATTACCAAACCTATAGATGTTAAGGGCAACGCTAATTCAGTCCTTCCTGTACTTTCAGAAAAACCAGGGGTTTGCTCATTCTCTCCTCATTCCTCCCACAAGTGTTTTTACAATTCCAAGCATCAATAGATTATACTAACMTTTCAGCGTATTTCAGCAAGAAGTTCCTTGTGTGGTTTAATCTACTGCTTTATTTTAATACACTGCCTAATTACTTAAAGCATTTCTTTGCAGCTCTCACACTTGAAGTACAAAGCGAACCACACTAAACAAGACAGACTGAATCCTGACACACAAGGTCAAAACCGCCCATTAATTRTGTATTACAATTTATAAAGCTCATTTTTTCTAGGATACATATCAACATATAAAAATTCATATTTACAACACAGCTTCCACTGAGTTCAGATGCAAAAGCAATTCTGGTAATCAGACCATAGTTAAGCATCACAAAATAAAGGAACAGTGACAAGTCTTAACTGAAATGTAAATATCTGAATTACCATTAAGATGGTCAACATCAGCGTTGTATCTTAATTACTACTTGTAACTCCTTAGCAAAAGCAGCATTCAAGTACAATTCTTCAAGGTAGCATACTTAACACTGACAGATACCTGTCCTGTTCTGCTATAACTGAAACAAGGACTATGAAAACARGATAGGTCCTCCCTATATAGCTCCAATTTAATACTACAGCAAGTCTCAAGAACTAACAGAGGCAGTGTCCTGTGAGGAAACTAGCTATACAAACATGCTTGAAGATAAGGAAAAAAGAAAATTAAAAAAAATAATARATAGTTGGGGATTCAATTCAAAGCTGTAGAGGCAAACAGCATTGGCATTTTCTAACCATTTATTATTTAATTTTAAATTTTAAAAGTCCAAGTAGATTTTGGTGTAGCTTTCTACCTGTTTTACCACGAGATTCTTGATTTATCATCTTGAAACTTTTGTTCAATGCATCTTTTATACACATTCTTCCTGAATGCAGGTGGTGCCATTCAGGGTCACTACACAAACCTACAAGTTCTTTTGAAAAGACTGCAGGGCTGTTCAGACCAATAAGCTCCAAGTCTGCTAACATTACACAACACTGTGAGAAGTGGCATGTAGAAAACATGACCAAAGGAGTTTAAAAAAAGATTTTTAAACTGAGCTGAGAAGAGAGGATTAGCATAAAGTGTGGAAAGCTAAATTGCTCAAAGTTTGCTTTTGGTTGAAAAGGAAAACCAGAGGGGCTGCAGTGTGGTTTAGTTTATTGTATTGGCCCCTTGGGTTTGCTCAGTCTTTCCCAAAACTTTTCAGTGACTTTTTGTTCTTAATATAATTTCACAGAAGACATACAATTTAAAATGTACACATACCAGTATGGAAAGCTCTTTATGTTAATTTGTATTATTAGTGTTTCTACTTGCCTTTAATGAGAAGGAGCAGGGCAACTGCTTGTGAGTTCACCAGCAGGAAGTAAGACAAAGTTCCTGTCTTACCCTCTACCATGATCTGAGAGCAGTTCTATCACATTTCAATATAATTAAACCTTAATATTTATGATCTCACATACACTTCTCCAATACTGCTTACAACTTAGCCTAGACTACAGAAATTAAAGATTCAACAACCAGTCARGTACAAAATCTAGATGTAACAGGAAGAGACAACACAGGTAACACATCTAAAGTTCATCCTTACTTCAGTTTCATCAGTAGAGGAAGGTTTTCAGTTTACAGAATGTTTGTTAAAAGGTGCTCTATGTTGTTTTATTCTATGTTTTTTATTCTATGCTTCTATGCTGAATCACTGCACTTAATATCAAGAAATTCAAGCATTTCCTCTGCATGCTGTCATTTGAGTATGGTTTCCCAGCACTATCTACCCTCAAGAACACAAAAATCATGTTTGAAGTTCAAGGTGCACAAATTAAAAATATAAACCTACACCCCAGAGATCAGTAAAATAAGAAGTGGAGACCTAGTGACAACCTTGTAGCAAATGTAACCCCTCACATGCCTATTTCCAAATATAATACAACTCTTTTCAAAGAAGAAATAATGACACTTGTATCTGTTAATCAATGTGTTTGCATGCAGTTGCATTAAAATTAACTTGTTTAACACTTCTGACTGGAAACAGCTACAGGCTTAAAACATCATGAGGATATCATTTTGTCATGAGACACTTGGAAAGATGCTTTATATTCAACCTTTTTATGCTCACTTCTGTAGTTTTACTAAGTTTTAAACAGAACCTGAAGACTCAGTTTTACTCTACAACTATGCAACTGTAGTATAAGACACCTAGCTTTAAGAAACAAAGTACAAATATTTTCCTTTGAACAGCAACATCTACTAAAAACAAGCCAAAACATTTGCAACATCTCCCTGCACCTACTTAACACTGCTTTAAACCAAAATTTAGAAGAGAGAAGCTTAAGAAGCACAACATGAAAAAGCAGAATTTACAGAATTTTATTGCATCAATAAGACCATTTCATTTTGCTACCAAAAAATGCTAAACCCAGTGCCTTAGATAAATTCTGAAATATAGAAAAATTTTTCATAAGAAGATTCCTGGAAAGATGTGGTAMGAAACTAATACAAGGGTGAAGTATCCATGTGGAAAACCATAAAGTTCTTAGAATTAAAATTGCAATCATTCTAACTAGAAAGCAAGCAAGAAAAAAAACTACCACAGCAGAAAGTCTCCCTCACTCTTCTCAGGAAAAAAAAGGAAAAAAAATCCCACAGCTAAAAAACCCAACACACCTCCCCCATCACTTAAAGCCTAGATGGTTTTGAACATTAGTCAGGATAAGCATGGTTAAAGGTATGCAAGGAACCTGAGTGATGCTTGGACATGCCCTTTCTCACCCTATCAAATGGGAAACACATCTACTTTCAATCACTAATTACTAAGCTTACATGTTCTCAGCAAGAGCTGGAATGAATAGTTTATGGCTCATGTACTCACAAAAGCAATGAAATTTGCAAATGCAAGTAAGCAATGAAATGCTTCAAAGACAGAATGTATTTTGCCAAAACAAACAGCTGAAATGCTGTTATTCTCTACTGAGCATCTATATATCATTTGTGTTCGAAAGCTGAGATGTATGTCACATACATTTAGGGGTTAGCATTACTGTTCTCATGGTTGAGACATTTATAGTTTATTTTCACATGCCCTAACACTATATTAAAAACATACTTGAAAGATAGCCAAGTAGAAAGCAGCAGTCTGTTCAGTCCATATCTTCAGTATGCAGTTGTTAATCACCATGTTATTATGCACCTTAATAAAACTTACAGCTGATGGGATTACTTATACTTCTCTGATAAAAAAATAAAAATATTGGCTCAGAGTATTATAACTTACTGTGGATATTTAATGAAAACCTTCACTAATGACTATTTCTGAAGAACAGAGATGTGCGCAGCTAAGGAGAAACAATGAAGAATAGCATGATATCTCCAAGTTACAAACTTTTGCTAGAAAATAGTGCAGAAGAAAACAACACACAATTCAGGAAAGACAGTAAAGCCCAGGACTTCAATTTTGTGGTTTCATTTATAAAAAAAAGTCTGAAACTATCCTGAAGAAATATTTACAATTACATCAAAACAGTCACTACAACAACCTGAAAAGCAAAACCCTATCAAGGAGGGAACAAAGCAGGACAATAAAACCATCTGGTTGGAATTCTGAACCAAACCTTTTTGCAGACCAGCTTGACAGTAAAATTTTTATACTAAGGCCAAAGGGAAAACTAGGGGTCTTAATTATCCTACTTGAATGATTCCACTTTCAAAAACATTAGGCTACTCACATAGACCTCTTGAATATAATGCTGATGTACTTTGGGTCAAAGAACTAAAGCTAAACCCCATCTGACCCCCTGCCCATGCAGATCCTATATCCCAGGGTTCGGGTATCAATACCTAGTATTATATTCATGTAGCAGACAAATGTTCATAATTGACAATAATCTTTATTAAAGTTAGTTCTGACTTTGTGTTTAGATTTATTCACCTAAAGGAAAAGATGCTGTAAATCTTCAAAACAGTGTTACCAGCATATGTGGTTTACAATGTTAGCATATAGTACACAAAAGAAAGTCATGTTTGCATTACACAGCCTTAAAACCCCAAACATTAATTAGTGGCCAACTTCAATAAATTAATGAGTTTTATCTCACAGCTACATTTTGCACCAATGTGAGCAATTCCATCACAGCTGATAGAGCTTTTAGAACTTTCTTGCTTATATACACATACCAATAAACCCAGGTAGCTCTCTACAAGCCAGCATGAAGATGCAGCTTAATTTTTATCTAATACCTAAAATTCCTATTCAACTCTTGTTTGAGATGAATACTTAGCAAATACATGAAAAACACATGTCAACAAAATGGAACCACTCTTCCCAAATCAAGCAAAAGTCATCTYATGAAAGCCTCTGTATTATCCATAGGGGAAAAAGCACAGGATTGAGTTTCCACAAAACATACTAAAATTCTGCTTTACTAGGAAGTGGTTAACAATTAATAGATGCAAGATGCATTCCAAGTGTTATTTCATTGGTAACTTCCAAAACTGCAAAATTCCACAGCAGCGTCAAATATAATTTCTAACACTGACTACATCTTTAAGCGCTTAAAGGAAGCAATCTGACCTCTACTGAGATGACAAGATATCCAGCATCAGAGGGAATTCTGTAAAACTCACACACAAAAGCTGTGACAGTACAGTAAAATGCTTATAAGATGAGAGTCCTTTCTACCACTGATCTGCTTACCTGGGTCCAGTTACAGCACGGTTCTGCTGAATACATGAATAGAGACAGCCAACATACACACAGCCTGACCACAGGAACTTTACACATTTTTCAGTTTCTACCATTTCTAAACTCCAGCTTCTCATGCAGAACTGTCTGGTTTAGTAGTTTGAGCATGAACTGGCAGACACACAGAAAACAAGATGAGAAGCCCCATCTTCTGTAAMTATATTCATTCATTCTATCTGCAGGAAAATGTAGCAGAAACTAAAGCCATCAGAAGCATGGAACAGCTCTGCAAAACAGGCAAATCAATGACATAGACCATGTGCAACATCAGAATAGAAGGGAAAAGCAATATGTTGCCAGCAGCTGGCTGAGTAACAGAGAACTGCACTGTAATAATTGCAGGCAGACATGTTAAGCATATATGCACAAATACAGACTGAAGAGGCGAACAGGTTTCCATGTGTCATATGAAACACAAGACTAATCCAAATTCCCAAAGCCCTATTTTGCCTGCCTGTAGAGATGTACTGCAGACCTCAAGAGACAGAAAACAGTATGAGTGTTACTTCAATATTGCTATGCAATGTACAGAAGAAAAATGCATCACACTACATGCAGCTTTATTTATAGAAGGGTATGTATCTCATGAACTTAAATAAACCTTAAATTGCAGCAAGCTGTAAAACAGAGCAGCAACTTAAAGAGCACATCTTTTACAACTAATATAGAACTGGAGATAACACTTGACTTTTCAGGCCAGCTCAAGTTTTACAAAACATCACTGTGTTACATACAGCATTATGGTGGTTCTTTAAATGGTTACAAACAGCAATCCAGAAACAGCACACATCTGACAGAAACCAGGCACAGGACAGTGCAAAGACGGTATTTCCAGAAAATCACCATACAGTGGAGCAACTGCAACTAACCCATGACTCATCAACTCACTAGCTACTTTTGGAGTCTGAATAGCTGAACAAGGATAACTACCATAAGACGTCTTCCATTTTTTTATTATATATCCACCACACACACTTAATTTCAGAATTTTCAGATGCTGTTTCTCTGCATTTTAATTACCTGTAATTTCTATTCAAATGCATATACTATCTCACAGCAAGTGAGTCATTCACCATTTCCTGGCATAATAATACAGAAATGAAAGTACTAAGCTGTATCTGCACAAGTGAAACATGTACAAGTTTGTACAACATCCTGCTTAGTAGGAGATTAGAAAAGACCATATCCATTAAGATACACAGTTTAGCAGTTACATGAACAAGAACGTAGTTCTAATCTCTGAAGACTGAAGGATAAAATGAAGTTATAATTACTGATTTAAATAATATTTGAAAAACAGGAACTGAAAGCTGCTGACTGGAAAAAAGGTGGTGGTATTAATATCACTCTTTTAGTTATCCTGTGTGCATCTGTTAATTATTTGTTTCAGAGAGTTATCATAGGCAGTCACAGACATTTAAAAATATTTATATAAAATAATAAAATAATCCTTCAGCAACAGGTTGGAACAGACTACTTCTAAAAATCACACCCAGCCTATATCCCCTGATCTTATGAAAATCCAAACCAAGTTGATTCTGTAATTCATTTGCAACAAGTACATAAAATAATTTCTTAATTTTCTCAAAAAAATGATATATATATATACACATGACATGTATTTATATTACACATATGTCTTTAAAAGCCTCCCAAAAGATGAATACATCTCAGTAGTAAGAAATACTGGCTATAAAGCACTTCAATTCTAAACAGTTAAAACATTTTCCCTCATTAATATTAGTCATGGGTAAGCCTAAAGAAAAAATCCACAATTAAAGACACAGATGTTACAAAACTTGTAATATAAGCTATAAATTGTGGGGAAAACTACCCAACAAACCCACACAAGAGAAAAATCAGTAAAGAAGGACACTATGAAAGAATTAGTCAGATTGATCATGAACAAATAAATGCAATGTAATTACTGCTTTGGTGCTAGACAAGACTGAATAAATGTTTAAGCAGTGCTAAAGAAAAATTAAGGCATAATTTTGTTCTGCTTTAAAAAAAAAGGGGGGGCAGAATGACATTCATTTCTTACAATCATAAAGCAAATAATTCCTTTTCTCTTGGTAGGAAGAAACAATATACAGCTAGTGTTATTAACCATACCATGTCAGCAGATGCAGAGAACTCAATTCCAGATTGCTTCTTAAAGACAGCCTGCAATCCATTGAAAAGTACAGCTTGGATATTTGCCATTTATTAAAAATACTAACAACTTCAAGTGACCATCATMTAAAATTTTAAAGTGGAAATGGATCAGGCCAGCAAGAATGACAGCAAGCCTTTCCAGCTTAAGCTGCTACAGGTTTGTACCTTTAAGATTGCTTTGAAATTTCACTCAATGAAATGGTGGGGAAGACAAACTTTTTCAAAAGAGCAATTAAACTATTTCACGATATTCAGCATCTGTCTTCCATTAATTCTTTCAGCCTACTTACAAGCAGTAAGCACATACAAAGTCTGACATGTTCTAGAACAAAAGCTATGTTAATCCTCCTTTGCACATAAAGGGAGAATCTTAATAACTTTAAGCAGTAACAACATAAAACAGAATGAAATAAAATTTTGTGCTAAGGAAAGCATAGAGTCAAAATGGTAAATACATAAGGGAGACCTTTCATTAGTCATATTACTCTCAGTAGATATGGAGAGCTGCCACTTTAACAAGGCTTTAGGAAGAATATGTGTTAAGTGTTTAGCTTCTAGGGTTAGTACTAGATGAGTAATCTTGACTGTTTTATTAAAGCTACTGCAAAAATCTGTTACTAGGAATAACAGAGAAAGTTAAAAAAAACCAAAAAACAAATTGCATACATAGTAAAGTGAAGGCATATAAATAGGTCTGAACTAATTGTAAACCAGTCAAAATTCATCAATAATCAATACACAGCTGAACTTCAGTGTGGCATGCTTTCTTGTACTCCCCAGAAATTAATTGTACTGATTTTTATAGCTGTTTTGTTAATACTGGGGGACACACCACAAAAACAACTCCACGAAAAACTCCAAACAAAACCAAAACTAAACCCCACTATTGGTCATACATCCTATCTCACTGTGGGCTGGAAACCTTTTTAAGATGAATCACTATATTTTGTTTAGGCAGTATACATAATAGGAACAGTGAAATTTGCCACAGTTTGTTAAAAATACCTGTCTTGATCTAAAATACAATTTTATGAAGGGTTTGTCCACCTAGATGTAAAGATCCAGATTATCTGGTATGTATTGGCCTTTGAAAATTCCAGAAGTCAGACTGAGTTAATCAGCAACCTTATACTGTCCTGAAAATGTATTTTAAAGACACTTATCTACCTTGACACAAAAAGCCTTCCAAATTAAGGCAGTAAATATAGTTAATCAAGAAAAGAAACAAACATTATAATAAGCAATAAACAAAAAATATTAATAGTTCCAAATTTTGTTTTAAATGCCACTACTAATCTGTATTAATAACAGCTACTCCAGGTAGTTTATTGTTCACATTGCACCAAACACAACAATACTTGGGGAAAATAAGAGGAAACTACATTCCTCTCCAGCATTGGAAGGTTATTATGTTCACATAATCAAGACAAAAAAAAAACCAAAAACCCAAAGTAAACAAGACTGTCTAGCCAGCAACGGCAAGGCTACGCAAAAATTAAATCCCTAGGAGAATTCAACTTAGTAACCAGAGCATTGAGAATCCACAATTAAAGGCAMCATGGTAAGAGTTGGGGATTGGTTTTATTTCTTGACACCACCTCAAGCCATGCCAGAGAGGCTGCAGTCGTTTGTATTACTCAGTATAATAGAGCAGGTTTGATTTGATCACAAATAATAGCTTTAAGATACAACTCTAATTAATGAGGACTGATGATAACAAACCCCTAAGACCTCTACTTAGAGATTTTGTAAAATCTGTTTGGGTTCAACACCCCTTTCAGTAGATCTTTCAAGATACTGCGAAGGAAACACTTTTTCAGTTTTACTGGGCAAGAGTGGAGAAACAGGGAAGATGCTTAAGTATAGTTTTAATTTAAGTCATAGATACCAGACTCATTAACAAAATATGACAAGGTACTTCTGGTAGGTCATTTACTTACCTCCACTTGCGGATTCTTGCTCTTCCCCTTCAGGAAATGTAGCCTGGCTTGGTAAGCTATTCCTAGAACGAGTGACTGACTCTAAGTGTGAAGCCCTTCCCAACAGAGATAGCTCATCTAGCACCTCTCCTTCTTTGGCTTCCAAATCAGATTTTGAAGTGGTTAACTGTTTTATGTTACCTGGTGTCATTAAACTATTTGGGTCATTTAAACAAGCTACAGTACCACTGTCCAGGCTTAACACTCTGGCACGATTCTTGGCACTGTTTGTGCTAGAAGTCCGTCGTGTAGATCTTTTTTTGCTTATTCCTTCAGAGCTTACGTGGGTTTTGTGAGCATTTTCAGAGTCTGTGCCCCCACGGTCTTTAGAAACGTATTTGGTCTTTAAAGCACTGTATTTTCCCTCAGGAGACTGGCATGAATGGGAGGTGGTGCTGGAAGAGCTATCACTGCTGAACTGGTGAGCTGACTGCATGCTTGATGTCCTGCTCAAGTCACTTTGATCACTGGAGTCCTCATCGTGACAAAAGACAGCACTGTGAGGTTTAGTACCAGATACACCTCTGAAGGAAACATATTCCCTGTGCCGACTTGAATCAAAACTACTAGCCCGCTTTTTTCCTGTCCTTCTCCGGCTCGACTTGTGGGTAGAGGCTGTTCGATGTATCAAACTAGAAGATTTTGGTCGGACATCTCCTTCTTTTTGCTTTCCACTAGTTTCTTTAGCAGCTCTTGAATCTACTAACACAGCTAATTTCTCACTCTGCTCATCTCTTTGTTCAGCAGCCTTCCCATGCGGCCTGTCAGCCTGTGTAGTCAATTCATTGGCATGTGGGTTCTTATTGGCCTCTTCTGAAGCAGAGGCACCAAGACCTTTCTGGCTGTGCATCTCATCAGATGCATTAGAACCCTTTACCTCTTGAACACGACCCAGAGGACTCACTTCCACAGCAGTCCTTTCGCTACTAGTCCTTTTGTCAGTAGTAGAACTACTGTCATCCTCTGAGTCGACACCACAGTCTTTTTTCTTACCATCCTTCTCKTCTTCTCTAGGAGACTCCTCCTCGTGCTCTGACAATACACTTTCTATATGTGTTGAGCTAGTATGTTCACTTTTATAGCTACTGATGGTACTGTTGGTGTCACGATCAGTCCCGCTGCAGTAGCTTTCTGTTGAACCACTGCTTCTAGTACTCAGGCTTCTCAGACTGTCCATACTTTTGTCTGCTTTCAAGGATTTGCTCTTCCCACTCTTAGTCAATGGTTGAGGGCTGCTACTTTTCAGAATGTCATCTAATTGAAAAACTCCTGAAATGCAAGAGTTCTCACCCAAAGACTCTCGGGATCCAGAAGGGGGTTTGGAAGCTTCTAACTCACTGACAGGATCTAGTCCTCGTTTTTGCTGATAGAGGGGGAAGTCATTTAGTGAAGCATCTGGAAAAGCAACAGCAGAGCTAGAAGTCCTTGGTACACCTCGAGGTCTATGATCCTTCCTATAGGAGTGAGAATGCAGAGTTACCAGCGAAGCTACTTCTGTGTCACATGCACCGTTTTTAGACTGGTCCACAAGCTGGTTGTTCGAGAGGCACACTTTGTCACCGCTGTCCCGTGGCAAATCCTGTCCAGAGGACAATGAAGGTTGGATGGAGACAAATGAGTCGTTCGACACCAGACGAAAAAGCTTCCGATCAGTTGCCAAATCTGTTTGAGTACATATTTAAAAATAGTCATGTAGAATGTTCATGTAAGTAATATAACTTCCTTTGAAACTGTTTGTTTATATCAGACAAAGTAAATGAACTGAAAAATCCAACTGCAAGTACTATGAATTTGTCACATTACCATTTAAAAATATTTTATAACATTTGGGCAAATCTGACAGGCCTTTTTTTAATAAAAAAAGAAACCATCAATACCAGCTTATCCCTAGCAACTGATAAGACAAGGCAATTCTGACAAGTTCCCAAGTTCCTCTATTGCTTATGTGTCTCAAACTTAATATTTTTACATATCCCAAAGTTTCTTAATTATAAAAGAGTACCCTGCCTTTCTTTTTGGTTCCTACATGCATTATACAAACTTTAAAGTTATTAATGAAAACACAGTAAACCCTATTAACTCTGAAGTCACCAAAAACCCAGCAAAAATCACCTTTCCTACCAGATACCGAATAAGTTCAGTTAGCAAGGATGCAATCACTGTCACAGGTCTTTTTGTACTATAATGAAACTCCCTATGAAGTCACTGAGTTTTACTACCTCTACAAAAAAAAGGTGCTTTTGCTGTTAAAGCAAATAATGAAGATTTACTGTTAGCTCTTGGTTAAAACAATCATTCCGGTTACCCATAACAAGCAGTCTCCTGTAAAACTGTCCATCTGCAGGCAGTACTAAGTCAGGCGACTTTCCCTTTTGCTACTGTCACTAAAAATAGCAGATCTGGAGGCCAAGTTAAGTTTCTACAGTTGTTAAATTCCTGCAGAATATATCTGAATGCATGCAACTTAAGAGACTTCACAGTTACATTACTCAGCTGAAAGTCGCAGAACCCTGCTGCCTATTACAACAGCATGGCCACCTGTGATGCTCCATTCCAAACACACTTTTTGCACTGAATCACACACGTAATGACTGAATCATCCATCTAATGCTTCTAATCACCCACTAGTGATTAGACTGGCAAAAATGGAAGGTGGTATTCTCAGAGTTAACTTCCTCCTAATCACCAGCAAAATCAGCAAAGATTTCCCTTTGGTTTTATGCTCTGTCTTAGTCTGAGCAGGTCTTTTCCGGACAATGAAGCTAAACAAAAAATTGTATTGTTTCAGAACACAAGCTAACAGTTTCCTTACATAGTAGAAAAAAAAATTTAAATTAACCAACCTCTGATAACTTGCATCTTGGAAGCGGCCTATAGGTCTAAGAACACAGAGGTCTGTATGGGGTTATTTACTTTATAGAAAAGCCTGCCACAATTTCATTTGTCTGTACTCATATGGAAAGCAAATTAATCTACAATGAAGTCCATCAACCACAGGCCACCTGTAGTCTAAGAGATACTGTCAAAAGAAATCTAAGTTAGCTATCTTTCAGCAGTAAGGTGACAGTAAATATTTATTACCTGCTGGAAGATATCAGACCAAGGAATACACAGTCAAAGAATAAAGTTATAAGCATTCAAATTATGCTTCTCAGAAGCTTGAATAATTGAGAAAGGAAACTGGGAACTTCAAGATAGACTCTAAGAAAGGGTATCAGTAAACTGCATGAATTTATTTAGCGTACTAAGCAAAGGGTCTTTGGTAACAAAATACCATGTTTAAATATGGAGAAGAAGAAATTTTACCTTGTTCTTCACTCCCTTCTTTACATAGGCTAGAACTCTGGCCAAGACTCAAACTGATATCATCAGAGGTCTTGGCAGTGTCAGTATCACCTGCAAGTTTTAAGAAAAAAGAGTACTAGTGCTCAAAGTTTTAACACATACACCTACATTCTCAATTGTCACGAAAGACTGTTGCTTGTATTTCTTCATCTATAGGTAAGTAACAGTAGTTACTTACATAATTAGAAAAACACAAGATTTCTTTTAGATATGAGTATTGTCTACTCTATTTCTATTACCTTCCACAGAACTCAATGGCAATCAACACTGTGTTTTTTTCCCTTCGAGGTGCATCTATTGGAATATTTCTTTTTGCATAGTTGTCCATAAAAAAAGGAGGGGTAGGCTAAGAAAATACTTCTAATGGTCAGAAAAGCAAGGAGAAAAACAAAATCAAGGTGACAAAAATTCACATCAATTTTTTTTTTGCCTTATTATTGTCTGGATAAATTTGCAAGAAAATACTCATAATATGCAAAATTGTTATCTTTTCTTCTTAGAGGAGTTCACAAGGGCTGGAAATTACTTCAGCTAAATGTCAAACAACAAGAAGTAATCAAGTCATTGATATGCAATACCAGAAGGGTAATTGGTTTCACTGAACTCAAAATAGTAGAGAGAAGTCTACTCCAACTAACCCTTTGGCTCTGCATTTTATAGGTAAATGGAAAAGCTGTCATTACATGGGAAGTAGAATATGGGTCCCAGATTATTCTCTCCTTATGTTTTGGTCATATCATTTGCATGTCCAAAGAAGACTTCCGCCAACTAGTAAATGCTATATTTCACTAAAAGAAGTCAAGATGACTAAGGCAGACAGTATTTGGAAACAACACAGTAAACAATAGTGCTTTTGAAGTGCTTCTGCAAGGTGACTTAACTAGCTAAAAATCTCACCTTTGATGGTTGCTGCTGTTCCCAGACGAGATAACCCAGATCCAACCTAGAAACAGCAAATTATGTAAAAAGCTGTACAACTTTCAGGAAATAAACAATTGTTATTTTCTATTAGTCCAACACATACATTTGCCTATACACCTAGGAGAGGTTTTTAAAGCCACAAAAGTATCCAGCAGCACAGTGCTGTAAAATTCTATGTTTCCACTACAAAGAGATGAGAAGTCATATAATTAAGTATCCAACTACATCACAGCACTATTCAATTCAAAAGTCAGTGTTTATGGAGACTTTACTATGCTGATTTTAAAAAGTTTCTAATCTAGGAATTCTCCTGACATAATGTGGCAACAAAGTACAAGTGCTGTGCTACAGTAATAATTGCAGTTGTAAAACTTAACATTTAATGCAATGATTCTGGTTGTCTAAAATGCTTAAAAAACCACAATCTTAGTATAAAACTTATCCATCTTAGTATAAAACTTATCTGTTCACAATAAATACCAAGCTAAATCCAAAAATTGCTCCCATGTGAAAAGATACATATTTTTCCAGTTAATTTCACATTCAATGGCAAATCAGCAGGCATGGTACCTGCTCATAAAAAAAACTTCACCATTTAGGTTTGCAATCTACCTTTCTAAATATATCCTATAACCCATTGGAGATTACTTTGCAGAAATGCTAAAGAGAATTTGGTCTTACCTTCAACAACATTTTCAATACAACCTCTCAACTATAAATAGCATACAACAATGCAGGTGTCAGATAATAAAATCACTCAGAAATAAAATAAGAGGAAGAGCACTCAAAGGCAAAATCTGAACCTATAATACATAAATATGATGGCCATTTCATTGATAGATGTATACTTACTGGGATGCTGTTTTCCAAAAATGCCTAGTTAAAATTACTCTAGGGGAAAGAGCAAAATTCTACTCGTTATTTTCTGTAAGCACAGCAATTTCAGGTAACCTGAAGATGCGTGCAGATCCTATTCAGCCATAGCAGGGAAGAACAATCTTTTCTAGATTATGTATAATCTGGAAAAGCAGCTAAGAGTTTGTTTAATACATTTGCTTCACAACATTGTCACACACACTTTTAGTTACTCATTTTGTCATGTTTCAACAGTTTTCCATTCAATAATATGCTTTGATGAAGGCTGTCACTGAATACAAATGCATCATCACAGGAAAGCTATTTCACACAGAAAAACTGAACAGAACTCAGATGCTTACTGTTCATGTTCCCTTTTGATGCTGCACATTCAATCACAGAGGACCAGTGAATACTAATTTTCTCAGAACAAATACATTCTAAACACTATGCTTTCTTTCACAGTAGCTTGAACTTCTTCACATGCTTTAATATTAAAACTCTTATGTTTGGAACATATTTTTTCCAAAGGCCAGTCAAATAACTAGTCTGGGCATCATGTTTCTATCTTCCTACATGGACCATCACTTCCTATTTCTTTGCACCAGCAAATGCCTTCTCTCTTGAAGGAAAATCTCTTAAGAGTATCTATGCTGCATAACTGAGCATGATTCAGATAAAACACSAGCATTAGCATACCACTGCACTTTGTTATCTACTGCCTGCTCAGAGAGCTAATTAGAAGAACATGATAGTGCAATACCATGCCAAGGACTTCCATGTCATTTGAAGACAGGTTCTGTGTCTTTACAATGATGCTGCATTGTTCATTATCAACATAACTGTACAGCCTGACCAGTTCATCTACTTGTCCTCATGAAGGGTTGATAAAAACTAGCCACAACCAGCTAAATGTCACAAGCCAAACAGAAGGAACAGCACATCCAACACCATGGAATTTGAACACATAAACCTAGTAGACATAATACAGAAACAGAGTAACTTCTCCAGTGAAATTCAAGGCAACTAGAGCATAATGAAGTTACATTAAAATGTAATAAAGCCACGTTCTTCAGCACTTCCATCTGGCAGGACTCCCTATTTATTGCTTTCTTCCCAACCCAGCTGAACAATCAAGGAAGTGAAGATTTTGCAGAGGACATCCAAAAATTAAACAGTTTTAGTCTTTCCATTCCTAGCAGTTTATCTTTCTTTATGCTTTAACAAACTAACTTTTGTGACCCCAAAATCTGACCCATCAGGAATAATAACCTGCAGAAAGCCATTCACAACTGCAAGAGATAATCAGCAGTGGAAATATTCTAAGATAACTTAACAGAAGCTTCCTCAAATACAGCATTTAAATTTACAGATTAAGCTTTAAATGGCAGAACAAACAAAAGTAAGGGAGGAAGACAAAGTTAGAACATCAGCATGAAGATACAGCTTGATCTACCCAAAGGGACAGGGGAATCCCACTACAGTGGGTTCTTAGTACTGAGCTCACCATACTCTGAGCCATTTTGATTTCTTAAATCAGAAGAAAGCTAACTGAGGAAAAGGGAATACTTACTGATGGGACAGTAGGTTCCCATTCAAAATCCAGCCATTCCTAATTTAAGTACAAGATGGGTTGAGAGCTAGGCTGCTGGGAGAATGCAATGCCTTCCTAATAGTGCAGTTACATACAGAAAAGAAAATTGTTTTTATCTAATATAAATTACCCAAAAACCCCGCAAAATAACAGGAAGAGGTTATCTACGGACTGCAAAGCCAACAATACTAAAGCAACAACTGTAGTAACTTTAATTCTTACCTGGTTGTTTGGATCTATCCCAGCGTAAGAATTGCGTGAACTACAGCCAACAGGGGGGGTTGCTTCTCGTATGAACTCTGACATCTCAATCCCTCCACCAGGGTCACTGAGAGAAACATTAAAAAAAAAATCAAGACATTATCCCCACCAGTTAAACAAAATTCGTCTATGTTGAGCGCATATTCAAAACAAATTTTCCCTTCTCAAAAATCAGGGGCTCAAATATATCCCAATATCTTGGAGGAACACTGGCTGTTTGACACAGGAAGCTCAGTCTGAGCCAGAGCACTCTATACACTGTCAAAGAAACTGCTGCCCCAAGTCCACTGTCACCAGCCAACACAAACTGTGAAGACTTAGGCCCTATAAGGCATTCCAAAATGCTGACATTTTAAGTTCTCCCTGTCTTTATATGCACATGTTACTTTTGGATCAGCTGTTCAACCATAACACCCAGAAACTCACCACTAGAAGAAAATACTACATAGAACTCTGAGCATGGAAAGGACTCCTGGTCCTTTCCTTAGACTGAATCTGGGAGCAAAAGTAAGGATGGCTAATGAAGAAAGCCCCAAGTGAAAGCTTTTAAACATGCAGAGATATACTGGCCCATACTATTTCTCCCAGGGATGCAAACCACACCTTTCTACTCAAAAATAACTTCCCCTCAGATACTTTACAGCTCCTACCAAGAAATATCTTGAGGTACAACATATATATCATTGCATCCTAGTGATCTCACCCTTTCAGGATTAATAACTATTTGTTTGAAAGTATTTCCTAGAGCAACACCATCAAATTGTAATTCCACAGAATTCAGCTTGCCAAAGGCAAATATTTTATGAAAAAAAAGCAAGTTGGATTCATCCATTAGGACAATGGGGTCTGAAGTCAGTTGAGGACTAGAACACAAGGATCCAACCCGGCACTGATTGTTAATTGCAAAGAGGAAACAGCTGAGGCACTCTTTTTTCCTATCCCATTAAAGCTCTCTTCYAGCACCTTGATCCAGGAGACTCCTAAACAGAAGTATCTGAAGGGTAATCTGACTCTGATCCTCTCTGTTTCTTCCCAGGTATGAACAACAGCTTCTCAACAATCAAATTTCAGCATTTTGCTTAAAGTACTCATGCACAATGCTCATCCAGTCAGACCAAATACACTAAAGACAAAGGCTCTCCAAAGAAGGGAACAGAAATGGACAGAAGCACTGCAAGGCTTACTTTAATAGACAACTAGTCTTACAGAATAGAAAAGTCTTACACAATAAGAACACTTAATAGGGTGGCCTGCACAGGGCCAGGAATTGGAATCGATGATCCTGATGGGGTCTCTTTCATCTCAGCATATTCTGTGATTCCAACAGTTTCTGAAATACATGGACATCAATCAAGGATATTGTAAATAAACTGTCTGCACACTAAAGGACCTGACACATTCATCCTGCAGCATGACATGTTAAGCTGTTGTCATCTTGGAGAGATGTAAAGGCACAACCTCTGGAATCACTCTAAATAACACAAGCAGCACATGATTCTTCCTACATCAGAGGTGACAAAAAAAGGACAGTTTGAAGTTAGGAATATATATATATTCCTTCAGTAAAAATAAGTTAACTTATAAGACAACCAGCCATTAGCTAGCAGAAGAACTATGGTCCAACTCCAGCAAATTAAAAAAAGAAGWGAGAAGCCACCATTTTGTTACAGCTGAACAATGAGACAGGCATACTCTGGCTGTTTACAGAGCCCTCTCTGACCTAGTATTATCAATTGTGCTAAGGCAGGTAAGGAAAACGAATTTTAAAAGAATCAGCACCCAGCTTCAGCCAAAGCATTCCTTCTGTAAGCATTTTAAGAATACATAAGAACATAACTTGAATTTAAACACTAAACTGAAAAATTCTCACAATGTTTAAGTTCAGTACACATTACAATGTCAACTGAAGATATAATAAAGAATGCCTTTCACAAAAAGATGAAATTCCTTTCCTGTTTGAATAATTCATTGAGAAACACTGCATGTGATTAAAGTACATCCTATGAAGTACAAAAATAAGTCATTGAAAATAAGCTTTCATGCATAGAACCAGGTAGTTAGCCAAAGAAGGCAGCAATTTTGTCTAAAAGTGAACCATCAGATATCAGCATAAGCAACAACAAAATCCATCAACACCACTCTACTCACAGCTCCTATATTCTGTGATAGCACACACATATGAATGGACAAAAGCTAGTAACAAACATCAACAAATAAAGTCTGCAGGAAGAAGCAGGAAACAGAGATTTCTAGGATTGACCACTGTATGCCTAAGTACCCAGACTTTTGCAACATCCAGAGTTCTTTAGGAGCTACTTGACACTAGTGCTGTGGCCAGGACTTCCTGATATGAAATTCTACCATCTGTTTCTTACAGTTTGCTGTCTTCATTCCTTTGGCAAGTGTTACACATTACGGTTTGCAAACAAAATAACTGCATGAAGTTACAACACAAATCAAGAAGACTGAAAAAATTACAGCCAGCAATAGAGACCGCTGTGGAAGAGGCACTCAAAGATGACATAAAGCAAATTAAAACTACTGTTTCTAATTACTAGTAACTCTGAAGGAAAACTGCTATCTGCAGGTATATCTCATCAGCATGTCAGAGACTAACTAAAAGCACGAAGAGGCCATAAGTCTACATTAAGTCAAGTTTAAAATCTGACTTAGGCTGATTGACTACAGAAATCTGACTTTCAGACCAGAACTTCAAGGGGTAATCGGAAATAAGTTTCTTTAATTTCTGGACAAAGCAGAGAAAGAGTTTTATTATCTTCTTTTGAAAATCATTGTCTGTCCTTTATGTCCAATAAAAGAGTAGGGTAACTAGTCAGGAGGKTGCTGTCGAAATACATAAGAACCACGGCATGTACTGCAAATGCTAGATCACAACAGATTCAAGTATTAAGAGAAATTTTCTTCCAAGCCTGAGTCACTAATGATAGTCAAAAATAAAAACTAACTCCAAACTCAAGAACATGTCTGCCAGCCACAGAAAAGTGCAAGGAGAATAAATAGCAAAGGCAACAGTCTTTGAGAGAGATCACCTTTTTCGAATTTTATTTGCTCATATTTAAGTAGACTGTAAATATTTCAAAGATGCAACATTCTCCAGCTACTAGCTTTACTTGGTAGAAGTACATGTGAAATATATGTAGCATCATTATTACAGGTGCTGATGGAGATCAGGAACAGCAGTGTCACCAGATGAACACTTTATGATACTTTAAGAAGATTAACTTAAGTGCTTTAAATTATTTATGTGGGTCCACTGATACCCAACAAAGACCATGCTTGCACTGCTTCTATATTTCTATGAGACCAGGAGCCTGTATCCTCCCCACTTGCTTTCATGAAACCTCACACAAACATTACTATACTAACACCTGAAATACGAAAARAGCAACTCACATTCCTTTCTCTAAATTAAGACTTTCTTTCAAAAACATTAACTAGAGAATTTCAGCTTTAGAAAGAGGAAGGCAAAAAAATAAACAAGGCCTTTCTAAAGGAATGATAAGTTGTTCTTTGCTTAAACATGCCAAAGTTTCATGGAAAGAAACCCCCATCCACAAACCACAATTAACTGAAGATAAATGAGCAGTTCAAGCAAGCCCACAAATGACAGCATATAATTTGTTAGATACCTGAAAGCACCACTTGGATGATAAACATCTTCAGAATAAAAGAACAGCAGTTCTTAGAAGCTAAACAGAATCCTGAACACAGCCACTGCTTAATCCTGCAAATAAATATACTAAGATTTGTATCTAAAGTTCTCTCCATGACTGTATATGTGGCAGGGTAAAAACTCAAGGATGGCTCTGCAAACTATACTATATGCATATTTATTCAGTATCACATGCTGTAGCCTAAGCTATCAAAACTAATATTCTGATTGTGCAAATATTTTAGATAGTATCTCTGCAGAGATCTCCCCTATATCCACCTTGTATTAGGGGAGCAGAGTTTAAAAATCAGAAAACCCTACACACACATTCTCCTCCCAGACCAGTTTGGGTTTTCAATAGTGTTCCAATTTAACTTACTAAGGAGGTTACAGCTCAATATTAAACACTCATTCTACATCCCATCTACTGGTTTGAATGCTACCCCAGAGTTCTTGTAAGCTTCCAGGCAAAGATTAGTGTATACTGTACATCCCACTTACCAAAAAGTAACTCCGTAATTTCTGCATTGACCTTGTTCCCAGTTCTAGTTAAGAGACCTGAAAGTGGGAACAAGGATCATATAAAAGTTAATGAAACTTTAGTTGGCAAGCAGGACACACAGCATTAAACTAACCTCTACTTCTGAGCTCACAATGCTTATAATGTAGTATCTCGTCCCATGTCAACTGCTCCCTAGACAAAACAGAACTGAAACAACCAGAAGTAAATCACAACACTAGCAGAAATTCCCTTACCAACTTTGGGGCCCTGTTTTGGAAGCAAAAGCTACATAGCAAAAACACCAAACAAAAAGAAAAACCCCAGCAAAAACAACTCAGACAAAATGCCTAAAGGTCACACCTAAAACATACATCACCAAGGTTGCATGAGGAAGAACAGACCACTAGTTTACTTCCATGAATTTTATTAAGCAGAGTAAGCATTAAGATACAATTAGGGAAGCAGCCTGCCAAAATACCTCAGTATAGTGATGGTAAGGTATAGGGTGATCTAAACAGAGTCACAATTAATATCAGCAGCTTCAGTTGCCAAACACATCATGGAAAACAGGTCAGGTTTATAAATGATTTATACAAGAAGTTACTGTATATCAGCTTTAGAGGAATCTAAGACATCGTTTTTGCCAACAATACCTGAGCTGAGAGAAGACACACAAGGACCTACGACCATGAGGAGCTACCCCATATATAGATGGCAATGTCCTTTTACTTCTAGGCTCATCATTTTAAAGAGCAGCAGTTGAACACTTCCTTTCTTTAAAAGCATCACAATAAACACACTCAAGAGGCTTCTTTCAACCACGTTTCCTTAGTAAGACACACAATCTTTTAAGAGTCAGGACAGCATACAAATCATCTCACTTTCAAAACTACTCATGGCTACTAGTACCGGAAACTCAGAGACAAGAGAAAGGCCATCTCTAAAAGCTAACAATTCAAGGTTGATTTATTTCATGCAATTTAACTTTTAAGATGGTCTCAAATTATCTAAACCAGGCAGAGGCTTTGATATTAGAGCTCATAACATCCACAGTCTGATCAAACTGGTTAAGCTGGCCTTGTTGATGAGTCATCTTTTACTCTTCTTTCTCCAAATAGTCTGGTCAGAGGAGGAAAACCTCTGGCTACAAAGGAGATCTCTGGAAAGGAATCACCTCCTATTGACAGTAGTTCAGAATCATTATCGTCATTACTGAGCACAACAATTCCAGAATTTCGAAATTCACAGGACAGCATTCTCCTCGAAAAGACTATGACTGAAGTCAAGCATTGTATCCAACTCCTGGTTTTGCAACACTAAAATTGCAACCCAATCAGACACTCCTGGTGAGGAAAGAATTACCATGCAGTATGTGGTCTCTGACAGCTAGATTTTTAATACTACATCTACTACTGAAATTAGCTTACTTGTACTAATTGTGGTCACTAAACATTTAGTGACCTAATCGGCTCACATTTCCCATGCTATTGTTTCCAGCATGTTCAATACTGCTCTTGAACTCCTTTGGGGGAGGAATTAGGAAATTATTGTGAATGCATAATTTCAAACCTAACACATAAATAAATCTACTTTTCAAGACCAGACTTAAAACCACCTTCCAGAACTACAGAAGTCTATATCTATATTCCCTAGTGTTTCATCTCAATCACAATTCCAGTTACACAGCTGATGAAGACAGGACTGTTAGTCATTTGAAGCAGTACGCAAAATTCAGCAGACAACTTACCTGGGCCCATTGCTGTCTTTCCTCTTGGCTAAAACACTGCTTTGTTCTGTTTTTGCACCTCTGTCCATATGCTCACTGGCATTCCTCTCCACAATTTCTCCCTCATCCAGTGCCCTGTGCAAACGGTAATTCACCATCTTCAAAACTATAAAGAGAGCTGCTATCACTGGGCAGTAGACAGCTACTATCATCATGGAAGAAGGAAGAGCCTTTCAAAAAAAAGAGCAAGAAAAAGTTAATGAACACAAGGTCAGATACCCATAAGAACACTCCCTAGATTTTAACTGTTTGTTTCATGGAGAAAATATGATAATTTTGAAAGTTACACCACCTATAGCCAGTCTTCATGTGAAAAATGTTAAAAGTCTAGCAACACAGAAGAAAGAAACCGTTGCACTACCAGAGATACTAAATCACCACAGCATTGTACTGAATAAACTTGTTTGACTGAAGCTTGAGAACCAAGCTCAACTCTCACTCTCTCCTTCTATGCTTTTGCAATGGAAGACCTAGACTAGGAAATTTAGAGCTAGCATGTGTGAGACAAATATTTTTAATTGTTATGATGTTATGAGTAGAAAAAAAAGGGAAGATTTTAAGCACATAAAAAACCAACAAAGCATGGGGTGAGATCTTATTTCAGGGCTAGTACACAGCATCAAGTCCATTTCAGAAGAACTTGATGCACATTTGACAGCATGGCTGGAAGGGAGAAAACCTGCTTAGATACCAAACATTGGTGTTTTGACTTCACTTGTCAGCTTCCAACAGCTACTGCTGCATGACAAGACACTGATCAGTCACAAAAGCCGAACTGTTTCCTACTCGCATACATAAAGAGGTTGCTCACATGTGTGACTCACACACTGCACAGCAGAACCCAACCTGCAAGACCACAGGCAGCAAAGATTTGTGCTAGATCATTGCACACCCATGGAAAGGTAGCCAACACATGTTCTGAAAAAAAATTTTCATCTGTATGAAAGGCAGCCAGAAGCCACATTAAAAAAAACCCCTCAGTCCTGAATGCAACATTTGAAATTCCACTCAAAGTTAAGAGTGGAATGCATGCAGCTCTTGCAGAGGTAAATAAGGCTTTTACAAATCAATCACTTCAGCAATAGGTATTGACAAAGTCTAGCCTGACAGCTATTTAGGAGAAGTGTTCAAAGTACTGGTTAAACTTCAGATTTCACTTCATCCTTCTAAAACATGTTTTATTTGTATTTTTAAATTTTGACTTTTCCCTAGGCAGTGATTAAACAAAATGAGATATTAAGTCTCAGTATTCATCCAAAAATTGACTATTTCCTTTACAAATCAACAAAAGTTTAGGTTGTGAAGCATTTCACTGCACCACTGTCCTTTACCCTGTTCAGTGTAGTTTGAGATATTCCTCCAAAATATAAAAATACACACAGACATATGACAATCAGAATTAAACATCTGATATCCAGCTTGAACATTAATGTAGTAAATGAATAGAACAAATGAGCTGTCTTTTCAGACCTCACGGCTGAAGGACAATTCCAGCTTATTTTCGTATCTCCCTAGAGAGACCATGGGAAGAGTCATCATTGATAAAGTCCCAGGAACATCTTGCAGAGTCAAAACAATGCTCAGAGTAGAAGACAGCAATGCCTCTTTAAGCAGCGCAGAGAAACATTTTGAGCTATTCAAAATTGACTGGCTGACAACATAGTGTAACATTATGCCATGGAACAATCTCCTACCTAAAACTATTGCCTGAATCCTAGAAGGATTTTAAGTAGCATAACTTAACCACAGTGGTCAGCCAAACAATTTTAAAGGACTCAACCTGGTCATATGTGCTGAATAGAGAGGCCTTCTTTTCCTTTTCTCTACTCATTTGTCCATTCTGACTCTTCAAGACACCCCCGGAACTTTGATCACCATGATGGACTCTTTGTAACCTAGCAAGGCATTCCTCCAAAACAAGTCAAGTCTGACAATCATCATTAACACCTACCTTTTCCTCCAAAACAAGTTAAGTCAACACTGAATATAACATTTGAAGTAGGCCAGGCAAACTAAGCTGAAGTTTGCCAAGTTTCATTTGGTATGCTGAGCTGAACAGCATCATGATGAACAGAGATTCACTCACCAAGCACCAGCTGAGGAGAAAGAGGAAACCAAGCTACTTAAAACCAGCATCAGTAAGCAAACAGGATCCACAATGATATGACATCCCTACAACCCCTGAAGCCATGCTAGAATGGTTTCCTCAAGAAACCATTCCTCCTCCATGAGGAGCCTCCACTTCCAAAAACTTCAGAGTCGGTTCCCTACAGGCAAGGGCCAGCCTGTTAACTCTGGGAAAATGCATGAACTTCCTGTACCTGCTAGGCAGTCTGCTACCCCATCACACACAGCTTCAACTTCCCTCTCCTCTATAATGCCCAGAGTTCAGGAGGCAGCACCAGAAGAGCCAGACTAACACTAGATAACAAAAGCTAGAGTTACTCCATAAAAGACAGGCCTTTACTTTTCTGTCTAGAGAGCTCATCAATTTCTCCCCTCTACTCCGTCAGCAGTGAGGTCACAGTCTATCCACTTTATCTTGCAAAATCTACACTTCTGGTTTTTCAAAGGAAAGCTTAAAGAACGAGCAAAAAAAAAATGCAAAACACCTCATGTAACTTACAGCAAACCTAACAGGGAATTCAAACTTTTTCCTCACATCCTGTTTTCACAGGATTGCAGAAAAATGTTTAAAAAGCTAAGGTAACTGACTACCTTACCTTCTTCATATTTGTAGTAGGTCCTCATCTCAGAATAGGGTATATATTCTGGGAATAGAAGGCATTTTAGCTAGCTTAGTCTGCCATATGAACACACTTGACATCAAGTATCATGCTGTGGTGCAGCACTGCCACCCATGGTACCAGCAACTTGTCTACAGTACAGCCTCAAGAGGAAATTTGCTGCAGTTTAAGTTAAACCACTTGCAACTTCTGTTTTTCTAAGCCAAACTTAGAAGCATTCAACATAAATTTGGGGTCTTCTCCCCACAAAACAAAGCAAGTTAAAGTGAGATTACCATTTTCAACTGTGCTCGGCATTTACCACATTTGAGGAGAGACATGTTTCTCACCAGCATCCCTTGTGATACCACCTTCAAGACTGGAATACAAATCTAAGTCATACAAATTTCCCACTAGATGACATCTGAAAATCAAAATAATTTCAAGTACTAAAGCATTTTAATTGAGCCCAGCACACTAAAACCCTCAGGCCAGAGTTGTTACTTGACACCAGTTGGCCACAAGGCTACAGCTGCAACAGTATTTCAGAGAACACCCATTTTTACTGCACATCTCTACTCACTTGCATTAGCACCAAAAGAACACATACTCCACAGCAGTCATTACAACAGAAGCTCTTGTACAATATAAAGAGCTACACAGAACCATATAAAAACTGTGTGCTTTTAATTATGTGCTGTTGAAAACTTCAGTTATCTAATGACTGAACAAACCCAACTATTAGATAAACTCCTACCCCCAAATTATTTCTCAGTCTTAAAGGGAAACTAAGTAGTTCTCTCAAATATGGGGGGCAGAGGGAAGAACACTGATTTTCTACCACCTTTCCCACAAGTTACTTTCCAAATTTAAATCTTTCAAGTGAACTCAACAAATGCAAGATATACATATGGACAAAAGTAAGATACAGGAAAGCATAGTCAAGGAGGACTATCTCTTCTGAAACCTCCTGGCTCTTAAATTAGCTCACTTGAATCACAACACACCTTTTCTAAAAGAGTAGGTAAAAAAAGGTTTAAGCACTCCTAGATTCCAATGGTCAAAATAGAAAAGCAGTATGCTTTTCCTCCCACCATCAGTTCCAGCACTAAAATATTTCCATTCAAACTACAGAAATCACTGTATCTTAAATGAATGTTTCCAGCACATATGTGCCAGGAACCAGAGGAAACTTCATTGATTACAGGCTGTACAATATCCTCATGAAGAAACTAACACTATATGGGTCCTACCTAATCTGATTACCTAGCTTTAGCTAGGCCCCACAGATGTAACAAAAATTTCAGATTATTTTCAAAAAATAAATGCATTACTATGAGTGTTTTTAACAGCTAACTCTTCAAAATCAAACCAGATTTCAGATCCTTACATAAAGGTGTTATCACCTAAGTGTTAAGAAGTAAGTCATCTAGTAAAAAGACTTAAAAGTACAAGTATTTTGAACCCAGTATTTTATAGAAACAGTTTTACTGGAAAAGAGGAAGAATCAGGAAACAACAGACATAGTTTAGTCCTTAATTCTTTTTTATGGACAGAGCCCTTAGAACTGCCATTATCTGGAAGAAAGTTCAGTCACAAGTTATCTAGTTTTTGACCAAAACCTCAAAGAATACTACTGAAACTTGAGTAGCCATGAGACTGCAAGTGTCTTAGAACAATATGGCATATCAGGAATTGCTATCACAAGTTGAATTTCAATTATTTAACATCTTAGTTTAAGAAACAGGATATATTTCAACAACTTCAGTGGAAAAAATTTCCATGTGAAGCTACATTTACATGACCTACTTCTATAACTATGTACACAAGTCAGGAAATCAAGTGAACTGTTGACTAAACGAGCTTGACTTTGACAGACAAGTTCTGTAGGTACATGGGAGCCCATTACCCCAAGCAAGGTACAGTCCTGGCTCCTCTTCAGTCACTGGCAAAATTCCACAAGTGCCAGAGCCAAGATTTCACCCCCTCATGCACACGTGGTGGGGCTGAAACAGCATTCCGACTAGGGGAAGTGCTTTGGCAGCCTCCTCTCTTTCCCCTCCCCCCTGCAACACTGATGCATCACATTGGCCTCTGCATTCAGGGTATTTTTTTCAACTCTACCACTAGATTTTACAAAGTGATTGGACAGCTTCCCCATATAGAAAGCACATTTTCTTCTCCCAATTTCAGCTTTGCGTTAGAGTAAAAGCAGGGATCAGCTCCTACAACAGAAAGGCACATCGACAAGCACAGTTGAGTCTGTTACTGAATACAAGTACACAAACAGGATAGACTTACTCTAGTCTAGAAAGCAGAATTTTTGTATGTGTACTGCCAAGCCACAAATGCAAGAACACAGATTCAAGCTGCTTCCCTAAAGCAGGCATATCTTACTCTAGACCCCAGTTGCTTCATTATCTACATATTTATTTTGCCACACTTCCAACAAGAACAGTTTAACTGTATACACAAGGAAAAGTATCCAGATTGGCAAAATAGGTACATTGAGGTATACACTGTACAGGGTACAACACTCACTTGCACGTGCTTAAGCTCAAAAGGCAGATGAGGGACCAAGGAAGAAAGGCTGGTTATTGAATTCTAATGTTAGTTTTTTTAAGTAGGTTTGTACCACACATTAAATCCATCAACGCTAACAGCACGGGCATACACATACAAAGGAACACAAAGATTTATGGCATTACTTTCTGACCACAATCATTACCAGATTCCATTCTGAAAATACCAGAGCAACAAAACAAAGGCACAGAAAAAAAAAAAAAAAAAAAGCGCAATGTTGGATGCACTAAACCAAGTCTTAGAGCAGTAAGTGCACCTAAATTCCCATATCCTAGTGTATTTTATTCCGGCTGGAGGTTAAATAACATTTGGGGGGGGAAGTGATTAGCCTACTGTTAAATGCATTGAGAGCCAGCTACAAGCAAAGTTCTTAGGGAATACTTTTGTATTTTGTCTTTGTTGCTACAAACAACTCGGAAATAACTACAGTTATTGCTCATCCAATGCATAAAAGCAATGCTATGATCTTGTAATTCTTTACATGGGGAAGTTTTATAAGTAATATAAAACCTATCAGCAGTCTTTCTATATACCTTGATTTTTTAAACATACAGGGCTGTCTGCCAGCAACAAGTCACTTGAAGCTAGCTTAGAAACTCCCTCCTACACACCAGTGAGCCAGGCTCAGAATTCAGATTACAATTACCTAAGACTTTTTAAGCAAGTTCTGCTTATTTATGTATGTCCTACAGCAATGCAACACTTATTGCTTTTTATTCTGAAAATGAGCTTACGAGATGCTAAAGAGCTAAGATGACCAACACAGTTCTGCCTGTTTAGTTTATGTCTAGACAACACTTGAACTGTAGAGGGTGGAAAGAGGGAAAACAGCCAAATATGATTCAATCTCCCTTAACTTGTGACTAATCTCCCCACTTATTCTCAGGGAAGTTGGCACTTGTTGCATCTTTAACTTGTCCAGAGCTATGAAGCAAGAGAATTTCTCTGACCTCAACAAAACCCAAAGCAGCTTGCTGCTGTCTGTCTTTTCCCTTTATACAGGAAACTCGTTTAAGCAACACTGAAGTTTACCCCATTCTATGGGTAACTGAAGCTTACCTGCTGCTTTCAGAGCAGCAGGAGACTCAAGTGCTGATCCAGATTTCGCATTTGTCAATTTATTAAAAAAAACTGTAAAGCTATATTTGAAACCAAAAGGTGTCTCCTCTTCCCATATTGTGCAGAACTTTCAGTAGATACAGATTCATAGTTCTCATACAAAGTATCTGCTTAGTTAAAAGTTTTATCTAGCTGTTCTCATGCAACTTCAATTTCAAATGCAATTTGTCTCACTCAGCCTTTAGCTTCCCTGCCAGCAGCCCAGAAGTTTTCAAAAGCGTTAGAGCTGCCTTTTTCAAGACACTGTAATATGAATTAAAAACCATACAGTTGTAGCCTCCTTTTCCACACTAACTATTTATTAGTGAGTTGTCTCATACTGCAACCTTACAAATTGCTTTTAAACAAAGCAAATATCTGACCTCAGAGCTCTCAATTTCTGCAACTGCACTTGCATATGATTTTATCTCCAACATTTCATTCACTAACTACATTTTCACAAAGCAGCATCTACTTTAGGTTGTCACAGCATCTGGCAATCTTGCAAATGATGTTCTACCTCATATGCACAAAACTGGTCAAAACACACATATGATTACACTCTTCTATTGAAAAATCCAAAGTAAACTACTAGCATTTCATAAGTTAAACACAGCTTACACAGGGAAAAAACTACTGGTCAACAGAAAACCGCCCCCTGTTCTTGTATCTGATCACACCTCTCCTCTATGTGCTCTCAAGTCCAAATGTCAAGAAAGTTTCTCGGTTTAAAGGTTAGTATTTTAACAGCTTTGACTGAAGTGCCAGTTACAAAGATATATAGGACAGGAACTCTCACAAACCAAGTACACTGAAATCTGGACACAAACAAAAAAGCCAGACGAACTTCTTGTCGATAACACACAATCCAGATACATTGCCAGCCAACACACCACACTACAACCAAATAAAACTTCTAGGTTATGGAACCACATCCCCCCACCAGACTCAAAAGTCAGAAACTGAAACTGCTGCCAACCACAAACACTGGCTAAATCTGACAGTTCCTGTAGAAGCTGCTTTTTACCGACCTACCAGGAGACCAGCAGCGGAAGCTGCCAGAGGTATTTCCAATTTTAAAGGAAAGTAAACAGAAAGACGAAGGCAAAGTGCCAGCGCCTATAGCCCCGCCGCGCCCCGACAGCGCCCACCCACAGATTCCCAGGAAGGGGTCGATGCTCCCGACACGCCGCAGCCCCGATGGCGGGGTCGGGGCCCGCTCCCAGCGCAGGGGCCCGGGGCCGTTCCCGGGGCCGCGCCGCGGGCAGGGGGCGCGCGCGCGGCGGCCCCTCCCGGCCCTCCCCCCCACTCCGGGCCCCGCCAGGGCCGGCCGAGCCCCGCTACAGGCCGGGGCTGCGCTCACCATGTACAGGGTGAAGGGGAAGCCGAGCAGGAAGAGCCACAGGTAGAGGTGCAGCGCGTTGACCCCCGCGCCCTGGTGCGGGTCCTGGTACCAGCCGCCGCTCAGCGCCGCCCACACGCCCTGGCGCAGGATCTGCAGCACCTGGGAGCCCATGGCGGCCCCGCTCCGCCGCGCCGGCCCCGCTCTATCCGCCCTGCGAGCCCGGGCAGAGCCGCGCACCGCCCGCGCTCCGCGACAGCCGCAACCGCCGCCGCCGCCGCCCCAGCAACGCCGCCGCCATCTTATGTCCGGGCCCGGGCCGCCCGCCCGCCCCCGCGCCGCRGACGGACCGGCGGCCCTTGCGGCAGGGGACGCGCGCCGCCGCCGCCGGGGGGCAGCGCTGCGCCTGCGCGTGGCCTGCCCGCAGCCCCGCCCCCGCTGCCCGCCACGGCCCGCGCAGCGCCCCCTGGCGGCCCGGCTCGGCCCCGCGCGTAGGCCCCGCCCCCGGCGGCCCGCGGGGCTGCCGCCTTGTGTGGGTGCTGTGGGACGTGGGGATGGTCCTCGGAAAGGGATTCTTCAGTTGCGTTAGAAAACACTCCGAGATCATCGAGTCCAAGCAATGACCAAATAGCCCCGTATCAACCACACTGTGGCACTATCACATCCCATCTTTCCTTGAAGGCCTCCAGGCGTGGTGACTCCACCACCACCCTGGGCACCCCGTTCCGATGTCTAATCGCCTTTTCTGTGAGGAAACTCTTCCTGATGCCCAACCCGTACCTAAATGCTGCAGGCATTGGTGAAGTACAAAAGGCACTTCAGCTGGACTACAACATTGCCCCTGACTCAGGCGCACCATCTCAGGGCTCACCTCTAAYGATGGTCCAAGGTCCTTTCCCCTTCAAAACTTCTTTCTTCCCTCTCCTGGGGCCTGACTCCTAGCAAAGTGCTGCACCCTCTCCTTGCAGCAGGGCAGGAAGACATTTGTCCAGCATACACATTTAAGGCTCCAAACCTACAGCAAGATAACCTCACCATTTCTTGAGCTGCCCCCACCCCCCTTTATTCTCAATACATAATGTCACCAAACCCCTGGCATGTCGGTCCCCACCACAGGATTTGGTGTGGGTTGCAACACCTGAAAAGCCAGAACCATTGGAGTTTACAGAGAGAAAGCAACACAGCAGACCATGGGGGCATCACGAATCTCTCATGGATTTAAATTTTGACTTCCACATTCACCTATTTTTATAGGTCATCAGTTCTCATCAAGTGCTGGCTTTTCAAGCTTTCCCCTGAGACATGCACATRCCAAAAGTCACATGTTAATTAGAAACATGTGACATGATTAGGGAAGGAGTTCAGACAGAGCTCTCAAGAAGGGACAAGAAGGGTCCTCTTCCTACAAATGCTATGGACTCCAAGGATGATGGGGGGACTGGACCGTCTCTCAAGGAAATGCTGAGGTAACTGGGCCTGTTCAGGCCACAAGAATATATGACTGAGAGGGGACTTCATCATTGTCCATAAGTARTGAAGGGAGAGTGTCAGAGAAAAGAGCCAGGCTTCTCTCTGAGGTGTCAAGCAATAGGACAAGAAGCAACAGGCAGCAATGCACAGGAAGAACATGAGGAAGAACTTCTTGAKTGTACAGGTCACCGCACACTGGAACATGTTATCCAGAGAGGTTGCAGAGTCTCCCTGATAGGTGATATTCAAGATATGTTTGGATGCAATCCTCTGCCACGTGTTCTAGGAAGGCCCTAATTGAGCAGAGAGGTTGGATCAGATGACCCACTATGAGGGTCTCTTCCAGCTTGACCCATTCRGTGACTCTGGCTCTCTACTGCAGAAAAACTTGAGGAATGAAATAACCCAAGCACTCAGCCATGACTCATGATGAGCATGCATTTGGGCTGGTATTTTCAAGKGGCTGCATTAATTCCTCAGTCTCCACTGTCTCCCTGACAGTTAGTGAGCCAATGGCAGCATTCAGCTATTCTTGGAAAACCAGAAGACAGAAGTTACTGACTCAAAGCAAATGTATTTGATCTATTTTTTGTTTCCCCAGTGAGAAAGTAGGGAGAAGGGATGGAAACAAAGCCATTGTGTTTGAGGCTTTCTCCCCAGTATGAAATAATAAACCTTTTAGGATAGTGCATTTTCAAATACAAAACTGGGAGCAGTATTTTACAAAAGAGCATTTTTTCACTCTGTCAAACAGGATTGAGATATTAAAGGAAATAAAGATGGGGGAAGGGAAAAAACCAACAGTGAAAAACTACAGAGGATTATCTTGGATGAAGAGGGGGGATTCCCTTTATCCTTTTGCATTAAAGCCAAGCACGACAAGCCTCACCAGTTATAGTATGCTCAGAAAAAAATAAAACTGTTTCAACTGCAATATTTGCCAAAATACCATTTAAAAACTAAAATTATAAATACAGTTGTTAAAAGATGTACTTGTTAGATTGTGTTATCCATACATATACGTTGATACTGTGATGATCAGGATTATGAAGTGTTAGTTCTTTCAGCAGCTGTTGTATCAATGTTACATAAATGCTGTTCACCTTCACAAAGGGAGGCAAGAGGGATAACATTCATTAATAACATGTCTGAAGGCTACAGTAAATGCTTGAGAAACCTTTATGCTCCTGTTCAGGAGCCTTTTAAATCTAGACAGATTACTAGATGTCTCAGCATCCTAGTAATGATTCATATTAAACCGTGCCTCTGTGTAAGAGGCAGAATCCTGTGGAAGCTTCCAGCTGTTTCCCCAGCCTCACCAGAAGTTGTTGGACCGTTGGGCCAGCCATGATGTTATAAAGGCTTGGGGGGTATTGCATGGTGGGGGGAGGGAGGGGCACAGGGGTGTGGAAGTTCAAAGCAAAAAACTAAACAGAGGAAACAAAACATAAATAATACATACATACATATATATATATATATATATCTCAAATAGAAGTAAAATTATGGACTCAACCCTGATCCAAAACAGCATAACCTATGTTCAAATGCATGTTATCATGGAAGAATCTTGTCTGCAACCAGTAAAATAAGGAAGATTATTACATGTTTGAGAGGATAATTGAGATTTCATTGTTCAGCTATTTAAATACAGACAAGCTAAAATTATAAGGACACAAGGAGGGGGAAATAATATTTTTTAAGCCATCCATGCCCAAAGGTTAAATTGATAACAAATCCAGTTGTAGGCATTATTCACAAAGCAAGAAAAAAAAAATTATTAGCTTTCATGGGGAAGCAAACAATCAACACCTAGATAGAAAGTAAAAGCAGTAGATTCAATCCATGCATGCCAACGAATAAGGAGCTAATCATCTGCACTCTACTTTAGCCTTAKAGTTTCTCTTCAGGATGGGTACAGGAAAAATAGTTTGCTCTAGAAAAAACAGAGAGTGGACATTAAATCAAGTGATTGGAGACCAACCAATGCATGATATTGRGAGAAGAGGAAGTTATCCAAAACAGTAATAAAACACTGAAACTTGTCACAAAAATGCTTCAACACATTGAGATGTCTAAGAATAATATTATGGCATGCTTTGCACCWTTAGAAGTACATTAATCTCTCATCTTCTCATTCAGGGGAATAAGGTTCTACACTGTCCCTCCAGACATCTTTCACGGGATACCCAAAGTTATAATTTTTAAATTAATTATCAAGAGAATTGCTAAGTTTTATGAGAATATAACTTATAATTAGGACAAGAGGTGAAACAGAAAARTAAAAATAATATTTTGCCTAAATTGGACAAAACTTACCAGTGTCCAGGAAAAACGCTTATGACTTGGAAATTTTTGTTACAGTAAATCATCACTGTATGGTACCAATCTGTGAACAGCTAATAACATAGRCAGCAGAAAATGAGAAAACCACAATTTACTCTCTTTATAGATCTAAGGGCTAGCACTTGTCTCTGTGCTGGATAAAGTATTTATTCTGAGGTGAAGAACTGTCTCTTATACACATCTAGATGTGTATAAGAGACAGCTTTATAGATCTAAGGGCTAGCACTTGTCTCTGTGCTGGATAAAGTATTTATTCTGAGGTGAAGACTGACAAACTAAGCCTTGGTGGCTCACTACCAACTAACCTAGTCCTATATATTAACCTGACTGCCAACCAGAATACAACTTTTAGAAACAGCACAAAAAATATGCCTATTCTTTAGTGTTTTAGTACAGACCAGAAAGGGATTTACTAGCAGGAAGATTCCATAGTAGGAGACATCCTCTCCATACTGTGCCAGCAGACTTACCACAAACATACAACAGCCGCAGCTATATATCAGGCTACTCTCCACACCCACCTTTATTGCAGAGAGCCACACCACCAATCACACTCTCAGATCCACCTGTGCTTTTGGGCTACACCCTTCCCAGCATCTTCTAGGAAAGGCCAAACTATTCCCTCTCACTGTGGGAGGACATCATTCTTATCATCACAATAGAAGAAAGGGGAGAAAAGGTTTAGGTTTGGTTTGGGGTTTTTGTTTTTAATTTTTTTTAAAGTTATCAGTATGACTAATGCAACTCTTCATATTACCTCACAGTGCTACTGAGGAGGAGATACCGATGCTGCTGTGTGGAGGATGCTAATTACTCATCTGCAGACAGCTGAACTGTGGAGTCTACAGTCCTACTAATCCTGCCCTTGCATTTTATGTCAGCTGCCTGCTGCACCTTTTGAGGCTGTACACTGTCTGAGCCCTTTGGTTTTCTCAAGACAAAATAAGYCCAAAGCGAGAGTCTTTCCGAATAAGAGCACTTACATAAGTTTCTTATTATCAGGGAGTGCTGAAAGGGGAAAACTGTTTAAAATAGATCCAGACAAAGAAATCCCGTGACAGCTAATAAAAACAAATTCTAACCAACATGTTGATATCAGCTTTCTGTAAGTTGCCACTCAAACAATAGTATCTTCAATTCCATTCCTTTTATTTAATGTTAGCATTTGTATTTATGCATCTTTCRGCTCCACACTTTTAACAGCTATGTAGGCCACAGTTTCCCTATCCTAACTTCTTGTTTCAACCAACTTCTTGGTTGAAAAATCAATCAGAATGGCTTGATAGTTCCATTGCTGGAGAAGGAGTGGAGTTTTAACATGGATTTTCCTCCTAAAAATAGCTCTGTCAGTGCTTCTTARAAGAAAATTGTAAGGGCATGATGGACTTTTACATTAAAGGACCTAATTGTGTGAATGTGTCCATACAGAAATCACAATGAGAAGTATCATCAATGTCCTACTGACTGTGAGGTCTCTCTGAAAAAGAAGAATTTGCTAGCATTGCTGGTACATGAATTACCTAAAAATACTATGGAGATGAAACATAATAAACAAGGCTAAAATTAGAATATCCAAACACTCAGCTGACAGTATTTTAGCAGCATTTATACCACATTCTTTAAAGTACAGCAGAGTGGTGCCTCACTGTAACAGATTTCTACCAAACAATGATTCATGATGTCACTGGGATAAATTGCAATTTAAGATCTTTGCAGCTAAAACTCTCTGTCTGAAGTACAAATCTTCCATAGTATGATAATGAGCCCCCAAGAGCATCTTCCCAGTTTTGAAAGATTTTCTCTCTGTTATGGCTCGTCTTAGCCATATTTCTAAGTTCAGCCTTTTGTATTGGTCAGTCCCTGCCTAGGAAACAGTTCTGGTTTAAAGTACACTGCCAGAGGCAGAATTACAACATARGTTAAATGCCTATCAATTTCAGGGTACTAAAAAGAGGCAAAAATTGGGAACTCTGAGGAGGAAATTTGGGCAGAATTTGGAGAATAGTGTTAAAACACCTGGCTTGTCAACAGGGAGCTATGGAAATCTGTGGAATAACTAGTGGCACTGCTAGGTAAGAGTGTGGAAGTGAATATAAGTCACAATTTCATGTAATTACATTTCTTACAAGGATTTGCTCGGGAAAATTAGTTGAGAGGTCCTGCAAGTCTTAGCAGTTTCCCTAGAACTTTCTTGGATTTAAAGTTCATTTTGAATAATTAGAAAAGTAACTTCTTATTTCTGTCTGATTTCAACTCCTTTGCTAAGTGTGTATGTAAGACTCCTCACTGAATACAGCCTTGTCTGAAGTGGAACATGGCAGTGACTCTGTGCTTTAGTAGGAGGTGTGAAGAATAATTTTGACATTCAAGACTATTGGAAACAGTATGTAATTCATTGCCTTGAGATGGAATGTGGCCATAGTTAACAACCTGAATTTGAGAAAAGAACTGCAGAATCTCAGTTTTAAATCCCTTTTGGAAGGTAGCATCTCTAGTCATACAGTGCTTCAGTGCCAATACAGGTTGATCACGGAAGAAGCAGTGCTATTCTTTAAACAACCAAGGTTTAAATTCGCAGAGATGTTGCATGATTTATATTGGCAAAAAATCTCAGCTGCCTCACAAGATCTGCCCATTCCTGTACTCTTCTTTCTGTTTTCTGGAGGTCTCCCAGAAAAATTCTGAGCAGGTCAGACCTGCTTAGTGTAGAACAGATTAAATCATGCCCTGAGGTGTTGTGAAAACTCTTTTTGTATTTGCTTGAATTGGCAGTGCCTGACGGTATAGTTGACAGATTTCAGAATGTGAAAATTATTAATCGGGATGGGGGGGGGGGAGGGGAGTGCCCCAAAACACTGTCACTTTATGGCAGAATTAAAATAACTTGGGTTCCAGCAACCTTTTAAATAGCTATTTAGAAAGAAAATCCATATGAGCTAACCAGTGAGTAACATTTGCTGTCCTAGACAATTGTTTCTTCTTCCCTAGGCCATGTTTTCTTTGAGCACAAGCTGAAGAAAGCCATCATCCTACAGTTGCATTGCTTCATGAACTAAATGAAATCAAGCATAAGTACAGCAGAATGATGGAAGCCTGAAGGAGGTGTGATAAGAGCTTTCTTAGAGAGGACATATGGCCTCTAAAGAAAAGGCCTTTGGCAGCCAGTTGGAGATGGCACAAGTATTCATCTAGGAAACAGCAGCAACAAAGCTCTTCTCCTTCTTGTGCTGGCTGAATATATTTGTTACAGCCATTCAATGGGTAACTGGTTTTGGCTGACCTCCAAAAACAGCTTTCCATGTTAAACTGATGTGGGAGGAAGCTTTTAGTGCAACAGAAACCCACAGCTATAGAGAAACACCTGCACACATTTGACTTGTCCCTCCTTACAGGCTCTGCCTTCAGCCAGCTCTCTGCTGTAACCCGATAAGGCAATCCCTTGAACAAAGAGCACAGGTACCTGCATCTCTGGGCCCGTGTGCTCATGCAAGGGTGTAGATACACCACAGGTTCTCAGACAGCGTCATTTTTCATGCAAATCTTCTTTCAGCTGCCTGACCTGATAGTCTTCAGCCTCTTCTCACATCAGATTGGGTTTCACTTTTTATATTTATCCTTGTGTACATGAGGTCTGACATCAGAATTCTTTGCCACACAAGTACAGCCGGATGATACACATCATGAGCAGTATCACGGTAGCACCAGATTGATTAGAGAGCTGTGTGCAACCAAGAAAAGTGGACTTAGAAATAGATGAACTCTTTGCAATTCAAAGTTATCTGCTAAGTGGCACTGATACTAATGCATGTTGGATATATTTTTTTAATCTGGATGAAAGCAACCTGCAAAGAAGGTATCCTTAATTGCTTTGTACAGYTGTTAAAACTGTTACAAATAATCTGCTCTGGGTCATGATGTAAATCATAGGCAAATCCAGCACGTAGAGCTCCTMATCCATTAAACAGAGTTAGGTTTTACATGAACATAACATCTGCACAAACTGTCACAGCTTCTGCAGAGTCAGTGGTAGACAAGTGAGTTTTTCTTGGTTCAGAGACAAAACTAAGGCTATTTTTTCCCCTATACCTATTAATCTCATGAGTGTTCCCTAGCTCATATCAGGAGCAGATAATGACCAGCACAGAAATGGTGAAGTTCACAGGTCAGAGAATAGCAGGTAGGTGAATTCCAGCTCTCAGCCAGGGTTTTCTACAAACATTGCTCATTTGTCCATCCCTTCTCTGGAAAAACCCACAGGATGCTCTCTGAGAAGGTGCATGCCTTTGAAGAGTTTCTTCCTGATCTTTTGCTCAGAAATGAGAGAATTTACCCATCATGGAACAGCCTGTAAATCCCTTATGGCAGATCCTTAGGAATTCTCAGGCATCCAGAGATGCTTGTGTTTCCCAACACCGCTTGCATGGGTGCCTTGTGCAGCTGCTATGTTCTTCACTCCAGAACACTGTCCATATTAATAGCACTACTCTTGGTGCATTCTTTATTGGTCTGCAGCATGGAAAGATCTATATGTTMCTGTATATTTCTGACCACATCTGCCAGGGAAACATATAACCTTCAGTTTTTCATAGGCCTTTCCAGAACAGTGGTGACTGCAAAATGGTCTGGAAACACTTTTCTGGAGATAAACAATGGAAATGATCTAACATTGAAAATAACTCTAAAGGCAAAAAAAAAATCAGAAACTGCTTTGAAACAACGGAAGGGTGGAGTAAGCAACCCTTTTGGAGAGACTTATACTCTGTTTTGTGCTGCTTACAGAACCAGAAATGTCAATGAAGGTTGTGTCAGAAATCTGTAATCCATATGCCTACAGCTGTTATGTACAGTGTTCTGAATGTTATAAAAATTAGGGATCCTGTTAAAGCATCCCTAGTACAACCCATTACAAAATTTACAGCAGCTAAAATTAGTTTTGCAGTAATTTATCTTTTTGCCATTGTTTCAGCATGTGCTGTGACATGAAAAGAGGAAGTTTTGTTACAAAAAATATTTTGCAGTAGAACAAGTGTTCCAAAGATTTAATTCACTATTGAGCATTACATAAATCATAGGAAAAACAGTTTCACTGTGGTAACAAGAGAATTAAGTACAGGTAGCTAAAGTAATTTGACCCTTGGACTACATTTTGAATTTTTTCACAGTTAGCTTGTAAGCAATGCAACTAAATACTTTCTTGTAAATCTTTAAATGACATATGATGGAAAACAAGCAAAACATTTTAGAATTTTTTAAAGTCAAAGCTTCGCTTCAGGTGTAATTTTGAAAGCTCTAGATTGAAAAGCATCTTTATTCATAACTATTACTTCTCCTGACATCAGGGAAAGTGTATCTATRGCTGCTTTTCTTTTAATACAGAAAGTGCCTAGGATCTGAATCTTAAAAGTAAAGAGTTCAGAACTTATAATTATCCAGCTTTTCACTGGCCTCCCTTCTGCCTTGCTTCTTAGAACTGATCTAAACAACACATACTTTCTCAAAAATACTTCTGTGTGACTGGCAGGCCTGGTAGGAGCTTCTGTCAGATGCTATTCTCACTATCTAATTTCATCTCCTGGTTCTGTGTACCTCATCATATCACAAATTTTGAGACAAGTGATTAAATTGTCAGATTTGCTCATAAATACAACAGAGAAATTATGAGGGACCGTGTTTAATGGAGTGATGGATGAATATCAGCTCCAGGCTAGAAATGTTTCGAAGGAAGAGGACTGATTTCTCCCGAAAATCCATCAAATCCAATTAGCTAGAATGACCTTCAAAGAAATTCAGTAGGAAGTGACTGCACACTCTGCATGTGTGGCCTTGTGTAGTCTTAGGAAAAGGAGAGATTTCATTACTGAAACCTTGTCTTTTATAGTAACACCTCATCTTTTCCCCACCAATGAGATAGCAATGGCCATTGAGTGTGTGACACATCTTTCTTTCTAACACTCTCTATACAATAGACTGGATAGAAGTGAGCTGAGAATTAGTCAATCTTTGAGTGTACAAACCTGAACACCTGTCACATTCTCTGAATCCATCAGTAGCAGAGCTGAGGAAAAAGACAGAAGTCCTGGATGTGCATGTACAGTTACAGTTGAATTAAGACTATTCAAAAGTCAAGTGAAAGTTAGTTAACCTGCCRTACCTTCTGCAGAGTTTTTAAGAAAAGGAAACAAGGTTACATCCAAAATGCATGTTTCTTTCTTTCCTCTCACTTTTACATCACTCTTAGGATTTGTAATGGCAGCCCTAAAATCCACAGAAGGTTAAAAGGGATAAACTGGAGAACAGAAAAGAACTGAAATCAGTTCTGAGAACTGAACCCGTTTCTGAGCATAAAAGGCCTTGTTTGAGGGTGAAACTGGAGAAAATATAATAAGAGTAGTATGAAGCATGGACCGTAAAAAGGGGTCTTCCAAGGACAAAATGGGTATTTAGGGGAGCCTGTGGACCTAAGTCTGCCAGACTACCTTGTGGACCTAGATGGGCCTGGTGGTGTTATTTGTAATAAAATGAAGGTAAGGAGAGTTGATGCTTCTACTGAAGACAACTGTGATATGGTTTCTCATATATGCTAGGGGATTACTTGATACAGTTCTATTTTCAGTGCTGTACCTCTGGCAAGGCTGACTGGTTGTGGGATGTAAGCKGGGCCTGGCAAATTCCCTCCTGGATGGTGCTAACTCCACCAGATGAAGTGCTCATGAGCGGGATGACTCACACTACCGCATTTCTTCACTATTACGCAACTTGCTTTTTTCCCACAGTAAGGTTTTCTTCCACATTTTTTTCTGCGATTTTTTTCCCTTTCAGTAAAAGCGCTTGCCTTTATCGTGATTTCACCCTGAAACAGGCAAGGGAATTCAGTAATGCAGCCTGGCAGGATGTCAAAATCCGTTTTCTCAAGAGGAACAGGAAAAAGGTAATAATGGTTTGAGGAACTGGAAAACAAACGCGTCCTATGTAGACTACAATTGGTTCATCTAAATGAACAAGAACAATGAGCTCTGAGCGCTGAGGAAACAGCCCAAGGCTCCAGCAGGGCCATAAATAGACCGGCCGAGAATCCCTCCGTTTTTGAGCGCGGAGCGGCCGGAGGCGCTGCGGGGCGGCGGGCGGGACCGCTGGCTCCCGGCGCCCCCCGCAGGGCTCCGGGCGCTTCACCGCCATCGCACCGGGCAAAATTTTAGGTCCTACCGGCAGCGGAGCAAGAAGACTTATGGTCAAGCAATAGATACGTGCAAAAAATCTGTCATTCATACGCTAACCAATCTTATTCTTACCGGCTCTTTTAGCAACATAATTAGAAGGGGAAACACCGACACCACGAGAAAGAAGAAGGCATGTATCCTTCATAAGGTAGTTATGTTTATGTTATATTTTGGAAACTGCTCAGGTACCAATTAGACTCAATGACACTGACCAGTCTGTYGTCTGGGACTGAGCTGTCTAGGCTCACTCCATGAATCACGTTTCCCTTGTCCTACAAAACTTCAGCTGTACAGTGAACTGTACAGTGCCTTGATGCATGACCAAGCCCACTAATTAAGACCACCAATGTGAGAAAGACAATAATATTAAGAAATGGCACAAGTTAATTCTGGATTGTAAAGGCAGAGTTCTTGACTGGGCTTCAAGCCTGTAAGATGAAATCCCTGCACAGTGCATGTCTCTGGCTATCTGTGGATCTGGTGCCAGTACTGAGAGATAGCATCASAATAAAAACATGATGTGTCTCTCTGCCCACGCTTAACTAAAAGATCAAAACAGACTTAGGTCTATTTTCATGTAAGTATGAGGAAATCTCCTTCTAGTTGCCTTYTGAAATATAGAATGGATACAGTATCATATCTGAGCTTAGTCACCAGGCACAGAGTAGGCACTGCAAGGGGAAATCAAGACAGAAAATTTTCCAGTAGTCATCCACTTTTTAAAAGAGGTTCCTCTAACTAATTATGCTAAGGATTTAAACTGGGTTTGTAAATAAAAGGAAACAGCACGCAAATGTCATCTGTTATCTCAAGACAATGTGTCAAAAACCAATTACAAGGACGACTGAGAGAAGAGAAGGCTGGGGGTGGAACTTATTGCAGCCTTCTAGTACATAAAGGGGGCTACAGGAGAGTTGCAGAGGGTCAATTGACAAAGGCAAATACTGATAGGACAAGGGGTGATGGCTTTAAACTGACAAAGGGTATGTCTAGATTAGATATTAAGAAATTCTTTAGTAGGAATTTCCTAGGAAGGTGAGGGTGGTAAGACACTGGAACAGGTTGCTCAGGAAAGCTATGGCTGCTCCATCCCTGGAAGTGTTCAGCACCAGGTTGGATGGGGCCCCGACTCATCTGGTCTAYTGAAAGGTGTCCCCACCCTTGGGACAGGGGACAGGGGGGTTGGAACAAGGCAGGGGGTTGAAACAAGAGTATCTTTAAAGTCTCTTCCAACCCAAGCCATTATATAATTCTATGATAATTACTACTGCACTGATCTAGTTGGTCTTATTTTAGATTGAGGTTTATTATTCTGAATAGTAAGTTAACTCAGTAAATACAAATTAGGGGGAAAAAGACATCAGCCTCAATCGACAAAAGGATTATGCTACTCCAAATTAAAAGGTTATCTATTCTATGRCCATAACTTTATAATGGCATGTTTAGCAGAGTGATGATTTGGGTATGAGGCTATGATTTGCATATGAATGCTGTTATCTAATGAATGTTGTGTTTCTGTATGTTTAGAAATGAAGTTTGCATGCATATAGTTTGAACTCAGATGCTTCATTTTTTGTGTTGTCTTTCTGAAGCTATTCAAGGGTGGCTTTGATGATCTGAAAACTGTCCCAAAGGCTTTGTTTGACAAACTTAAAACCTAAACAAAATACCTTGTTTTCCTTCTTGGTTTTGTTATTTCCAAACAAAATCTCATTTGCCCTCACAAGCAAGGAGACTTGGTCGTTGCATGGGCAGAAGGCCTTGAATGGGAGACGAGGTGCTGGAGGCAGTACAGAGTGCTCTGTGTGAGTGCTGCACCATATGCTGGCCATGACACTGCAGGGTAGTCTGCTGCTGCTTTATTTTTCATGTGAAACATGAAAACAGAGATCAAGGCTATCAGCACCTATAAAGATTTCAGAAACCTGAAAAGTTTTCCATAGTGTCTCTCCTGAACTCTGGTGAGAGCATTTGCATTGCGCTAATCACAGCTCTGCAAATAAGTTAAATATTTGTTCTACATATTTGCGAAACTGTGGCACAATGTTGCCAGTGTGGCAGCATGGTTCTGATATTCCCTTACAGGAGCAGCAACTCAGTCTGTGACTAATCAAACAAGAGCTGTGTGTGTGGCTTGGTTTGAGGTAATACACAGTGTGCAAATGTTAATCATTACTAAGCCAAAGTTAACCATTATTTCTGTTAGGCATATATCTTCTACTGCAGACAGAAATCTCACTTGAAAGTGTTCCTTTGTTATATTTTTCTTAGAGGGATGCAGATGTATGAATGATTCATATTGCATYTGAAATTATGCTGTGGCCTATAATCATAGCCATTGCTCTATTTTGTTATGAAACCAGATCCAAACTAAATTTAAAATCCAAGTCTGTCTGTAAAATCTACTGCAAGCTTCCAGATTTTGGCCCAGACTTCCCACTCTCCGGTGTTTTTATCTTTTATTTTTCCAGGTCATCTGTTTTATGGAGAAAGAACATATAGCTATCTGGGAGATTAGCATATATATTTTATGAAGCAGGGTAGAGCTCTCTCTCTACTGACTCAGATGCTCAAGACCCAGATTTGCAGCCTGCCTTCTAGCTAGCACAGCACAGTTCATAAAGCTTCTGTTACCAGTGGCTTACCCCTCTCCCCCTCATCAAGTCAAGAACAAACCTACACTAAAGTGATGTTGGAAAAGCAGTACTGTTCTAAAGTGGGGGAAAAAACCCAGTCCAGCTTTACAGCCATGTAGAGAGGCAATTTTTAATGATAGAAAAATCCATTCATCAGTAAAGCTTACATTGTCTGAGTAGAAATTATCAGCAATTGATCAAACAAATCTGGCTACTGGAGTGCGATTCATCTCCAGAGTGGTATATATCTGTCTCTTATACACATCTAGATGTGTATAAGAGACAGTTGATCAAACAAATCTGGCTACTGGAGTGCGATTCATCTCCAGAGTGGTATATATAGCTATATATGGGGATATAGTCATGGGACAGATCTGTGGTATATCCTCTGAAATGTAGAGGAGCCAAATGAGAGTGCTGTGTTAATTTAATATGTAATATAAATTACCACAGGARATAAAAGGAGTGAGCTGCAATAAGATGTGCCAAGGGGCATCTCCTTAARCTTTTATACTTTCTTACTGTGCTAGTAAAGACATGCTGTCATTGTAGTTGTAGTTGGAATTACAGTATGTTTCTAGTACTGCAATGTAGTTGGATGGTGCCCACAGTCTTTCCTTTTTTTCTGGACATTCCTGTAGGGAGATACAATATAAGAAAGTAGAGGTAGTATAGAAAGTAATCTTACCCCTTAAGGAGTTGCAGCTAAGCCAATTATTAGAGGTTGGGAACAGGRCTGACTTTAACAGGCCACAGCTGTAGCCAGTAAGAAGAGAGTTATAAAAGAGTGGATTGGTTGGGTGAGGGGAAACTGGAGTCAGTTGGTTACTGTGAGAAGAAGGAAGAGTTAGTGCCTAGAGGAGSTGCCTAAGAGAAACATCCAGGAGGTATGAAACTCTAGSAATATGGAACCTTTGCAATATAATGATAATGGAACTCTTGCAATATATGACAACACATTCCTCTTCATTTTGTTTTTTAATACCATTCRGGTTTTTATTCTTTGCAGAACACAGATACTARGAGCCTAGACTGCCAACATTTTGATATCCAGTTAGATTTGTAACTATGGACTGCCAAGTTTTAATAAGTTATAGAGCTGCTAAGTCCAGTGGTAGTCTGGACAAGCCTCTAGAAAACACAGGACAAAATCTGAGGTCATAATCCTAAATTTGTATTAATAATGATACTGAATAAGCAGAATACTTTCCATTGCTCCTTAAAAAAAAGACTGGGAATAGACTGGCCTTTTTGTTTACCATCTAATAATTTGTTGGTACTTTTAAAATGTTGATGAAAAAATGAGTCTGAATTAAAAGCTTTGGTTCAAAGTTCTCAGTTTGAAGGAAATTTGAACTAAATTCAGAGTATTGTCTGCATTTTGCAGGTTAGACTCTTCTTTTGAAACATATTATAGCAAATCCATGTCCAAACTTTAAGAAGCAGAGTGTGTATTCAAACACAGAATTTAGGAACTGGATCTGTTATATCTAGAATCTAATTCCCATTAGTCAGATCTGCTGAATAATAATGGGAATAGATACAGTCTTACTAGAAAATGCATAAGAAAAAGCTTTCAATGCAGTATTTGGGCTATATGTTCATCAGAAAGGCATGCACCATTTCAAAAATCTGTCTGTATCTTGCCAATGCTAAAATGTCATCTTTCAAAGGCTGCATGCAGTCTTTAATGTTCTTTTAATCTACCTTTTGCCAGTTACTGGAATATGAATTTAACATTTACTGACAGTTCTATTTACCTTGATGTTAAGAAGAGCCTACCCAATCTGGCCAGATCTTTTAATTCAGAAACCAGTCTCTGACATGGCTGGTAAAAGGTGCCAAGAGAAGTCTATGAGAGTGGGAAAATCCTATGATGGCTCTTCAGAGTATTTCCCTGGACACTCCAGGCACAAATGGCTTCCTGAGCAGTCACAGCACTTCTGTAGAAACAAACGTATCATCATGGGAAATAAGAAAAGAAAAAGAAGGTGTCTTTTGAGAAGCAAAGCTGTGTACTTTGAAATCAAGGCATTCCACAAGATGGCAGGGTTCTGTCTTGGCAGGTCACTACAGCAGGCAACCTGAGCCTCTACAGTAGCAAATTTTTTCCTATCATAGTCTTCACCATCAGTAATATAGCTTTCTACTTAAAACCTATCAGTGCTTTATAGCAGTGATCAAAATAAGTGGCAAGCAGCTGAAAGACAGGAGGCCTCTGTTTTCTTATGTCTCACTCACATTTTTTTATATTACAACATTTAAAATGCTGTATTAATGTAAAGCATTATAATTACTGGCCTGACATTTTTTTCTGCAGAAAATTATTGCATGCAACTGCAATTACTTTAAGTAGGAGCATCAAGAGCAGTCTTTCACATTCCTTCTCAGTAATCTATTATTTGAATTCCAAAACCATAAATACAGCTATTTGTTACCCCTTGTCTTCGTGATCAAGACAAGGTAACTGAAAGATGGGATGTTCCTGAAAAAGCCAGGGGGCTGTCCCTTTCACCTGCCCTGCTTCCTTGTGCTAGCTTTAATGTCTGTGTGTATAGTCCTAATACAAGTTAGATCAACCTAAAAAGCTGATTGAAAACTAGCTGCTTTTACTCAGAGGCTTAGCTTTCAGCTAGATGAATGAGCTAAAATGACTCCACAGCCACACAGTCACTACAGTTGCAATCAGGAAAACAGGTCAAGCATGTGACAAGGGGCAGGAAAGTCCCTTTCAGCAACAGAGTAGTATTGGATAAGCTTACACTAATTGTGAAAACACACCCTTAAGTAACAAAGGAATAGCGGAGAGGATGCATACTCAGTTCTACCCTCGCTGACAAGAGGCAGTGGAGAAAGAGGAGAAAACCTAAAAGCTCAGTTCTTAGACAAATTCAATTGAAAACTTGTGCTGGAGCATGCCTAAATCTTGCATGCATCACTGTGGAATGTCAGTTCTGACCTCAACTAGACATGTTTTGGTCTCTATTTGTAAAATAAGGATACTAATATACCAGCTCTTTCTAGGCCATGTCTGTTTGGCTTCTGTGATAAATAAAGGCTCTGAAGTTTGGGGAAAAAAGAGAAAATAGAATAATTGTAGTTCCCAGTAGGGTTCTCTGTGGTACTTGTTACTAAGGTTCAGTTGAGAGGAGGTGTATTRCCAGAGTAAATTTAAGTAAATTCAAATATTTTACAAACAATGATAAGGATTTTGAATTAACTCAGAGCATGTTACACGCAAGATCTTCATCATTCTATTAAAAGCCTAAACCCTGGGACTCCCTATAAAGGTGCTACAGCATAATGCTAATGCAAGGACAGATAAATAGACAAAACCACAATGCATAAAGTTAAGGAATTAGTAGGAACTACTCTGTACATAAACCAAACCAAAGGCCTCACTTGGGGAAGGAGAATTTTTTAAAAATCTGTCTTGCAGAGAAGAATTGTGTAATTACATTTAGTAAATACTAAAGAATAATGAAGCCCTGCATTTTATGTGTAAGTGTGAAGACATCAAGTGTGGTCATGGTACTTGGGCTTCTCATTTGGCGTCAGTGGGCTTTGTTATGATGTAACATGAACAGAGAATTTTCATTTCCAGTTTTACCACTGGAATTCAAATGAAGATTAAAAAAAAAAAAAAAAGAGTGAAATGCAAAGAAAATCTCCCAGTAATATCACCAAGTGCAAACAAATTCCATTCACAAAATCTGGTGTCTGCAKAAGCTGTGAAAACCCTGGCAGCCAGGAGAAGGCATTTGGATGTTCAGAACCGAGCAGCTACATGCTGATTGCAAGAGTGAGAAGTAAATTCTGTTAATTTTTAATAAAGGCATTCCTCAGGGATACACCCACGATAACCTCGTGCAGAAACCATCTAATACCCGTGCTTATGTTCGGACGGATTATGAACAGAAAACAGAGACTCTGCCAGGTTTCCGGCCCGAGCCCGCGGAGGCCAGTGGCGGTCCCCTCGTGGGCCAGTGGCGGTCCCCGCGGGGCGGGGGACACCGAGCCGGGGTCGGCGGGTGCCGGCCCAGGTGTGCGCCGCCTCCGCCCGCCACCAGGTGGCGCCCGCCCGCTCTGCCCTCGGCCTGCGCCACCCCGCCCTTGGCCCGTGTCGTGCCCCTTTCCCCAGCCAATGAGGCGCGGCGGGGAAGGCGGAGCTCGGAGTGCGCGGCCCAATGGGAAGCGAGAGCTGACCGTGCGGGGGCCAATCGGGGGCACACCGGTGAGTGCGCGACTCCGGGGCCGGGCGGGGAGGGGCGTGGCCAAGGAGGCGCGGGCTCTCAATCAGGTGAGGGCGGAGCTGACGGGCGGCGGCGGTGGCCAATGGCGGCGCGGGGGCGGGGCCCGCCCTGCCCACCCCTCGCGCCGCCGAAGCTGCCAGAGAGTCAGGTGGCTCCGGGATGTGCGGCGGCGGCGACAGGAGGCGGAGGCGGGCACGGAGGAGGCGGCGGCGGATGGGGGGGATHCGGCGGCTCCTCCACGGCACACGTTGCCTGGTCTCGCCCCTGCCCGCGCTGGGCTGAGGCGGCCCCGCGCCGGGAAGTCCCGGCAGCGGCGGCGGCACCTGGCGCCGGCGGGCGCCGGGCCGCATGAACAATAGGCGGCGGTCCCGGCCCCGCCGCCCCCCGCAGCGCCCGGCTGCCGCGGGCGCCTCCCCCTATGGAGCAGCCTCGCCATGGAGCCCCTCACCGAGCTCAGCCAGGAGGGCGCGGGCGGCGGGGAGCCGCCGGGCGACGGGCCGCTCTGGACCGCTGTCTTCGAATACGAGGCGTGCGGCGAGGACGAGCTGAGCCTGCGGCCGGGGGACGTGGTGCAGGTGCTGTCCCGGGATTCGCACGTATCCGGCGACGAGGGCTGGTGGACGGGCAAGATCGACCAGCGCGTCGGCATCTTCCCSAGCAACTACGTGAGCAGCGGCGTGCAGGGGGGCGGCCCGGAGCTGCGCGCCCGATACCCGCCGCACCCCGCCATACAGCGTAAGGGAGCCCGGGCGGGGGGCTCGGCGCTGCCCCTCCGCCGAGAGAGAGGGAGCCAGGGACAGGCCCGGTCCTGCCCCCCTATCGCGGGCTTGGGGTGGGTATGGGAGGGGGGAAGAGACGGCAGAACTGCCGAGGTTGTAGGCGCAGCCGAGGCTCGGCCCTCCCGATGTCTCTGGGGAGGGGCCTGGGCCGGCCCTTCCTGTTGGAAGCCGGTGCCGCCGCTGAGGGGGAAGGGAAGGCCCATCCCGGTGGCGAGCGGCCGCGGGAGGTTGCGGGCCCAGCCGGCGGCGGAGTGGGGGGGGCCTGTGATGGCCTTCGGCGGCGAGCAGAGGGGCTACGGCGTCTCAGCCCCCCCCGRCCTGGGGCTGTCCCCGGCCCCCGGTGTGTTCCCTTGCCCACCCGCGGAGGTATTCCTGCTGCTCCAGTACCCTCCTGCCTTCCCGGCTAGCGCGCCGCTCCCTGGAAGGCAGAGCTTAGCTCAGTGTGGTGGCGTTTCGGCGACGCCGGGAGCAGTTTCCCATTGTTAAGACCTGTCTTTCCAGGGGCTGATAAATTTTCATCAAGCAACAAAYTCCTGGTGACTGGGCAGTGGTGGAYTCACCAGGGCTCTGATCATTCTGCCTTAAGAATATTCTTAAAGAAAGGTTACTTGGAGGGAAGCAGTGGTTTTCTGAAGGGTTGATTCACTGCTAATACTTGTTCAGTGTTATCCTACTTACTAAACAAAGGCTTACTATTTCTGACTGAAAAATTCCTAAGTTGGCTTGTGTTACCAGGTTCCTCTGCCCTCTTACAAATTCTGTCCTGAAATACCTGTGAGTGAGTTGTATCCGCGTTTGGGTATCTGGGCCTGCCTGAGGGTCCCTTGACAATGTTGTAATGCTGAAGGCACTGTGGGATTGGTTTGTTTCCCTGAATTTTGGTGCAGTTTTGAAGCCTTTGTTGGAGACAGAGAATAGGGCTGTTTCATCTCGACTTTTTTTAGTCACTGTGTACAATTGTGGAAAGAGAAACAACGTGGAATGACTTTCTAGATCCTATTTATCACCARTGACAATTCAGGCAAGGATGCTTTTTTGAGGGGGGCAGAGAAAAATATTCAGACTAGTAGGCTTTTCTAGAAAGTAAAAGAGTGAAAAGATGCTTTGTCCTATCTAGGCTGTATCTCCAAGGAGTACAACTAATAGCTTTTTTCTTACTTTGTATTCTCCTTGAAAGCATTTAGGTAAAACTCAGTAATTTGTAGCATTGCCCTTGGGCTTGTGAAGGGACTAGGTACTGTTCCTTTCTTTCATGCTGCAAGAGCACTGGTAAGTTATTTCCTCACTACACACAGAAAAAGCTGTGAATGAATGTTTATTAGGTTTTGCTTTTGAGATACTTAAGAGAACCATTTCTATAGAACCTTTTGAACCCTCAGCTCCCATCCTCTGTTGAGTGTTCAAGTTCAGGRTCCTGTCTTGCTGCCCCTTCTATGGTTTGATAGTTCACCAACAGTTGTGGAGTTGAACCTTCCCCCTTCGTCTTTGCCTCTTTCCATGGCCCTACAGAACTACACTACTTCTCTTCTGTCAAGTCACCAACCATATGTTCATGACGAAGTAGAATTTATTACCCTCCAGAGGTTTTTATAATACTTAAGGAGTATGGGGCTTCTTTTAAAAAACAATGCAGTTTGGACAGGGGTTAAAGTTGGTTGCCATTGAATTGGATTTTCAAGTTGAGTATTAGAAGTCCTTTGCAAGGAATGCAATCCATTTTTCGAGCTGATGATGTTAGTTTGGTAGCTGTTAGGAATAGGAATCACCATCTACTGTTTAATATTTCATAGTCCAGTAAGTCCAGTTTTYCAGGAGTTATGCAAAATGTCGTTCTGGACATGAACCTCAGCACAGAACCTATTTTTACTTGCTTTCRTAAAGTTTATCTATATATTTAATGAAAATCTGGGAGTACAAGTCCTAGAGATTCTGCTTCTACTGAGAGCTGTCCTAATTTAGCTGGTAATTTTAGCCATCCTTGTAGTGTGCTTGAATTTTGCCTTGGTGAGGATACCATGAATGATAAAAAGTAGTCTGTAGTGGRTGTCAGGAGTGGGCCAACTTGAGGGACTCTCATCTGTGCTGTGGGTTCTTAAACACTTAAGACTGAATTAAACGGTTTAATCATATGGTCTAATAAGGGCTGATTAAACAGCATCTACTTGGCAGTTGTCAGCATGGCCACTGGTTCATGGTGTACAGGCTCTGTAATTCCTTACCAGCCCACAGAGGAATGAGAGCACTTCAGTTCTTGAATTCTGTACAGTTCTGTACAACACAGCTGCCAAATGACACTGGAGTTAATGTGTTTAGAAATGTGACAAAAAAACAAGTATTTTTTGCCCTAATGTACCTGTATAACTCAAACTCTGAAAATGAATAAACTAATTAAGCAGAAAATACCTTTTAAAAACCCTAAATAAAACATTTTTAGAAAATCAGGMTTTTTTTGTGAATAAGCTACCCATGAGGGTAAGCTGGCCAGTTTGCCTTATAGAAGTATACATTTTCAAACTAAACTAAGATTGTACTTCCAGATAAAAGAACATTTAATGTCATGCATTGGGTTTCATGTGGAAGCTGAAGTCTCTCGGTTTTACATCCCACCCCTATTAATTTGTGCCTCCAGCAGGGATGTGCTTTTTCTGATGGAAAATGGATGGTGGCACACGAAGTGTTCTATTTTCCAGCCCTTCGGTTTCCTTTGCCCATCTTGTTCTCCTGCCTGCCACCTTCCTGTCGCGCTTCTCCCCAGCATCGGGGCGGATGGAGGGAAGGAGGTGTGGAGGGGAAAGGCCGGGGCGCTGCCCGCAGGGCTGTCCCGTCCCGTCCCGTCCCCGTCCGGTCCCCGCTGCCGCCGGAGCTGTCCCTTCAGCACCTGCGGGCCGGCGGGCCGCTCGCTCGGCGCCTCGTTGACGTCCTCTTAATCCGTGAAACGCCCGAGCAGAGCACCCGCTATGAACAGCACCTGAACGCTGTCTGTCCGGAGCTGGCACCCTGGTAGTGTGGGATGCGTGTTTGTTCATTTCCAGTCTTTTAACTGACCTTGTTCCTAGGAGCAGGTTAAGTGAGGATTCTAGCAGTGCTGAAATCCTATTGACTGAAGAGATAGGACTCAACATCTGATTTCTTTAGGTCTCTTACTAGTGAGAAATACAAGAGTGACTCTTTGTGTAGTCTCACAGCTGGAGTTATRGTCATTACAGTCTTGTTCTAAAATTTTAGTGTTTCTGCTCAGAGTTTACTCCTTTCATGTTTTCTAGTAATCTCTGTTTCAAGCATTTGAACACCAAGGTTGCTACTGTAGTACTGAAATCTTCTTTGTTGCACGAATCCTTGAAGCTCAGTGTTACCCAAAATATGTATTCACAGTAGCAGAAAAATAAATTCTCTTCGTGTTCTGGACTGGAAGAGACCTTTTCTCCTTCTGGCAGACTTTCTTGGTCAGTTTTCTATCTTGTTTCCCATTAGTCTTTTGTTTATGGAACACTAGGAGAGGCAGCCAAAGCATCCTTATTAAACTGACTCYTAGGTTTGACCAACTTAAAAAAGTAAGCCAACTTCTAAAAATCATGTTCAGGAAAGGTAGAGCTCAGACAAAATAAAAGCCTGCAGCTGTGGACAGAAGAGTTTGTATTAACTCCATACAGTTTTGTGACAAAGTCTTGTACTGTAGGCTTATACATTGGGAAGGCATTTGATTGGAATAAGGAGACTAGTTTATTTAAGTGGGATCTAACCTTCTCCCTTACATACTTAATTTCCTTTCTGCTAGACAAAGCAGGGGAACCATGTCAGATTTGGCATTTCAAATGCAGGAAAGTATTAAAAGACTTGGTGACTTTTTGTTCAAATCTTGCATTGTGGTACTGTTCCTTTAAAACTTTTTAAAATGTCATTGACTGTAATTGGTAACCATGCAAATATCTTACAGAGTAGCATCAGTGGTAGCCTTCCACTACTGTAAATTAAGCTGTGTCAACATGTTTTCATTGGTCAGTATGTGGAATTTTATTCTGGATTAGTCAGTGTTAGATGGGTTCTTTTGGCCACCCATATAAATTGTGTTTAGTGTACAGTTGTACAGAATACATTTTCTCATTGCTTTTGCTCCAGGTGCAGTTTGTGTGCTGAATTGAGACAACTGCATCTGTAGATTTTTTTGTGTCAGCCTGTTAAGTATAGCTGTCAGTGTATGGGAATAGGAAGTTTTTGTAACAAAAATGCAGTATGCATTAATCAAGAAATGTTTTTCTTATTGCTTGCTCTGTATACTTAGTATATGGTTTGATCCATCTGTTTGTCACACTGTTGTTGGTAATGTCAGAACTGATTAACAGATCTCTTGTGGGGAACAAATCTGCAAAGCCTGGAGAGGTGTGGAAGAGTAAGTGTGATTTGGGAAGGACTAAAAGATTGCTGTGGCAGTTCAACAAGAGACATTCAAATAAGGGACAAATGGAGAAGCAGATGCCTTTTGTGTTGAGTTTTAGCTATTTTACATTAAGCACTGTATTGTGAACACAACGAAGATTAGTTGGTGAGTGTGTTTTTCATTTTCAGAATCTGGTAGTGTTATTGAGAGTTTATCCTTAAGGGGGGTAGGGGCAGGGGCATCAGTAGTAAAAGGGTTTAACTGTGGTAAGAGGAGGCTATTCTGTTGTTTTACCATTTACAGTATGTACTTCATGCCAGTTTTATGACACTGCCAGGTCCGTTTTACCATACTGTTCAGCACTAAAAGGTTGTCAGWAAGGCCCACTGCTTTCCTTTGTATTGTTTTGGAGTGAAAAGTGGCCCTTCATCCAAGGGCAGGGGTGAGGTCGGCCAGCATGGACCTTCAGCTGATGTACAGACTGCATAGTTGCTAAATGCTTACATCTTTTTTTGTCTCTTTCCCTAGTSCTAGAGATTGACTTCTCAGAGCTTGTTCTGGAAGAAATCATTGGCATAGGGGGCTTCGGAAAAGTCTATCGAGCTGTATGGATAGGAGATGAGGTTGCTGTCAAGGCAGCTCGCTATGACCCTGATGAGGACATCAGCCAGACCATTGAGAATGTCCGCCAAGAGGCCAAGCTCTTTGCAATGTTAAAACATCCCAACATCATTGCCCTCAGGGGCGTGTGTTTGAAGGAACCTAATCTTTGCCTGATCATGGAGTTTGCCCGCGGAGGATCGCTCAATAGGGTGCTGTCTGGTAAAAGGATACCTCCTGACATACTGGTCAACTGGGCAGTGCAGATTGCCAGGGGAATGAACTACCTGCACGAGGAAGCAATTGTTCCCATAATTCACCGTGACCTCAAGTCCAGCAACAGTAAGTGCTACACAGTGAACAGTCAGGGTGGTGGGATATGGTTTTGGGGAAAAATCATCCAAAGAAAAGAGGGGAGTAGTTTTAATTTAGTGAACCACTGTATCCTCTAATTCAATCCCAGAAGGGTTTATTTTTATACAGTATGGTGCTACAGATCACAGGAAACATGTAAATGCTTTCAATCCGTAGAAGCAACCTAAATGATCGGATGGAAAAGAAACTGTGAATGAACCATGCTTCCATGCTTTGCTAGTAGTTTATATTCATATAGTGTCTAGGTTTTATTGGCATTTCAGCAGACTTCTGTATGTTAGAAAGCCTTAGAATGAACTTGAACTTAGAATGTGTATTATTCTTCCTCTTTTTGGAAGAATAAGTGCTTTTTTGTAAGGGTAAATGCTCCTAGGCTTTCATTATACTTGCTAGATTTTGCTGTATAGATGAGATGCAAGGCTGTTTTCCTTATGGGAGATTTAACCAATCCCAGCAGAATTGGATCTTCTCTTTATCCATCATAGAGCTGGTGTAGAAACATTAATTCATGTGAATAAAATGTCCTTATACACCTAGGACTTCAGCTGACATTTGTGATGCTTTACATGATACAGCTCACCCATTAGAGAGCAAGGGGAACTTTGGTAGTTAGGATTGTGGAAATCATGGTGATTTCAGCTGCTCTGTAATACAGCTTTACTGTGTGTTGCTTGGCTGCTGTTCTTGTAGTATGTCTCTTTTCACAAACTTTAACTTCTCAAAGCCAAACACACACATAGAATATTATTTATGAYTGTGGGAGCAAAGTGCTGCAGTGGTTTAAAGATCATAATTTCCTTTCCCAATGCAGTATGCAGCTGTTTAGCCTTTCTATCTGCTTGTCTGTGTCTASATGACAAGAGCAAACACAGACCTGCATGTTGGATGTGGTGGTTTAGATTGGTGTGTTAGTATGAACTCATTGTCATTTATGGCTTGAGTTGATAAGAAGCTCTATGAACTGGGTGTCTGGGATGCAGGCATGTGTTCCCTTTTGCTTTGAGGGCAGGGACATTAGCAAAGAGGTCTGATAGATGGGAATTTTAATATTTTAAATAGATTCAGTAGCATTAACCTTTGCAATGCTGTAAATTTCCGGTATCTTCCTATGTTTTTGTGGGCTCAGATGTTGTGGCCATGAAATTTGCTTAGTTGGTTGTGGAAGAGTAAAAAAAGTATTATTAGTTTTTGTTTGGGGGAAAAAAAGGAACTATAAGAGCATTCAAGTTAGTTTCTACAGTATTGTTCTTTTAGTAACAAGTTCCCCATTTTGTTAGAGTAAGGCAATCTTAATGTCAATAAAGATTTCCTGATATCTAAACCCTTCCCTTACAGATGGCAAATATATGGGCGTGTTAATAAATGTTGTAAAATTAAGGAACGATTTGCTGCATGACTTAATGAATGACTGGCTGCATCTGTGAATGAGAAATAATTGCCTTTCAGTGTTGTGCCTTTCCTCCTTACCCAAGAAACTATTTACTTGCTTATTTTGCTAACAGGCCATTAATATTTCCTTGCTAAGTGCTAGTTGAACATTTTTGAGGTTTATAATTATTAAATTATTAAGAAAAGTTATTTCTAAGATAAAAATCTCTTAGCTTCTAGAACTTCACTGTTTTATTCAGACCAGAGACTTCTAGTTGTAAAAGGGAAAAGCTTCAGCAAGAGAACCAGGCCAGCCAGAGGGCCACCCAGTGCACAGTGTTGCCATCCAGACAGATACGGATGCTAAAAACACACGGATTGTCAACAGCAAGAGTAAATGTCTCTTGTCACAAAGAATCAGCAGAGTGTAATTGTGTAATTATGCTGCACTGTAAATGGTCAGTGAGAAGTTGCTACATGTATTACTATAATTTCCATCCTTTGYGAGGAAGCAATAGTAAAGAAACAGGAGGAATGAGTCAGAATGCCTCTGAAGGGATTCAGAGATGTTCTGTGTTTGAAGGGGAAAGATAGAGAATTTACATGGTGGTTGTGACCAAGATAGCATCAGATCTAGTAGAGAAATGATGGGTATTGGAAAATTCTATCCCAGATTAGACTGGAGCAAGCAATATTACATTTGGGAAACTAAATGAATGTAGGAGCTGGTACTGGAGGAAAGGACTTAAGATATTTTAAGGAAAAATTACTGGTTTGTTTTTCCTCTTTTGAAATTAAATAAATTAGTAGCCTTGGGTATGGGCTTGACACATTGCAACAGCTGTCTATTAAACCAAATGAAGTTCTTCATTCTGTACAGTGTGGTTGAAGAGAAATTTAAAATATATGCTATTTTAAACATTTGAAATACATGTTATTTTCTGAGTGTACCTACAGAGCAAGCATCATAAATATTAGATTATGGCAATGGTGGAGCTTTTTGGTGAGGGTAAGGGATTGTAGGATGAACAACTTTGAGCTGCCTAAGTCATGTGTTTCTTGATTACTCTGTCACTGCATTGCTGAAATCTCTTTTATATATAATAAGCATCTTAGAAATTTCTCTGCTCTGTTTCCTGTGGAAAGCTTTTTACTAGTTTTGTAAAGATTACTGGACTGAGTATATTATTGCATCCTGATTAATATATAGCTTGCATTTTGTCTGTTTTTCTGATGAACTTAGTTTTCTTAAGTACCATGGATAATGGAGAGCAGGTTATCTTGTTAGCTTTGTGCTTGTAGAGTTACAAGCTTGTAGCATTTCCTTTGCACAAGCTACCACCCACTAGGTGACAGGCAGTGATGTGTCTGTGGTGAGGAAAGAGGTTCTGCTGGCAAGAGCTTGGAAAAGATTCTTGCAGATGCATTTCTTATCTGTACTAAACATCTCCAAGTGCTGTAGAGCTGTCATGGGAGCATCAGCTGTATTGATGTATTGATTGGTACTGCCTASGTTAAGTAATAGATTGTGATTCTTGTACATCTCATCTTGCCTTTAGGCACCAGCTGGGATGTACACAGTGCCTCTGAAGCTGCAGGATGAGTTAATRTGGGAGGTAGAGAACAAGATCGGCCAGTGGGAAAGAGCAGAGTTGCCTTATTTAAAATCCTTCTTTCTACTAGAATAGAAAAAAATCAGAGAAGGCCTTGTTAGATGTCTGCTTATATTTAGGCAGACAGAGAATGCATAAGGAGAGTACTTCATGATGAATCTTTTAAGCAGGTCATGTTACATTTTGAGCATACCAAGTGGGCACCCTAATGCAAGTCTGAGAAATTACCCCATTATATAAGGATTTGGAGAAAGCATCTTTTTTGATTTAAACTGTTGCACCGTGGTGGACTCAGTATGTACCAAAACAACGCTCAGAATAGTTGTCAGCATTTCTGGTAGTSTAATAAAGAACATAGGGTTTTGATTACTTGGGGAGATAAGTTCACTTTAGTTCATCTGAACTGAACTTCAGATGATTATTTTGAGATTCCAGGAGATGTCTCTTTCTTGAGATACTCCTCATCAAAAAGCACTCCTAATCAATTGTCTTTTATCCATATTTTTTGGTTAAAAAAAGGAAATTTTTTCTCTTCTATAGTTTTCTAAAATTTTTTTTCTTCTTTACATTTTCATAACTTGACATTTAATGCTAATACATTTAGAGTGTAGGAAAAGTGCTCTGTATGTTTAATACCATGTTTGTTTGAGGAAAATTTATTGTAAATCTTGGAGGTTCTGAGAGCTGCCTGTTTTATTGTTTCGGGGATGCAATCAGGAAGTGAGTACAGAAAGGTCTTTACAGAATGAATTGTACTTGTAATTTAGTTTTAGAGATGCTGAAATTATTTTCTTGAGTCTGAGTTGAGTTGGCATTAAGTCTGGTAGACAAGTGTGTTCCGATGGCATTACCAACTCATATGTCAGTCATATTACTGCATGAGAGAAAATAAAAGGTAATTTATGAAACTATTTGGTTCTGCTGTGTGAGGAGATAAGTATTTCTCTTTTTATTTTGGGCATTTGATTTAAGGGCTTCAGGTTATTCCATATGAAAATTAATCTTACTAATCTGACAGAATCCTCAGTGGCTGTTGCTGCTTTTCTTCATGTGGTCATATTCCCTGCTTTCCTTCTTCAGCTGCACATTGGTGAGCCATTGAGCATATGCTATAGAATCCTTAGTAGGCCTTTCCCAATGTGAAAGCACCTAAATAATCCAAATGCTGAGCTGTAGGAAAAAAAAAACAACTAGAAATATCCACTGACATCAACATGACTGCACTTAGAATAGCTCTTAAGAGTTTCCCTTTTATCTCTCATCTGTGATTCAAGTCTTATTTTTGGCCAGAGAAAAGTGCCTGGCATATAATGCTTAGGATCAAAAAGAGACAGTCCTGTTGGTTTTAGTGAAGTAGTGTAAATAACGAAGCTGGTCCTGTTTGTCAGTGTTAGATATGCCAGCATTGCTATAGGAATAAAGCCAATTAACTAAAACTGTGGAGAGCTAGCAAAAYCATATTTGATTTTTTTTTACTGTCTCAGCAAAGCATGTTTGTTATTTGCACTACATTGAAAGATTTTGCTGAGGGTGTTCATGCCAGTTAGCAAAGTGCTTTTTAYAAGTCACCATGGGTGTGTTCCACAAAATGGCACAGAAGATTAGCAGCAAAGTGACGTTGCCAAGGTCAAYGAAAGAGGAAAGGACAGAGGTCAAAATAAACCCCAACAATTCTGATTCAGCCAAGTCAGTAGTTTTTCCTTTCAAGTTATTTGAAGTCTTTACTTCTCGTACTTTTTGGGTCCCCAGTGTAAGTTTATGATGTCCCGAGATTATTCAAAGTTCTAGCTTTCTGAAAGAATTACAAACTCTGCTATAGCTTTGCTTATTTAGTGTAGTTGAGCCTTTATCTGTTTGTAAAGATGCCAGTAGAGCTGACTTTCCACCTGGTTTATGGATAGTTGTTCCTAGGACTTACAYTATTCCTTGTTTTTTATTTTAATCCAGTCATAGTTGACACTCTTCTGTTGGTCTTTTCAGAGAAGGAGCAGTACTTGTAAGCCTCTTCCTCTGTCTGGCAGAGGTGTAGAGGAGAACTGTTACAGGGTCTGCTGAATGTATGTTGGCAGAGCAGTTTGGAACTCCACACAGTTATTATTGCTGCTTCTGGTACTCCAGTGTAATTTGCTGAGTAACTCTCCAGTGTTGTACCTTCTGTCAGAATGGATTTTCTTTGTCAATGCAATTAAAAGACTGAGTAATGCTTCATGTAGAATATCGTGAAGCTATTTCAGTGATGTCTGAATGCTTTGGACTGGGTGAGTAGTTGGTCTGGCCTTAGTTGGGTAGTCCCTTGGCCTGTGAGAGGAAAGTGGTAAAAAGGTGAAATTTTATGGGGGGATGGGTGGTGTGAAAGACAGCAGCTGGGAGATGATGGTCACTTTTTTGCTTGTGGTAATATCATGAGGAAATTGATGCCATTAATACTACACATTTTCACTGAAAAGAATGAAAAAAAAAAGTATTATTAGTGCAGAAGATGTAAATTATGCCTGAAAGTGTTGCTAATTTTTAAGATGTTAAAATACCAGGAATTCACAGAAGTAGGYTGACAGTTTCTGTGTTGTGCTTTGGTACTTTACTGGGTTTTTTCTTAGCTTTTGTAAATTAGTGCAGCTGTTTTCCTCTCAGAGAGGTTTGACAGATGATTTTGTYTTGCAGTCTTGTTTTCATGTCTTAGTAGATTTTTGAGAATTCCAAAATACATCTTCTTTAAATAGTTTTAGTTGAATATAGATTGGTATCTTCACTGTTAGGTGTAAGTCAAAAATATGACTCTTTATGAAATGTTTGATGTCCACAAGAACACTTTGGTGTCCTCCTGCCCACARGAAGTAGTAAAAAGGCAACTTCAGCAATGGAATCTGTTACCTTCATAGACAAGTATGGAAAGAGTGCCTCTTGTTTTGAAGAAATTAATTTGTGTCTATTACATTTGAAACCCTAGCTAATATCCTTTTCATGTAACTGAGCCACTGTGTACATTTTTTGCTGGGTTCTCTCTGCTCCTGAAAAATAATAACTTAGAGTTGTGGTATGAAGCACTTTATTCAAATTATGCATATGGAAGTATAGAACAGACCTAAGCATGGTCATGCAGCAGATGTCTGTAGGCATCCCCTGAATTCACCATCTGACCGTCTGTGACAGAGCTGGGAAAGATCTGTGTTCTTCTGAAATGTCTAAGGAGCCAGTTAAGGGTGAGAACAGCCTTGTGGTATTTCTGGTAAGCTAGTATAATTCCTTGATCTCCACCTTTTTTTTTTTTTTTTGGGGTGTTTCTTCCACATTAATTTTAATTTTGACTGACTTCTGTCAGCAGCTTCACTTTTGCTTTTTTTATCAAACAATTCCATTCAGAATTTCAACATCCCTGAAACAAACTCGCTCTTGAAGCATCAGACATAAAACACAGTCTTGCTCTTTGAAGTGATGATTCGTCACCCAAGATGATTCTTTAATTTTAAGTTACATCCCATCTTGATGACTGTGTGCATTTCCTTAGGACAAGGGAACCCTTAAGTTGTTTTAAAGAATACAGGGCATAGCACATGGTTATAAGTAGCTGCTTTTTGGTACGTGTTTGCTTTCTGATTCTAGAATAGTTTGTTGTGTCGGTCAACTTTGATTGCCAAAAGGTTGCCAAAGTTGACTGGAGTGTCTGCTAATTGCTTGTTAATTTTCCCACTGCTAATGGAAAGTCTTCCTCAGACCCGAGCTTTTTTGCAGATATGAAAAAGAAATAGTAACAGAACCTCATGCACTGAGAAAACAAACTATTCCAAAGCATAACAACTCAGAATTGTCTTGTTTGGTTTCATCACTGTTTCTTAAGTTCAGAAAGAAGAGCTCTTGCCCACAGAACAGTAAATTGTTGTGTCCCAGTCTGTAGAATAGTCATTGTGGTGGTAATGGCAGCTTGGTGCAGCATCACTTTGGGTCCTCTTSGGAAGCAAGTAGCCAGAGGACACACAGCCTTCCTATGAAGTGTTTGTTTTACTGCCACACACAGCCCTTGCACTTAGCTTTCTAGAGGTGTTGTTGTATCGCTCACACATTTATTACAACACCATTTTTTATTAAAAACAAAAATACTCTCCCAAAAGAGAAAGCATTATCTTGTGCACATATGGATTCCAAATTGTCTGTGAAATTCTGTATGTTTTGAATGCTGTATGTCTTACGTCTGGGATAATTTTACAGCTGCAAGCCAAGCTCCCAGTTTTCTGTACATCCATCTTTGATGCGTTGTGAAACAGGCTCTTGGATTTTGCTTTGGCCATTGAGAAATATTGGGATCTCCTGTTTGTATTACAGCTGGAAAAATCTAAAACGCAAACATAGCTTCCTCCTTGCCTATGTATAGACTAATTATTAAGATGTGTAGCAAATGATAGTCAGTGTGCCAGCAGCTCCACTTACTAGTAACAGGTAAATACTTTTACCGCTAAGATTTTATTGCAACAATTTCTGTGCTTAAATTGGGGATTCCTGGGAGGTTCCTGGTATACTAAAAAGAAATGCTAGTATGAATAATTGCTGTAAGGATGGTACATATAAGAGTGGTGGGATGTATATGGACTAGGCCGTGTGCTCCACCTATCACAAAAGCATTGCATTTCCTGTTGTTTCTCCTTTATGAGTACGGGCCTATGGAAAGTTGTTAGAGAATAGTCTTTAGTTCCTTTTAACTTTGCATTGTTCAAGGATCCTGAGAATAAGAAAAATACGATAACTTTGATTAATAGAACTTGATATGCCCAATTCTGCTGTTTGAAGTGTTGTCAGTCTTGCCCTGGGTTTATTGATTAGCTTTTTCTTTGTTCATGTAATCAGTCACATAATGTGTGGTTTTGATATGATTATGGTTATCTGGTAACCACAGAATATTCCTAATACTTCATCAGGTTATTGTTATTGTAGTTAGAATCTTTAATCACAGAGTAAGCTGGGTCAAAAAAAATCTAACAGAAGTGTAGCACATCTAAAAGTCAACAGCTTTTTGATAGCTCTATTGAAAGTCTTGTGTGGACTTTCATGTACAATAGTGCAGGAATCCACTCTTTCTCAGCAGCTGACAGCTTGTTCTGCTCACTTTAAGGTCAAACTCAGCAGTATCCAAGAAACTCTTGAGTTTTACTGTTGTCATATGTAGCTTGGTGTTGATTTTGCATCTAAATGCCTTTTAACATTTGTTCTGATGAATGAAAATACACCTCTCTACCTTTTAAAAAATATTTAAGTTGAATCTGATTTTAAAAACCCCATAAAATACCCCAGCTTATGGTGTGGGTTGTGCTGCTGCCTGTGAAGTTTTGTCTTTCTTACCTTCTAGATTTTGGAGTACCAGCTTATTCCATGAATGAATTGATGTTTGTTTTACTTACTGTTTCATAAAGATGTCCTTATTGAAATTAAAACAAACAGTTTGGGCTACCTTTTCCATTATGAATTTKATGTTTATATTTGCCTGGAAACAGCTCCCACTGAACCAGCATATTATTAAATCTCTTTTCAGATAGTCTGTTGAGTGATGAGTGATGAATACCATTCATGTGCTTTTACTCTTTCCTTTCCTTTTTTGTTGCTGCCTAATACAGTTCTTGAAGTGTTGCAGGCTTTCAAAGTGATACAATTTGGCAATATTCTGTGTTGAGTACAGATGTAATTATATTTTTTCCTTGGAGCATTTAACTGATTATGAAGAGTACAATAATCCYTGCCTGAGCTAGAGGTTGTTGCAATGTCAGCAGTGTGGTAGGATTTAGTCTGAAACCAGAACTGAACAGCTCTTTTTTTTCCCAGAAACTCACCTGAGCATTCAGAGTGTTTTGTACAGATTACTAAAGCGATAAGACTTTTTACAGCCTGGCTAGGTGAAAGGATCGATTCTAAATATATCAGGGCTTTGGAGGCCTTTCCTCTCCCCTCCCCCATTATGCATTAGCTCTTTAGAGTTACTGTACTGCATGGCTTAAAATCCAGGAACTGCTGTGCTGTCACATCCATCACCTCCTCTAGGTTGATAGAAGAGGACAGTCATGCAGCTTTATGGATTTGCTGGACCCTGACTCATACCCAGTAATTAAGGAGGTATTGGTTCCAAYGTGTACATATATTTTTTAATGTACTGTTGCTGAATGGTTCGTAATAAGAGTGAAAATATTTGCTTATTACTAGAGGCAATATTTGTGGGTTTTGGTTTTGCTTCTAAGATGTGAAATTTTGAGTGGGTATTAAATTCTGTCCTCTCTAYCATCTCATGCAACACTTAGCCTTCTGCACCTCAAACAGATATTAGAATAAAGATGCAGTCCTGCTGAAATGAATGGCAGAATACCCAACAGAAGGTAGATAAAGGCTACATGCAGAAAGCCCAGACTTATTCCATGTGCAGATCTGTTAATCACTTTAAGTACTCTGAATGCAGGGTCAAGAGCAGATTGCTCATTATCTGGATACTTGTGAAGCAAAGCTGTGCAGGCTGACTATGGAAAGTAGAGCTAAAATTGCAAATTAGATTTTGGCAAACTGCTACAATATGAGGTCTCATTTTGGAGCGAAATTTTGAAATCCTTTCCCAAATGCTTCGTTCTGTCCTCAAGACAGAATGCCAGTGTACTGCCAAAAGGACTTAATAATTAAAAAAAGGATTGCCTGGCAACCTCAGTCCCTTGTTCCCTTTGCAATAGCGCTGCTTTTTTGACTTGTTAGGCTAACTGCAGACTTGATAGCTATGCCCTGTCTCTCTGAGACAATGCAGCAGCATGAAGCAGTATATTAAGGCTATCTTTTTATCTAACATCCAGGTTTTACCACCTCCAGCATCTGAGCTGACATGTATCTTGGGAAGTTTTGCTTATTTATAGGAGGGGAAAATAGGATTGGAACAATCAGAGTAAGTTCAGTGGAACAGTCTTCTATTCAAGAATATTTTTGTTTCATTTGTGAATGCTTGTCTCCTTGAAATAAGGACTGTTCAAAAGCTAGAGGAGAATGCTCAATACTTGTACTACTATAGTACCTTACATATAAAAACTCTGAAGATTTCAGACTGCAWTGCATTTCTTCAGAGTACAGTGGAACTTTTAATTCTTTTTTCAGATAAAAGCAAGTGGAAAAAYTAGTAATTGTCCCATGCAAGAAGCAAAAGATGCTTATCTGATTTTTCTGAATTAGTCTTAATTTAAAAGTATTAATCTGCATTTGCATGAATTTCACAGCCTTGCAGTAGTTGAAAGTATTTGGTCTGCAAATAGATCTAGAAGACAGTTAAAGGGATTTGTACMAAGTGCAAATTATACCTATATTGTGGGGAGATGAGTGAAAAAAATTCTGTAGGCTGAAACTGTGTGTCCCAGTTGTGAAATTCRAGGGTCTGTGTGTCAGTGAAGAAATTAAAATTAAATAAACCTCCTTCAGAGCTCTTCTTGCTTGCATAAGTATTCTGTGGTCTGAAAAGCATCCCTTAGAAAACATACGTGGTTGAGTGAAAATATTCTTTGTTCAAAACCAAGTTTCCTGTAACAGATTGGCTCAGTTTTGGACATATTCTTCCGTGGGTGGGTGGCAGAGTCTGGATCCTGTGATATTACTCAGTCTTTTATCTGCTCTGGCAAACCTTTGACTTCAGTAAGCCTTTAGCTTTCTTGGGAGATTTGTGTTAAGCAATTTTTGGATAAATTTGGATTTGTTTGGAAATTAAAATATTTTCTGTTTCCTTTAACTCTTGCACTTGAGACTTCTGCTGTATTGGGAGCAGAGAGAGGTTATAATGGTAGCACCTCCCTGTATGGGCTTGAATTCCTCTTAAATCATACCACAGAAATGACTTGCATTATTTAGAACTGAAACCCTGCTCATGTTTTGCATTTAAGGATCTTGGAGTGAAACAGCATTGGTTTTCATAAAGGTTTTACTTTGTTCTTTCATTAAAGTTTCTGTACCTGGGATTTGGTGGACTCAGTATCTGATATATCTCTTTACAGTACCTGAATTATCTAAATGGAGGAAGTAAATGGGCTGATGCTTATTTACCATCTGACCACTTTTGGTAGTTTGCATTTGGGTATTTTCCATTTTGGTCAGTAAAGCCATAGTAGGCTGTCTGTTTTCAAAATGGAGGAAGAAATAAAATGTGCCCAGTATTCCCACTCACAATGGTACTCCAGCCAGTGGTCTTTCCCATTCCAGCTACGACAGGGTGAGCATTAGTTCCCTTCTTTACAGTTGGCCTTAGTGATGTTGGAAATAGTGARTGTACAGTAGCAGGTGAAAAACCTGTGGGAAAACAAATCCAGTACTAGGCTGTTGTGTCCATTGGTGCTTCAGTTGCTCTGGAATGATCTGCAAAAGCACAATTGTGTCAAAAAGTTGTGGTATTATTCTGGGAGGGAAAAGTCAGGTGAAATAATGTCATTTCATGTGAGTTTGCCTAGTGGTCTTTTCACTTATCTTCAGTCTTAACAAAATGAGAGTACATATTCTGAAGCATTGGAAGTAAAGCAGTAACCTTGTTTAGAATCCAAATAAAAAGGGAGACTGGGGAAGAAACTTCACCAAATCCAGCTAGTTAATGATTTAAATATTAGAATTGAATGTTTCTACAGCAAGTGAAATKACAATGACATTTTTTGTATTTATAGTCCTTCCTCTGTTGTCACTCCCACCCATTGCTGTTGCTGCCATCTAGCTCTTGCCCTATGTCAGCAGCTGATGTGGCCCTAAGGGGATGAAAACACTACACAAAGTAATGGGTTGTGGCTCCTGGGAATGGGTATGAGTTGGATACATTTACAGGCTGAGTGCTTTTGCTGGAGATTTTCCTCTTGCTTTGATGTGACTGCTTTCTGCATTTGTAGAATGTTGGGGGGCAAAGCACTTGATRCACAGCAGTGCTAATGTTGGTGGAGACTGAACTAGAACTACTCAAGTGCACTGACACTTACAGGTGTTGGGTATTGCCAGCACCTTTGAGGGTTTCAGGCCTTCTCAACTCTCCATCCTCCAGGTGCTGTGTCTGGTAGCCAGCAGTCAGGGCCTCACTTGGGACATCCACCACCTGCTTTGTCTCCAGGTGCAGGAGGTCCCTTTAAGTTCAGGCTTGCTTGGAGTACCTTTWTAGTCAGTTTTTCTTATATTGATGGCAAAAGAGCTTCTGATACTTTGTTCTCCCAACTTGTTTCAAAGCARTGATAACCACCCTGGCCTGCTAGAAACACTGTTGAATGGTACYGGTCTCTATGAAAAATTGATAAAACTTTAAAATATTACTGTAAAATACATAAGTTAATGTTGCTTTATCACTAGGTAGTAATGTTTTTCATGGTCTGCCTGTTATATTTCAATTAAAGAGTATTAGTTACTCTGGCACTAAAATCTGACTATATTGTCTCTGCCAGGGAGAAGTTATGTGGAAATTAAGGATGAAGCCAGCAATCATCCATCAAGTTAGAATTATACCCTGGTGTACCACAGATGACAAATCCAGCTCTTTTCCCCCCACAGGTTTCCTTGTCTTCTAACCTTCTTCCTTACAGATTTCTTTTGTATGCTTTCAGTTTTCATTACACTCAGTCCTGCTCTTATTTCTTTATCTATTTCTCCTTCACCTAATTATTGTGACCATTTCCATCAGGCCTGACATTCATTAGCTAATAGCTTTCTATTCTTGTCCTCCAGGTTTGCTGAGTAGCATCATGCACAGATAATTGACTTGGTGTGAGCTGGACCATACAAGAGACTATCTTAGATTTTTTTTTGCAATTTTTTCACATTTCTTAATACACACACACATTCTCTGGACTGAGAAACAGAGTATGAAGTTGTTCATATAGCTGTCGTCATGAAGTACAGGGGCAATGGGCAGTTTGGTGGTTAAGTCTTGTGGTGGTATTGCAGGGTAATCCTGATTTCCTTGGTATTATTACCAACTTTTGCCTTTTAAGTCAGGAACTTCTTTATTTTCTTGGTGTACTGTGTGCCAAATAAACCGGGAATATGACAGCAGCGTAGTTGAAAAAGCTGAAGCCAGCTTTTGTTATGCCTGACTGTTCATACTATTTTGTGCAGTAGACCAGCAGCCCCTTTCTTCTACTTTGATAGATAAAAGTGGGATATTTTTGCTGTGGAAGATCATACTGTAGTAGTTCCTTCCTGAATGTTGTTCTACTTCTGAAGTGATGAGTCAGCTTGTAACGCAGAGCAAAGGAGTATTCTGTTCAGCACTAAACTATGCAGATTAACCTAATCCTTTCTCTAGGCTCAGAAACCAGAAAAAGGCATTTATGACCATATTTTTCTGCCTTGACACTTAATGTTGACAGTTGAGGAGCCATTTTCTACCAGTTCTTTGATGTTGCTYTCATCTGGATCAGAATGTGTTTAGGTGTTTATTTTTCCTTACTAGCTATTCCCCATTGCTTTGGCCCACTGGACATGAAGAATGCTGTCCAAACTGTTCAAAAGTGTATCTGGAAACCAAAACAACCATTCCAAGAGAAACAAGGAAAAAATCTTATAATGTTACCACCCTCCAGGGGGAGTATCTGTTTGTGAAAGGAGGTTATAATACATTTTCTTGTTTTGCTGGTGTAATGTGAGCAGAACAGAGAATTAAAACAGCTGCTGTTAATTTCATTGTCAAACTTTTCTTCTTAATTTATCTTGTGAAAAATTTCCCTTGGTGAAAGCAATCTACCTCTTTGAACTATCTTTTTTGTGTATACAGGAGGTAGTATAGTGTTGGATTAAAAATAGGAGGTATATGACTGAGGTTTTGTAGTGACTAACTTGAAACCTCAGTAAAGATTCATTATATTTGTTTAAGTGATCAGTTGAAAAATTTGCTGCAGATGGTTTTTCTGTTTGTGTAGGATAGAGGAGCATGTTTAGAAGGAGAGAAGATGGGTTTAAGAAGAAGAAAATTAAAGGAAAGGGATACAAATTCTGGCAGAAGGAGAGATTCAGACTTTGAGCTTCTAGCATAATTGGAAAGAGGAAAAGCATTGTAATACAAATAAGCTGTGTTAAGCAGAAAGAAGAGTATATCAACAATGCAGTTGTTTGCATTGCATCACTAGAGCAAAGTTCAAAATATTCCCAAAACGAAATTTGCTCAGCAGTTTTAAAGTTCCTAATGCAGTGGCTAAGAAGTAGAAGTGATATGTATTAGATGTGGTTTACCCAGTCTCTTCAGGTGTTTTAAAACATAGATACAAGTAGATCAAAGGATATATAGCTTTATGCCCCTCAATGGTTATACATTTTTATCCCCCATCTTTATTTTGTTTTGGTGTATCTGTATATCTGCTCTTAAGTCTTTCTAGTAGATACATGAGTAGTGAAAACACAGCTGTATAATAGCTGAAGTGACATCTTACTTGCATTAAGGCTTTAGGTGTTTCTCAGTGATGTTCATCATTGACTTTTCAACTGATTCAGTGATTATTAAGGTGAATGGTGCAAGATGCAATGAGAGATGACCTTCAGCTGCCTTTGTGGACAAAAGGACAGTTTTACTTAAGACTTATTTTACAGTAGTAACCGTTTGGCTTACATTAGCTGTCATACTAATAGAACAATATATATATCTTAATTTTGTACATGTTTGGACCACTGAGGTAATCTTGGAATGATAAGTAAATTGGTTTTCACCAGATGTCTCTCTAACATCTTGTGTGTAGGGGAACTTCTATAATTGAAATAGCTTGTTTATACCAGACCWGAGAGTTTTATGTGGCTTGAGTAAGCACTTAGGACAGATGTGCCTTTTGTCATTACAGGTTCCTGTGGAGGGTAATTCAGACATGTATATTAATGTATATTAGATATATGCTTGGAATCCCCTTCTGTAGAGGCTCTGTCTTTTCTCTGACTGTTTGGAGCCTGGGAAGACTGCCTTCTGAGATGCTGTGCGTTGGTTTCATGTAAGCCAGTTTTCACTGTAATGATCCACAGCTACAGAGGGGAGAGAACAGGAAGGAGAAGACATTCACCTTTTGAACATGTGAGGCTGTGGCAGGTGTGCATCTGTTGCAAGCATGCAAGACAGAATTTCATCTGTATAGAAATGTTTATTATTTGCCTCCAGGGCAACCCTTCTGTAGTTTTATCTGCTAATTTATGGCAGAGCTGTAACTTGGTTAGAATTTAAACTGTTAATTTTTGTAACTTCAGTTTGTATTCGTTTAGAATTCATTTGATCATTTGGCCCTCTGTTTTGCCACTTAGAACTAASCAGTGGTTTTGTTATGGTGCACAATGTCCTTAATAACAAAATTTTGKAGCTGCAGGTGTCAGTATTTTCACRGTAGTGATTTCTCCTTCTGAAAGGCATGTATCTCCATAGTGACTTGTGATGATGAAACAGAACTGAAGATCCTGCAGTAGGAACTACATGAAGGCTGAAGGATATGATGGCATTTTAGGAATCTTAACCAAGTTGGTTTTGAATTGCTTTGAATACTAAGGCAGATTTTTTTGTCTTTCTAGTAAAGCATAATAATTTGGAATTTGGTGGAACAGGAGGAAGAGCTGACTCAGTGTCAGATAACATTGTGTCAGTTGTACTTCAGTGGATCTGTTCATGTGATGTTTGTTTTCAGTGCAAATCTTTGTTTAAGCAACATAAGTATCTAAGTTGGCCATGACTCTAGAAAAGTAACCCTCATTCTTCTTGAAGCCACTGATATCCAGCTGTGGCTCATGAAACTGAGAACCAAAACCTTTAAGATCTGTTATCYCTAGGATCTGGGTGCTTCCACAGGATTAATGACTTTCCGTAAGACTGACATTGGAATGTGTGGAAAATCTGCTAGCTATTAATGTACATACAGAATGGTGCTATTAGTGAGGAAGGTAAATTGGCTTCACCTGACCTCAAGAAGTTGGTTTCCATCACTTTGAACTCTGCTAGAAAAGCTGCTAGCCCAAATCACAGACAAGCATACCAGGATTCTGAGTATATAATACTTCCACTTCCATACTAAGTAAGAAACCATCTTTAAATGGTACCAGAATTGACAGAGTTAACACCTCATCYTTCTTTGTAGGGATTGAAACTGGCATGCCATGCAGTGTTGCCTTTCCCCTTTGTTACTGCAACTTGTTTTGGCCAAAGCAGAAGCCAAAGCACCACATAGATGGAAACCTCTATCAAAAAGTACTGAAAAATATAATGATGACAAATTAGAAAATTTTTCACAAGGGTCTGATAGGAAAATAACTTGATGCTTCTTGTAGGGCACCAAAGATGTTCTTGAAGAATATGGAGGAAGCTCACTAAACATTTTAATTTCAAAGAAAAAGGACTATCTCATCATAACCTAGATAAGAGGAGGCTCAGTCTTTAACTTTCTGTCTCAACTCTCTAATGTGCCTTGATTGGCTGTTGTCTTTCAGCACTTGCAGTCTGCCTGTCTCTCAAGGGGTCAGATCAAGGCTGGCTCTCAGTGGGGTCAGATCAAGGGTCAGTAATGACTCTTGAAAGTCCATGTGGTAATAAAGTTCTTGGTACACTCTTAGTGGTTGAAATTACACAGCTAAATCATATGTATCTGTATCTGGATGACTGCCTGATCTCGGGAAGGTTTTGTGAAGAGATACTAAGGCAAATTTGATCATATTCGTTCTACACTGGGACACATGGAGATATTGAAGAGCTGTCTTGCTGAACAGAATTTCTGTGAGCTGTAATTAACTTCTCATTGTCAAATGCTTATTTTCCTGAGGACAAGTTCCAAGTCTTTCAGGACTGTTTGAAAACATATGTGAGCACTAATGGATTATTACTCCTGTAAGGACACGCATGTAAGATGCACTTCACCGAAGGTTGCTAACCATTTTAATGGTACTTTAGGCCACCATGCTTTCCTTTGTACTTGCACAGTAAGCAAAGAACATGGCGATTTCCTATATTAAGTTGTTTTGCTGCKGCATTTGGATGGTGCAAGCTGGCTGAATGTGCTTGTAATACCTGATTTGCTTCCCCASTCCTCCTTGTAGGCTGCTGGTCGGCTTCTACCATGCTACTTAAGATCAGCTTTTAGCCTGTGCCACAGAGGAAAAAGAGGAGCAGTAGTACATAGCAGACCTTAATCTACAATTTGGCTGGCTCTATGCCTACACACAGGAAGAGATTTATTGCATGAAACAGGGAAAGGCTGATCTGCCCCTAACAAGCTGATACACGTTCTTCGTGTTCCTGCTGGTTTGGATCTCGTTCTTCCCTGGTTGCTTGCAGACTGAGTCCAGCGTCTTTGCTGCCAGTCTCTCTCTTGAAGGCTGGGAGTGTGAAAGATTTTCTATTAAATTTTCTACCTATTTTAAACCTCTGCATCAGTTGCAGATCTTTAAAATCAGTAGACAAGATTGAGATTTARTTCCTTGGTGTATTAGCTATGTTTTGATGTAATGGTCTATATCTGTGCCTGAACTTGTTTTGGTAGTGTAGTYGGTTGATGCTTGCTGGATTCCAGGCACCCACCAAAGCCCCTCTGTCACTCCCCTGTGTAACTGCACAGGGGAGAGAAAATATAGCAAAGGGTTCATGAGTTGTGATAAGGACCAGGAGAGATCACTCATCAAATACCATTATGGGCAAAAACAGACTCAAATTASAAATATGAATTGAATTTGTTAGTAAAAAAACTCCGAGCTGGATAATGAGAAGTAAAAGAACACCTTAAAAAACCCAAAACCTTCCCTCCTTCCCAGCTGTATTTCCTCTCCCCATCAGCATAGGGAAACAGGGAATGGGGGTTATGCCCAGTTCATCACACCTTGTTCCTGCTGGTGCTCAGCGGGAGGAGTCCTTCTACTGCTCTGGAGTGGGGTCCCTCCCACAGGAGATAAACTCATGCTGGGGAAGTCCATGGAGAACTATCCTACAGACAACAACTCCACAAACTGCTGCAACATGGATTACTCTTCCTGCACTCTTCCCTCACAGGGTGCAGTCCTTCAGGCACAGCCTGCTCCAACATGGGTCCTCCGTGCAGTCACACATCTTGGCAGGAAACCTTACCCCAGATCTGCAGGTCCCTGCCAGGAGCTTATTCCAGTATGAGCCCCCACAGGGTCACAGCCTCCTCAGGCATCTGCCTGCTCTGGTGTGGGTRTCCTCCATGTGGTACAGGTGGATCTCCGCATCCATGTGGTCCTCCATGGACTGCAGAGAAAGCTTAGTCTGGTGTCTGGAGAACCTCCTCCCCTTCCTTCTGCACTGACATTGGTGTCTCTAGATTTGTTCTTCTCACATATTCTCTCTCRACTCTTCTCTTGATGTAATTACATCTGCACAATAACTAACTTTTTATTCTTTTTCTGAAGTATCTTGTCACAAAGGTGTTACCGTCACTTCGGTTGGTTCATCCTTGGCCAGTGGCACATCCATCTTGGAGCCACCAGGGATTGGCTGTGCTGGACATGGGGAAAGRTTCTACCATCTTCCAGCCATCCCACTACCAAGACCTGGCCATGCAAACTCAATGCAGTTATGCCACATGTTAATCATCTGTCCTCTGTTATCTCAGTCCTGAGCAATCAAATCTGTTAAAATAGCAAAGTACATTAATTCTGTAACTGTAGAGAGCATGTTGCTTGTGTTTCATGTATCTTGTTTGTTTTGTCATGGACTAATACAAGTGCAGAAGTAGTACTTGCAGAAGAGYACTTGCACTGAGAGTATTAAACAAGGAGTAATAACTGATTGTAGGTAAAACTCAGAAGCAAACGAGACCATGTTGATTAGCGTAAGCAAAATGCATATGCAGTGTCCTAGCAACCTCCTGTGTGTTCTCTGTAAAAGTCTTTTTTTTTTTATAAGGAGGAGACTGAAACAAATTAAAATTTCACCTATTTACAAGTTCTTCATTGAAATTCAGGCAAAAACAAGAGGGAAGAGTCAAGGCTTTTGGTTTGAAAGTTTGACAGATGGGTGAGGGAGACTCCTGGCAAGTGAGCCTTTTGATACTGAATAATGCAATAAAGAGAACTGAAACAGATGCTGGAAAGACATACCATTCTTAAAATTAATTTTTAAAAATTTGGATTTCAAGATTACTATTCCAAGCAGTTATTACAAGGAAATAGAAAAGAGAGCCAAGGATGTAACTAAGGAATCAGACTTGCAATAAATCAGTCTCTTTTGTTGTCCTTCTCTGTGGTCTTTTGTCATGGTAATTTTTCTTACTACCCTGCCTCTGACAAAAGAACAAGTTCTGGATACAAAAGAACTATGGAAGTACTAATTATTTGTTAGAACTTAATGCAAATCAAGGTAATTAGATTTAAATAACCTCTTACCAGGAAGGTATGTACAAAGTATGTATCAGTTCTGATATATGGTGCTCTGTCCTGCTATTGACCTCATTCAGACAGAATATGATCTGTGAACAATAAATTTGTTTGTTCCTCATGGTGATTACGGAGGGAAGCAAAAAAAATCCCCAAACCCCCTAAACCCATACTTTCTTGTCTCAGAGTTTTACTTTAACTTTACAACATCACTGTACATCTCTAAATTACTGCATTTAAATTTAAAATTACATTTTGTTATTCTGCCAGTTCTTTAGGCAGAATGGGTAAGAGCTAGAAAAAGAAACACTATGTACATTCTAGGAAGCTTTTCACTTTGCAATCAATGAGTGACTTGTTAACAATTTCTTTAGCATTTCTTCATCTGCTAGAAAGAAGTAAAAAAGTTAGACTTAATTTGAAAAAGAAGCCCAAAGGAAGGCACCTTCTCTACCTTGGTTTCTTGTGGTGGTTCTGTTGTGCACTGAAGTATTGCTCTAAAAATGCATATGGTTTTGCCACCATGAAGAGAACAGTAACTCTAGACCTCAGTCTCTTCTCTGTGATTAGGAAAAAGGAGCATTRGGTCATGTCAGAAATTTTGCAAAAGAAGGAAGAACCAGGAGCTTAACTGTAGGTCTAATTTCTTTACACCTTGAGTTGTCCCACAAAAATCTTTGAAGTAGTGTTTTGTGAATTCTATTATTGAAGTAAAAGCAGTATTTTAACATTTTAAATGTGTGATACTTATAATGTAGGAGGGTTCAAATAACACTTTTGGGTTTTATTGGGTGGGAATCCCCATTTTAATTATTGGAAGGAATGATTCTGCCCTCCCCAAAAAAAGGAAGCTGTATTAGCTWGAGGCTGACAATTGAGTCTTTTCARGGACTGCTGAAAATGGTCCTMAAGATTATTTTCTGTAATTTTTGCAGCACATTTGCCTTTTATAGGTTTTGTTATGATCCATGATTGTTGATTATGGAGGTTATGGGGTTTCTTTTGTTMGGTTGGGATTTTTTTGGTTTGGTTTTTTTGCATTTGATGCATCCATAGAAAAAGAAAAAAACCTCATGTTTTCTAAGAACCTCTGTCTGTAGTTTCTGTAATGACATGAAAAACAAAGTAGCCTTATAGTGATGGTATGTAACTGGCTTTGTGATTTTTGATGTGAAGTCTTTGGAATAATACCAATACAAATATTTTTTTGGTGCTTTACAAAGTGGCTTAAAAGCATTTCAGGGGTTTATGGTTCCATTAATTATGGAAGTTGAGTGCCCTGATATTCTGTAGCTTTATGTCGCATTGCTGGTGTGACTCATGTGGTCACTTTGCACTATGATAAAGAAAGAGCATAATGAGATGCTCCTATAGTAGGGTGGGTACTTGTGGGCTCTGGTTTAAACTCAGTGYTGTAACAGTACAACTTCCCAGCTCCAGAGGAGTATGTCTTATATCACAGCATTCTTGAGTTCTGCCTCAAGGTGTTTTTAAAGTTCTTGGCTGTGGACTCCTTTGCCACAGAAAGGGCAGAAAAAAGTTGTTTAATAATGATGGGGGAGGGAGTCTGTGGGGGTCTACATGTCTTCTGGAATTGGGCATGTTATTGCTGATCAAAATAAATTTATTCAATAGTGACTTTAAAAAAATATTGTGCATAGAGCTTCTACACCTAATACATTTACATGAAGGGTATATCCAGCCTATGTGTGTGTATCTGGATTTACAAAAAAAAGTCCTCTAAGCAGTTCAAGAAAATGATGCTATTACTGGCTTGCTGAGAGAGGATTAATTAGGAAATGTCTTCCCTTATCTGGGTTTCTAGAAGTTACAGTGGTTCACTTCCTCTTAGCGAAGCATTATACAGAATGACACTAGGCGCTATATTAAATAATTATGTTATTACATATTTCTTCTCTGGGACTTAGTAGTTTGGTTAAATTTGAAGTTATTTGCTAGAGAACTGTTCAGTTGTCAGGTGAAAGAATCGACCTGAAATAACCTGTAATAGAGTATGGTATGTTTGAATAACAAAAAGCCAGGGAAAATCTTGAAATTTGGGGGATCTCCAGGAAAATCTTTTTTTTGCATAAATACTAGCTTTACTCTGCATACGTTTTATTCCCAACCCCCCCTCTTTTCTCCAGTACTGATACTCGAAAAGGTGGAAAATGGAGATCTGAGCAACAAGATGTTGAAGATCACGGATTTCGGCCTGGCCAGGGAGTGGCATAAAACTACCAAAATGAGCGCAGCTGGGACATATGCCTGGATGGCTCCTGAGGTCATCCGCTCTTCCATGTTCTCCAAAGGCAGCGATGTTTGGAGGTATTGGTTTGGCATTAAGTGATTGGATACTAAAGAGTAACTAGACCTGCCAGGAAGTCTCTTTTATGTGTAAGAATGAGTAATGGTGAACCAAATATTAAAACTCAGGTCTTAAGAAAACTTATCCACCAGCTTTCCATCTGTCAGACTTATCTCAGACTTATTGTTACTGTGGAAAATAAGTCGTGGACCAGCTACTGCATGCCTCTAAATTTTTGTTGTTCTATAAGTTTTCTTTCAGATTATTTTGAGATTCATAATCCAAATCCCCTCTGCTTTATCTTAACCAAACGTTTTGGGCTTATTTGGCTATTGACTGACATAATCAAAGGCCYTAATACAATCTGAGAAGTACTTAATTTTTATACTGTTTTACATACAAGGTAATTTTGAACTATTTTGTTTTGGTAGTAATCTGTCACTAATGTATGTGTACACAGACACACTGTACTTAATTGAATTCCCCATCCTGTTTCAATCACAATACTATGTTTTTTGTTTTCATAATAATTTTATTAATTATTTTCATGCTTCTAGTATTTCACATAGGATAATAGATCTCTTGTCTGAGTCCATCGGAGTATGTAATCCATAAATAGTAACCTGCATGTATATATTGTCTTGTTTATTCATGCACTGGAATTTTTGTGATATGGTGGGGAGGTGTAAGGGTTGGCCCATATACTTCCAGAAATTGTTTGAATACCACTGTTAAGTGGATTTGTAAATACAGAATTCAGTAAATAGCTGCAGGACAGTGACTTTTCTGGATACTGGATGACTTAGAATTAGTACTGAACATCTGAAACAGATAAAATAGAGAGAATTTTGTTTTTCTTGTGGAGAACAAGATATTGCAATGTCAGGATCTTTGTCTTCATAGCAGTAAGATTCTGTTGCTGGCCAGTAATGCTCCTCCACAAGTGTGAGTGCATGCTGTAAAACCCATCAGGATAAAGAAATAGCCCAGCTGGTAGATGTGTCTGGCTCTTACAGCAGCTYTTTGGTGTGGGGATTTTAATTTTCCTTGACTAGTTTTGCTGAATAGATAATGTATTGCCTTGTGATAAGTCTGTGAACTTGTGTTTTGCACTCTGATAGTATGGATAAAATTCTGACTGTGTAATTAAATGTGGTAGGCTCCGTAGCTAATCTGAGACAGATTGAGCAAGAACCAGGCTTTTATTTGGATTGAAGTCTGGCAGAAATGAATATCTGAAGGCTGTGCACCTTTTCTGTGCATGTGATGATGGTACTGGTTTGTACACAGTTTGTCAACCTCAAACCTAAACTTGCTGTTCTCTGAAACAGTGCCAGGAAGGGCCTTTAAGGGTAACCTAAGGGAAAGAGGGAACACTTTTCCTGTAATTGTAACTTTAGTAATACAGGCATGCTATGAACAGATCAGTAGATGTTCTGTACCAGTATGAATTAATTTTAAAAATATTAAGAATTATTGAGTTGATTGGTAATTTTCATGAAGTGCCTCTATGTCCATGCAAAAATACCACTTTGATCATTGACTTAAGGACTGTAAATAACTGAAATGATTTGTTCATTTTTCAGAATATTTTATTTCTACTTTTAAGATTTCTTCATCACTTTCTCTTGTTATAGTTACCAGTCTTCCCTTGAAAAGAGGTTGAGTTCCTCACAATACTCTCCCTTAAACAGAGAGTCATCACCATTAAGGGAACTTATATACTGTCTTTGTATAAGTTTTTTCTTTCTGGTGGCTAAAATCTCTATTCATAGTTAAGCAAGCTGAAAAGAACATGTATGCAGAGGACAAATGCTTGCCAGTGCAATCACTACTAGTCTGCCAATGATTGTAAGCTARAGATTTTACAAAAGTGGTCATGGACTTGTGTAATAATTCCTGTCCCCACCCAAGGATACAACCTGAAATTCTTAACAGGATGAACTTTTTTATCCTATTAGACTTGCTCCTCCTCTTGTCCAGTTCAACCACTTGGTTAATCACTGGAGTCATAGGGGTTTTTTTGCCTGACAGCCTTCCAGTTAGTCTATGCAGCATCAACAGAATTGTCTCTAATGTTCGTGAACCCTTTTATTTCAACACCTTTTCTTTAAAGCTTATTAGAGTAATACTGCTGGCTGAACTGTTGCCCAGCCTTTGAGCAAGAATCTTGTTCTCCTTGTGATCTCGCTGCACAAACAGCTGAAGAAGAATCATGCTAGGACTGAAATTTCCTGAGTCAGTCTTATCATAACTGACTGCTTCATCTTTCCAAAACATATTTCAAGCTCCATTTTAAAAGCTCCATCTGTTRACTCTGGAGTAGGGTTGGCAAAGAACTTTAAAAGAGTGAGGAATGACCATACATGGTATTTATCACCAGGGTCTGGACCACTGTGAAACTTGTTCATAGTACCAGTACTTAGTAAATCTTGCTAGTAAAAACTTGTTGCTGTGAATTTTTCTGTGCTGTACCCTCAGGCTCTAGATATAGTAGAAGCCTTGTACTTACATTGTACAGAGGACAGTGAAGTTACAGTTATATTTTAATAAGTCCCTTCCTGTAAARCTGTTATGTGTTTGCTTTGGATTTACAGGGTTGAAGTTGAAGCTTGGATATTGCAGCTCATCCAGTACTGTACGCTAATGTTAGTAGGCATATAAATAACATTTTTCTGTCATTTGGCTGGTTAAATATATTTCTTGTTTGCCGTACACTTTGTTTTTTACTTGTACTACTTAAAAGACAGTCATAGTGTCAGTACTATCAGTGTGTGGAATATAAAGGCACCATACAACCATCATCTGGGTTCTCGATGTTCCTCAATTTAGATGTTTTTAAGCTATATTTACTCTGAGACCAGTGAAATAATTGGGCATTTAATTTCCATTTAGGAATGGAATACCAGCTCTAGRTAAAACCATCAGATTAGCAGATCAGGAAGTTTCAGGCATTCAGTGCTGGGTGTAGAAACTTCAGTCATCAGAATATTTTGTTTTAAGCAAGTGTTGGTCAAGCACTTCCATCCACAACTGACCACTTGTAGGCTTCTGTAGTTTTCTGTGCGTAATGAAGCACTGTCAAGACTTCAATACCTYGCAGACAAATGCTGACTAGCAATATTAGGAGAAACTCACCTGGGAGAAGCACATGACACATGAGTACTGTGAAAGTACATGAGTGCTGTGAAATGGGCAGGAAAGGTCATCTCTGGAACTGTCAGTTCATTAACATGCAAAATGCCAGCTGTTAATAGCTATAAAAATGTAATGAAGTTTGGGGGRTTTTGTCCTTAATAAAAGTCATGTTCTAGTTGCTGTTGGAACTGAGATCTCTTTGTTGGGTTGATAATTCCTTCCTCATGGAAAGTGTTGAACCTGGGGAAATGGATAAGAGAAGCCTATGGCATATATGCCATGGAACAGTACCAGTGAGAAACAATTACTTGTTTTTTAAAAGTTCACAGACTAACAAGGAAGGTGGCAAAATCACATGTGAAATCCTGCAGACCTCCAGCCTCCCTTGCCCTGAAAATCCAGTGAGTAGGATTGAACCTGATGTTAAATGGCTTAAGGGATTACTGGATCACTGAAAGATGGTTAATTATTCACACAAGTGTCAGTTGACTTGGATGCATGGGTTGTGTCACATGGTTCATTTCATAATTAAGGTCCGAAAATTACTAATAGGTGCTGGAAAAATAAATGAGCTTGATCACTTTTTCTTTCCCCCCACTGAGAATGTGTAGTGACCCTTGTTTCTTTCTTTCTATGCCTTTTTTTGGGTAAGTCTTCTGATCTGGCTTTTTCTRTGTGCTTCCCAATTTTCTGCTCTAGAGTTAACAGGAAAACACTCTGTTCAGCACCTGTCTTGGTGTTTATTCACTTGGGATTATTGTTCAAGTGCCACAAAGCAGTATTCCCCAGTTCTGTGCAAGCAGTATTCTCAGCAATGAGGTGTAAGTATAGTGGCATTGAGTTTTGTCAGAAGCAAAGTGACCTTTCCTGCAATATACACTTCTAGTGTCACATTAAAAGAAGCACCAATGTCTATTCCTTTTTCCTTTAAAAGTACCCTGCAGAAGAAGTGCTTTGAGAATATCAGTAGTGCTTTATCCAATAGTAGTGTTAAAGTAATGATACAGCTCTTTGGTAGATGTTATTATCCTTTACTATCGATGGTGATATCCAAACTGAAAAGTAACATGAATGAACAATCGGATTTAGGCAGTCCAAATATACATTCAGTTCAGTTTTCATTTTCTTTGAGTGTTTTATAAATCCTAGACSGCCAAGAAGAAATTGGGAACTCCTCGGACTCTAGTTTATTTTTTTCAAATAATGCTCTTGAGACAGTAAGAAATGATAAATTATAATATCAAGAGTGTGAATTACATAAGAAAAAAGCAAAAGATTGTGTAGGTAAAAAAATATATTCTGCTTAATAAAGTAAAATAGCTGTGTTAGCAGCAAAGGTTGGATCTTTAGTTACTAAAATCCTTTATCMAAATAGGAAAAGTACTGTTAAAAGTGTCCAACTAAGGTAGCAGCAATTACGGTGAATGTTCAAGATGTGATGGGGTGGAAAGGACATCTCAAGGGTACAGTTTGTGATATCCATTTGTACTCTCAAATGGATAGGGAAACTGTTGCTTTGAAACAAGAAAAGCTTAATATTTTAACTTTATATTTTAACTCTTCCATGAAGCAGCTATTTAAGGAGCTTGTTGGAAGACAAGCAGTTTTTCATTTGGTCTTCAGTTGTGCTTAGGAGGCCTTCAAGGTGGTATAGTATGACATGGTCCAAATATATGTATATTTAGATTTTGTATCTTTGCTAGCACAATTAAYAAAAATTAGTCCATTACAGTAGTGTTTAATCTCAAGATTATTGACAAAAGTGGGAATTTTTTTGTAAAATCAACAAGAGCAGAACACGCAACGTGGATATCTTTTCAGGACACTGTTGAAGCTCTGAGTGAATGTATGGGAAGCCCTTCAAAAGAATGAAGAAGACAGTGTAGAAGAGACTACTGAAAGACATCTTTTTAAAATCTCAGTCTGTATCCAAATGAGGAAAATTATGCATTGACTTGAGCTCTTTCAAGTTGAACATAAAACAAAAATAAAAGGGTTTTGAAGAGAGTCTTCTAACATGATAAAACTGAATCCCTTGCTTTCAAATGCAGCACGGGTGAGAACCCTGCAGGAGAACATAACAGCCCAGAGGTGGGCAAAATGTGGGAGTACAAGGAAGATAAGGCTATACCAGAAAAAAAACCTCAGTGACTTGTGTCTGCCAGAATAGAGCAGAGGCATTTTAAGCTGAAAATTTCTCTTTAAGGGAGTCAAGCTTGGAGCACATATCTTTTACTGAAGTAAAATTCACAGAGGTGTTAAAACTGACTGATTAAATGAGCAGTAACAACTCCTGAGAATTACAGTAACACCCACAATTTCTACAAGAACATGAGAGTCAGCTGAGTTAGTAGRTGTGCTGTGCAATCTCTTGCTTAGAGCTGGTGTAGTACCAGAGAAATGGAAGGTAGCAGACACAGTGACAGGTCTTAAAAGAGCTTCCTGAGAATTAGCAAGTATGATCTTGAGTTCTTCTCAATGGTAGAAACAGCACTAAAGAGCAGGGAGCTGGTGGACATGTGAGCATGTCTGGGGAAGAGTTAGCTTTTGTAGAAGAAAATGTAATACCTTGTGAAAAGTGAAAATGCTTGAAGGAGATACTGAATATGTGGATAAGTGGCYAGGTTGCTTATACTGTATTTGGATTTATAAAGACTTTAGGCAAAATCCTACATCATAAGCTTTTAAATAAAGTAAATTGATGTGGGAAAAGAGGGCAAGTATTTTTCGCCTTCATTTAATCAATACTTAATTACTAAAATAATAAATCAGTTTTATTGGTGGGGAATTCTGTGTTCAACARAATCATAAGTGATTTGAAAAAACAATACATGGTTAGGTAGCATGGTTGATGATACCAAGTTATTCAGGATAAGAAAAATTAATGTTCTGCAGAGACATGAGGAAAAGTTTTATTATAATGAATGATAAAATTGATGGTAATGGTAATAAATTCAAAGTAGTACCCATGGGGGAATTTAATATGTACAGTTTATGGGCTCTAAATTTTACTATTGTGATTCAGTAAAAACATGTTGGAGCTACTATGGATAATTTAGCTTATTTTGTAAAGAGTGGGGAAGGCAACTGGCGAATGAAAATTTAGTAGGAAAGAAAGAAAACAAGCAATAACGTTTGTGCCTCTCCCCATATCTTTAAAACTTTGTGATTTTGCTCATTCTAACAGAAGATGTCAAAGTCAATGAAAGATATTAAATGGCTTCTGTTCAGGATAGTAACTAGACTAGGKTTTAGCTAGATTAGGATTTGGGGGTCTGGAAAGATGATGATTTAGGCAGGATGTATGGGAGCCTGTGAAATCATGGACAGCATGGAAGGAGCTATAATAGGGAAAATAGGTTTACTCTTTCTTGTATTTGAAAGAACTACAGGGAAGCCAATGAAATTACCAAGTGACAAGCTCAAAACACGTACATGGAACTATTTTTTGGCAATGCATCATAAAYTCTGTGGAGTTTGCTACCACAGAATATAATGGATGGTAAATGGGTTCAGAAGAGAGTAAGAGGTCAATGGAAGAAAAACTGTCAGGTCAGCAAGGATGAAAAAGCAGTTTCTGTTTTGGGTTTCCTAGAAGCACAAAAAATAATRTGAGGTTATGCTTTTCATCATATACTTTGGGGGAGAACAGTCCTGGAACTATTTCTGTAACTTCATAGGTAGTATTTTGTAGAATATCTTATGATATTCTTAATAAGAATAGTATTAATTCTGAAGAAGTATTTTTCAATTATTTTTAGAAATCACCAGCCACCAAACAACCTTCTTCACATTTTTGGGTGTTTTGAGAGGCTCTGTTTTGAAACTAAATTAGAAGATTTATGGTTTTCAGATTGTTCCCAGTTTCAGAGAGAAAATTATTTTTGCCTAAAAGGTGAAAATGTCATCTTATTTCAGAGCTACTAAAAAAAGCAGGTAGAATAGGGCAGATCACCAGCTTGGCATTCATGATAAGCTTGTCCTGCAAACTGCAATTTCTTTAGTATACTAAACTCCCAGGTTCAGGTACCTCGTTGCTTAACAAAGGCTGTGTTAAAGTCAAACACCTGTTCTCTCTGTTTCCTTCCTGATAGTTATGGTGTGCTGCTTTGGGAGCTGCTGACAGGAGAAGTGCCATTCCGAGGAATTGATGGTCTGGCAGTAGCATATGGTGTTGCTATGAATAAGCTTGCCCTTCCAATCCCTTCCACGTGTCCTGAGCCTTTTGCCAAACTCATGGAAGGTAAGCCAGCTGTGGTGTGTATGGTTTGTGCTGTTTCTGGAGTGCTGTTGAGCATGGCCCCTTTTCTTGGTTTTGTTACCTAAGAGTACAGATTTCTCCAGTGGCTTTATCCAGTGGTGCAGGTTATTGTGGGAGCCAGGCCTGGCTGTAAGTGTGCTCTGACAGTCAGTCTACTACCAGAATAATGAAAGATRTTCTATCAACTGGCTTTATAGGAAAAGGGGGACTATTGCTGTTTTCTCTTAGCTTGTTTTCTAGTAGTGAGGACTCACCAACACCAYAACTTCACATAATTGGGTCTTGTTTGAAGTCTAATTTGTTTAAAAAATCATAGCTCAAACATCTTGCTAATAGTGTCAGATTGGTTTGAAATGAAACGTTATCCTACTGACATTTCAGGGAGAGGTTTTAAATGTGGCTTTGACATTCCAAAACAACCCARATTTTCAGTCAGAATGATGTGATTTTCTGCTTTGTCTGTGAAGGTAGTTCATGCCCAAGGTGGGCTACAGAGAGGTGAAAGAAATACAGGAGTTAGTCATCAGAGCTGCTGTAGTTATTAAAAAGGGTTGTATGAGGTAATTTTTGGGTGTTTATGTGACCTGGTCTGCTGGCCATTGAAACTACTTTCATGCCTCCTGAGTTTCAGTTGTTCCTCCCTCCCRCACTCTCTCTTGCCCTCTCTCTCTTCCTTACCTTCAGAATTTTTGTCAGTGCCCCTATTCCCAAAGATTTGTAGGTGTTTATATGTAATAAACATTTTTATACCTATCTGGCAGAAAGGAATACAGAGATAAAGAGAAATCAAACTTGGTTTATAGTCTTGGTGAGCAAAGAATGAGTCTCAACATAGAACTTACTCTGTGGCCTCTGGTGGTGCTTCTGGCCTCAGGAAAGCAATATGAATCTTGAAGCAAATGTTTCTGATGGATTTTTTTTCTGCTTTTTGAGTACTTTTACATTTTTCTGGTGTTTTCTTTAGGTTACAGGCTACAGTTAATTTAAAGTGAAAAATTTCATCTATGTTCTGCTAAAGCAGGAATATCCTACTGGACAGTAAACAATAGAGTTGCAGGTAGAGTAGCTTGAAGGTAAAGTGAGAAACTGTGTCTGAAAGAGTTGGTGAAACTACCAACTCAGTGTTTTGCCACGTAGTTTATTTTGACATGCTTTCCTGGATTTCTTAACTATAAGTGAGGATTTAAAAATCATGCCCTCTATTGGGAAAGTTAGGTAGAGGCATTTGGCCAGTGCCTGAACCCAGCAGCCCAGGGGTGAGCACCCACGTGGTTTTGGAGCACTTGGCTTCTCTGTGTGCAGGGCGAAGATGAGAACAAAAGAACCCAATTACTTTCTGCCCCTTCACCAAAGCTGTGTTTCAAACAGGCTGTTTCCCATCTCGGGTGAACTCTTCTTCCTCTAATGCTGCTTTCACTTTTGAATTACTGCCATGGTGGTCTTCACTGAGACAGCAAAGCTGAACTTTCGCTCTTCACAGAAAAGTTATATGTTACAACTCTCCTCATTAGTGCAAACAGTGGCTGATCTAGGGCTGGGAAAATAAAAGCCATGGGCCACCTGCTAGTTATCCTGTTCACTTATTCATGCATTTGGCTGGCTGCAGCATTTTGTTTTACTTTGGGTCATGTTTGCTTTGTCATGCTTAAAATCTGAGGTGAAGAGACAGGGATTATGGCACTGACAGTCCCGCTGTAACACCCATTGCTACTAATTGGCCAGCAGCAGGGGCATCATCTGAGCACTCTTTAACATCCTCAGTTCTCTATTTTGATAAAAGAAGAAAATTAAAAGCCATAAATACAAATGCGTTCCAGCATGGAACCTGTTGATACCCACAGTTTTGAAAATAGAACTCCCAAATGCAAAATCTCRGTAAGGCTAAAATCAAAGGAAAGAACTGCAGAACCAAGCCTTGGCTGTTGCACAGGTTTTGTGGAGTGATTTTTATTTTTAATTACAGCTGCCCCTTGGTGTATTTCAATCCACAAAACTGATGAATGAACTTCTTTTAGGACACCACCTAATATTTTTAACAGTGTTCCCTTTTTTCTGACTTCAAGGTCTAGAAAACTTTTAGAACATTTTAATAACTCATGTCTTGTGCTGCAGTAATTCTTTCTTAAGTCCAGTGACCATATGGAGCAATGCAGTATGATGAGAGAGACCCATGTGTTAGTTACTTCCATTCATGCAGAAAAGCTGTATTCCTTACAAATACATTTGAATGTGAATTTTTTGTGTTTGGTTGCTCTGGAATTTTGGCATGCAGGTATCTAGCAGTACTAAAGAGAGTAAGAACATCTGCTGAACAAGAACCTATGTAAATGCTGGTACAGGACAACACAGAATGAGAAAGTGATTTTTTTTCTGCTGGAGTAGAAATGAGGGAAGAGAGGAGACTGAATAAGTGCAAATTTCCTATTCAAAAGTGTTGTTAAATCAAATGTTTTGATGTAATCGTTTGGGGGATTGTTTGTAATGGATTAGGGGTTACTTCATACTATTTTCTGTTTCTGTTTTCTGTGTTTAATTCCCATCACTGTAAAACATTACCTTTTGTACTGTTGCTCATTGAGCTGCTTTATGTGGTAAGATGGCTGCCTTCAGTTCTGTGTTTTTAGATCTCTGTAATTGGCTGAATAATTGCATTGGATTGTAAATAAAAAAGACTTGTTTACATCTGTGATTTTTCTTAAAAGCAAAAGAAAAATGACTGATTAATTTTCTCTCAAATAATAAAAAAGGACCTGTAAAAGTAGGAGAACTCCAAATGCACCATTTGATGTCACTATTTACTTGAATCTCTTATTTTCACACAAGTTATGCCCAGTTTGCTTTGCAGGAGAGGTTTTCCATTCTGAGAAAAGATTCATAATGACTCAGCTTAGTATTAGATTTTTGCATCAGGAAAAGCCCTGATAGATATCCTCCTGCAGTATGCTGTTAACTCTGCAGTGTAACTATTATAAAAGAAGTATTTGCAAGATCCTTGCATAGTATTTRTACTCTTTGAACATATATATGCATCTTAAAGCAAAATATTAAAGGAAATTATTTGTTATTTTCAAAAATACTTTAAGTTATACCCTTCTGTAAATTAATAAATCTGTATTTTACTTGACATATTATTGCAATAGAACCTAGAGACCTAGGTAGTTAGATACTTCAAGATTTTAAGTCTTGTTGGATATTGTACAAGCATGAAAGCATGAATTCCATCCTTGACAATAGTCAGTGCAAGTGGGCAGTGGGAAAGCTGGGGTAARGCAGGTAGTGTGTATGCCACTCTTAGCCACTGGGGATCAGTAAAGTGCTACCTGTCCTCTCAGACCTCCATACTTAGAGATGCTTGACAGTTGTTTGTCTTTATTCTGTTCTAGATTGCTGGAACCCTGACCCACACTCACGACCTTCCTTTGCCACTATCCTAGACCATCTTACTGCCATTGAAGAGTCTGGTTTTTTTGAAATGCCCAAAGATTCCTTCCACTCCCTGCAGGAAGACTGGAAACAAGAGATCCAAGAGATGTTTGATCAGCTTAGAGCCAAAGAAAAGGTAAGTAGAGAGTAATGCTCCCTGCTTGTGCTCTCTGGGTTGTAATTTCCCCATTTCATAGTTCAAATGGGGATCACWGTTTCTTGCATCCCAGAGCTAATTTTGTCTGTGTTTTGCTGCAGTTAATATATTATGTTCCCGAATCAGTGGCAGGTTATGATGCACACAAGGGTAGAATAATGAGAAAGATAAATATCCACATCCTCAGCTGCTACTCTTTCTAATATTGTAGTGAGCTTCCATCATAATCTGTGCAAGTTGCTGTGATGAGTTGATTGTTTATTGCATTTGATAACTGTTTCACTATTAGCATCTTAATTGAGAAACCCACTGAAAACTGTTAACAGATGTAGGAGGGTAGTTTTAGCATATATATACTCTAGTTAACATTGCGGCTTTGTTTCTGCTGGGTTTGTGTTTTCAAGGTTTTGAGCATAACCAAAATGCATGGACTAATAAACATGAGTGCTACCAGGGGAGGGGTCCAGTAACTGCTATAACTGAAGTCCATCTGGGCAAATAGCAGGAAACAAAAATGCCAGCAGGAGTAACAGGAATGGTGACCGTCAGCCTCGAAGAGGAGATGTGAAAAATCTGAAGTTTTCTTCAAGCATGCTTGCAGAAAGCACAGCTTGCTGCATCTAATTTAAGGTCCTTACAGAGACTGTCTTTAGTTGTTGGTAAGAAAAACTACAGCAGAACCAAAATCACTAGTATAATTATATATTTGTAAGTTGACAGTCTCTTGCRGGAAAGTAAACTCATAATAAGCAGCCATCTTGATTTGGGCTCAGAGGTTGGGTTTGGGAGGCAGAGAGAGAAGGAAAAGACTTTGGGTCAGAGGAAAAAAGTCAGCTTCTACAAGAATACTTAAAACCTTTATATTCACCTATTTTAGTTGCTTTTGGGAAGAATAAATTAGCTGATAGGCATTTCCTTGTTACTGTTGTCCCATGGCGTATCTGTGTTGGAACAGTTTTTGAAAACCAGAAAGTTCAATAGACAAAGAGCTAAACAGCACTAACTACACTGCCCTCAGGATGGGTACTGTATTCCTCTTTAGCGATGGGGAAATAATTTTATATTAGATGATTTTATTGAAATCTCCCTGGTGATGAGCCAGGTAACAATGCCATTATTAAAAACACCTAAACTAAAATTTGTCTGATTATCTGTCTGATGTTTAACTTGAATTCTTCAGTTTTTGCCTTCTGCACTGGAATTGGCCATCTGGAGAGAATTATTCAAAGTGCTGAATTCTTTTGTCCTTGTGGTGGGAGGAGAAGAACGCAGTGGGATTTTGGGATTTCAAGGACAGTTTCAGTTAATTCGTTTTGTCAGCAAGGGATAGATCAAAAGGTTTGCCTTACGTGCCYTTGCCAGGACCATGTCGAGATGGCTTTTGAATATCCCCAAGGAGGGAGACTCCACAACCTCTCTGGGTAACCTGTGCTAGTGCTCAGTAATGCAGTAAAAAAGTATTCAGAGAGTGACCCCTGTGTTTCAGTGTGTGCCCTTTGCCTCTTGTTCTGTCATTGGGCAGTGAAGAGAGCCTGACTTTATCTTTTTTTCACCTTTCCCTCAGGTTTTTTTATACACTGGTGAGATACCCCTTCACCCCACCCAAGCGTTGGACTCTCTCCAGTATGTCCATATCTGTCTTGTACTGGGGAGCCTAGAATTTGACATAGGATTTCAGGTGTGGCCTCACAAGTGGTTATGTCTGAATTTTAATACTTGTTGTGAGGGGCCTTGAATGGCTAGCATTGAAGTCCTTGAGGATTGTTTTTGGCTCTCAGCTGAGCCTTTAACCAGTGAGTGCAAGCCATTGAAGCTGTGCCTTCAGAGCCAGTAATGTTAGTCTTAACCCACAGGTGYCAAGGTAGCCTTTTGTTTCTACTTTCTTGTCTCCCTGCAGGAGCTGCGCACATGGGAAGAAGAGCTGACTCGTGCTGCTGTCGAACAGAAGAACCATGAGGAGCTGCTACGAAGGCGGGAACAGGAGCTGGCAGAACGTGAGATTGACATCCTGGAAAGGGAGCTCAACATCATCATCCACCAGCTGTGTCAGGAGAAGCCTCGGGTCAAGAAACGCATGGGGAAGTTCAAGAGGAGTCGGCTGAAGTTAAAGGATGGCAATCATATCAGCTTGCCTTCAGGTTGGTGATGTGGTAGGCTGTGCCAGGTGAAATGGGAGCAACCTGTAGGTTTGATAGTTCCTTACTACTGACCCTTATGCACTAGAAAGGATTTGATTTACTTCAGGAAAAACATGCCTCTTTGGGATCAATAAACTAAGTTTAATGCTCTTGTGGCTAGCATTACCCAAAGTTCCGATATGAAGGCCAGAAGTAAATTTGAAACATAACATGTTTGTTAGCTGTTGGCTGTATATGGCTTATTGTAAAAATGTGGTGTTGCAGTTTAACATGTTAATACTCAAAAGAATCAGTTTTTTAAAGGATGTACATAGAATATGATGGGCATTCGTGCTTGGGGAATATTTTACATAATGCTGCAGGAGAAACTATAATCTACTGGATTTTTTTGGTGTAGGAATCTAAAAATTACCAAAATACTGATATATTGATAGCTATGAGACTAAACGCCTAGATTGCTAGTTCATATGTGAACTCCTATTAACACGGAAGCAACTTCTGGAAGAAATGTTAAATATTAGTAAGGTGTTGGCAAAGTTACTCTTAAGAGTGAAGATGGCGATGTTAGCCTTTCTGCTGCAGATTCTTTATGGAGATTTAAATTTGTCAAAAAACCAGAAGTGCGGGGTTTGTAAATCACCTAGTGCTCATTGTTGCATCAGGGATGATGACTTGCACTATATTCTTTGTTTTCTGGGAGACACTGACTGTTTAGAAGAGAAATTAAGATAAAATGTGTTTATTACCTATGCCTTTCTTTAGGTCTGCAAACACCTATTTTTGGTGGTGCTTAAGAAACTGAGAGGTAAGGTACAAGGATTTATACAGGGATATAATMTGGCATGACACTCAACAAAACATCTGTGTGTGTATGTGTTTCACACATACACTAAGATACATTTTCAGGGCTGTGAGTACACATCTTTGTTCTAAATCTTTGTTGCGTACAATGGGGAAATAGCCATTAGCTGTACATACAGCTTTTTTACATAGATTCCGTAAGTTGCACTCTTTGAAACATACCATAAATTATTATATCTTTTCTTCTTATATTAAAAAAAAGAGAATTTTAACTGTGTCTTTCTGCTTTTTTTTTTTTTCTGCTAAACAGATTTTCAGCATAAATTCACTGTGCAGGCTTCTCCAACGATGGACAAAAGGAAAAGCTTGATCAGTAGCTGCTCCAGCCCTCCTGCAAGTCCTACCATTATTCCCAGACTCAGGGCCATACAGTGTAAGGAGCTCAATGTAGTATTGAATTTGGGAAATGTGCAGTCTGTCAGCGTGGTAAGATGCCAAGATTCCATATCTAGGGCAGGACTGTTAAAGAAAGCACCTAAAATGTTTGCCTTGTGCCTTGCATGTATACATTTGGAGAGAAAAATGGAGTGTCTTAGTGATGGAGGGAGTATCATCACCTTTGGAGCTAAAACCATGCTTATTCAAGTTTGTGAAATATTGCTGTTTCTATAAAAAATAGATTCCTTAGGTGTACAAGTTAATTTTTAAAAATACGGATTTGTAGAGTAGATCTGTAAAACATTGCTGTAGTGTATTAAGTTACTGTTTTAAGGAAATAAGAACAAGGGCACTTTTCATGCAAATAATGTTCCCATAACACAGAATTAGGCAGGCATGCATGTCCTAAAATTATGAAAGTCATGTTAACTAATGTATAGTGTTTGTATTGGATATCACAGCACTTGTGTGCTTAGTTTCAAACTGGTGGTTCTAAAGAGAAACTGGTGATGGAATAAAGCTGGAGAGGCTACCTATACTTGAAAGGATTAGGGAATGCTTAATTTGACATTTAGTTGTTAGATTTGTATTGATAAATGGTCAGAATTATGGGAAAATCACTTTTGTTACTATTCCTGTTCTGGTCTATGTTTTATTCTTTATGTTGCCATGGAATCAATTATTTTAATTTGTGTATCTGTTTTTCCTTCCCATTTTCCACTGTTCTTTCCACTTGTGAAGTGACACCTGCTGAAAGCAGTAAAACGTGGGGACGAAGCTCAGTCCTTCCAAAGGAGGAAGGAGAGGAAGAAGAGAAGAGAGGCCAGAAGAAAAAGGGACGCACTTGGGGACCAAGCTCACTTTGTCACAAGGAGCTAGGTGCAGGAGAAGAGGGGTAAGAGAGGACCTGGAGGAAGGCTCATTTCTAGGTTCTAAATGTGGTCGTGAGCTGGCTCACAGGATATTTGTCTATCCACTTGCAAACGCCTTTCTGCTTCCAAACTTCTTTCCTCTGCCAGACATATTAGAGATTCAGAGCAGTTTACAAAATTGCATTCAGTTCATTTGCCTAGGAACTGGTGTTTCACTGTCTGGTATTACGTTGTTAGGTGTATTTGAAGCTGTCAAACTTCTTAGCTGTGCAAAACTCTCTGTAGAAGTTCGTCTGTGTTTTAAGGCTCAGCTTTCTGTAGTTGTCTTAAATGCTAGTATATAAAAAGTATCTGGTAAAAAGCCAAGCAAATATCTTCTCTTTAGTCTTTTGAAAAAGACATGTACTTTGAGTGAATCAGTCCTGAAAGTGATTTTCACAGAAATACAGGTTGTACCTCTGTTTCTATAGTTTATTGTTCTGTGGCTTCCTTTTTTTTTCCCTTGTGTGTGTGAATTATTTATACCAGGACTCCAATGAACCGTTGCTGGAATGCTGCTTTAAACATAGGGCTATTTTGGCCTTCTAAAAGACTTGAATGCTTGGTAATTTTTAATAATGTTTGAGTGTTTTCCCCCAGATAAATTGATGGTTTGACTCTTGCCATGTTTTTTAGCAGGGAAAATAAGATAGCTGGTTATAATCTTTACTTTAGTATTGTGTGGTCAGGTGTGAAATGCCTGAAAAATTGATGTTTGCATAGTGCATCAGTATTGTAGCCCCCTGGAGACCTGGATCTATTAAAACATGTTCTCTCTCTGAGATACTTAAGATGTGTTGGCAGGACAATATGGAGGAAGCTTCTGCTGCCTATGCTTTACCTGTTCTACAGATGAAGGATAGGGATAGCATTCTAAGGAATTAAAAAAGATGTCACACTTTACAATCATTAATTATGTAAAAGTGGGGGAGATCACTGAAGCTGGAAAAAAACACTTCTACCTTCAGATCATGTTCTTAGAATTCTGGGAATAGACCTCTTCCATTTTCTGTTCATTACTGTACAGTTTGAAGCACTGATTGMTTTTGGGCATAGACAGCTGGAATGGAGTTGCATGCAAACTGTGGTTGCTCATAAAACTGTCCTGTTCTCTCTACAACTGAGTTGCTCTGTAGTACTGAGTCTCTTCTAGGGAGATTTGATACAGATATTTCATTTTGCAGAGTGTCTGAAACATGAGAGTTTTGCTGAGAGGGCAGTATGGCTAACATACAATGAACCACTCCTTGCTAAGATCATGCCAGACTGCAGACTTTATTTTAAAGGGAGCAGAGTTGCAGTAAATATTAGTGACTCAAAAGATAGTTCTTGCTATTTCATAGTATTTTTTAAATTCTTATTTTACACAGGGTAAGGCAATAAAACTTCATTGAATATTTAAGGTTGAGAAAGACCTTTAGAATTGAGTCAAACCATTAACCTAGCCTCTACTTTGTTCACCAGTAAACCATCTGCTGAAGTGCCACAATCACACACCTTTTGAACATTTCCAGGAATGGRGATTCCACCACTTTCTTGGGTAGCCTATTCCAATGTCTGGGCACCCTTTCAGTGAAGAAATTTCCCCTAATACTTAATCTAAATCTCTCCTGTTGCAACTTGAGGCCATTTCTCTTGTCCCATGACTTGTTACTTGGGTGAGGAGGCTGACTCCCACCTGGTAAGACCCTCCTTTCAGGGAGTTGTAGACAGTGATAAGGTCTCCCCCAGCTTCTTTTTCTGCAGATTAAACAACCCCAACTCTCTCAGTTGTGCTTCATATGAGTGACCTTCCCRTTCCCCAGCTCTGTTGCCCTTCTCTGAACATGCTCCAGCTCCTCAGTGTCTTTCTTGTAGTAATGGCCCCAGAACTGAGCACAGGATTCYAGGTGTGTCCCCACTGGCACTGAGTACAGGAGAACAATCACTTCCCTGCCAGGATGCCTTTGACTTTCTTGGCTACCTGGGCACACTGCTGGCTCATGTTCAACTGCCTGTTGACCAGCATCCCCAGATCCTTTTCCACCAAGCAACTTTCCAGCCACTCATCCCCACTGATCGGGATTAGTAGCATTGCATGGGGTTGTTGTGACTGACTTARTGTACCTTATACAGCGGGCCTCGATTTGTCATTGATGCAGTCTGTCCAGATCCCTCTGCAGAGCTTCCTGCCCTCCAGCAGATCAACATTCCGCCCAACTCAGTGAACTCAYTGTCACTGCAAACTGACTGATGGTGCCCTCAATCCGCTCATCCAGATCACGGATAAAGATATTAAACAAGGCCAACCCAAATACTGAACCATGGGAAAATTSGGGTGAAGTGGAGAGCTAAACTAAGAAGTGTCTTGTGCAGTCCTCAACTGCATTGCAAGCCCATCCTGATTAACCATTCTGGCACAGTGTAATAAATGAGGAACATTTTTTTTTTTTTCTTTTTAAAATGCTTTAAAGATGTCAGAAAATTTCTTGCTGTGGGAGGACTTCAGATCTATATAATTGAGATGCATACAAGCATACCCTAAGTAAATCAATAGAGAATATATAAAGGGAGGGAAGAATGGAAGCTAGTTGTGAGCATGGTACATTTTCTCACATCCTTCTACTATTTTCAGTCTGAAAGCTCTGGTGGAAGGATGCAAACAGTGGTCATCCAGTGCACCAAATCTTGGGAAGATCCAGAGAACTGCACCTGCTTTTCCAGGATTCACCAGCTTAGCAGAGATTGGTAAAGGAATTCCCTGAACTTGGTACTCTCATCCRCGCTTCCATTCACATTTCAATGAACCTCTTTCCTGACCTTCAGCTGGTACCTTACAGCAATGTTTTAATTTTGTTTGGTATCTGTTTTTCTTTTATTCTTTGTCAAGTATCCACTTTCTCCTTCTGGATTTTCTTTTTCACCTCACTGCTTGTGCTTCTCCCTCTGTRAAGCTAACAAACTTCTGTTAATTCTCGTCTAGCTCCATGCTCTCTCTCAGCTCGTTTCCTGAATAATGATGTTTACATGTGCAGCATGCTTACACCTTCACTAGCAAGGAGAAATCCTTAAAATTTTTCTACCTTTTGCTTCTCACTCACAAACGCATAAATTTACTCTAGAAGTTACTGAGGTGTAGGTTGCCTTTGAAATGCTGTTCTGCAATTAATCCCAAGTGGATGAATGCTTCACTGATTTCTTTCACTTTGATAGTGTTTCCAGTTACTTCTCTCAGCCTGTCTTCTTTGGAAACAATAGACTGTATTTGGGAGTTAATAAATGATGTTTGTGAGGAGAGCAATTGCATCTTCTGAGGAGAATCTTATTTTGAAGTATATTTGTGAGACAATGAAATTTGCCAGTGAAAATGTTACATTGATACAAAGTATATTTTCATTTGCTTTCCAGATGATGAGGACAGTGAATGTTTTAATGGAGAGGGCAAAGTGCACCCTTCACCTGTGCACAATCAGTCATACCTCTGCATCCCATTTCAGAAGAATGAAGAATGGGATGGCCCTTCTAGTGATGCCAATGAGGAGTCCACCCCTGTAAACTCTGCTACCAGTACCCCACAGCTGACACCCACCAACAGCCTCAAACGTAGCGGCTCCCACCACAAGCGATGTGAGGTTGCATTGCTTGGCTGTGGAGCAGTGCTGGCTGCTGCAGGCCTGGGTTTTGATCTGTTAGAAGCAGGGAAGTGTCAGCTGCTGATTGAGGAAGAGCCAGAGGTGCCCAAGGAAGAGAAGAAGAAGCGTGACAGCATTTTTCAGCGAGCTGGACGCCCACGCAGGAGCACTAGTCCACCTTCCCGGAAGATCTTCAGGAAGGATGATCCCCTGTTGTTGCTAGGCGAGCCATCCACATCCCTCACCCTTCTTTCCCTGTCTTCCATTTCCGAATGTAATTCCACCCGGTCCCTGCTGCGCTCAGACAGTGATGAGATTGTGGTTTATGAGATGCCTGTCAGCCCAGTGACAGTCAAGGCTCCTTTGCCAGCCATTACAAACCCACTGGTCAATGTCCAGATCGAGAGGTTCAAACAAGACCCCAACCAGTCCCTGACTCCCACACACGTGACAGTCTCTTCCCACACCCAGCAAAGCGGACACAGGCGCACACCTTCTGATGGAGCCATCAAAGGGGGTGGACTGGTTGTCAATGGGTGCCCAACCAGTGGATGCCCTTCCAGTAGCTGTTTAACTGGAGCATTGGGAGCAGGTAGGTTTTCAGTCATCTTCCTTTTCCTCTTCAGAGTAAAGACAYAAGCAGTGTAATTACTTGTTGCTTATGCATTTGTTGAGATGACCAGCCCACAACAATTGCTTGTGGAGGCTATCTTTACACAAGTAGCTAACAGAACAATGCAGCAATGGTTTTGGTTCCAGCATCTTCAGACTGCCATAATCTTGAACATACAGTGTTTGTAGATTCTGAATGAAGACTTTCTGCTTTGAATATGTTTTTCCACTGTATATACAATAAACTAAGATCTGTAGGAGCCACTTAGCAGTGACAGCTAACGTGTTTTTTTCCCTCTTCTCTTACATMGTCTGTTTTGGATAGGTGTATTAAAAACACCTAGTCCAAGCAGAGATCCCAGTGAGGTCCCTCGCCTACCAGARCCCAACCTTGTTTTTCCTCCAACCCCGAGACGATGGAATGCACAGCAGGATCCCACACTGGAAAGACCCAAGACACTGGAGTTCCTACCCCGGCCACGTCCTGCAGCCAGTCGGCAGCGGCTCGATCCCTGGTGGTTTGTGTCACCCAGCAATGCCAAGGGTGAATCTTCTGCCAACAGTTCAAGTACTGATACTCCAAGCAATCTGGACTCTTGTTTTGCTAGTAGCAGCAGCACTGTAGAAGAGAGACCTGGACTGCCTGCACTGCTTCCTTTCCAGGTGGGTCCTCCTGCAGAGGAGCGGACACTATTGGACATGGATGCTGAGGGGCAGAGCCAGGACAGCACCATTCCGCTATGCAGAAGTGAACTTAACACACACAAAGCTGCAGCATATGAACTCAAGCAAGAATTCTGGTCTTAATATGAAACCARTGGGGGCAGCGAGCCCCTCTAAATTCAATCCTACTTTTTGCACTGAGAATGCACTTTGAAAACAGATGAGATGGAGGGATGCTACAGAGATCATATGGTGCTGCCTCTGCTGAAGATGTGTTGTCAGCTGCCTGATTTTTGTCTGCATTTGGGTGAAACTTGGCAATTCTGAGCTGCTGACTTTTGCTGTGGGGTTTTCCTGTAGTCTTCCCTGCCCTCTTATTGCAGTTTGAATCTGCAATGAGCTAAAGTTATCATATCAAAGTCTTTTGCTACTGACCTTGTAGGATTTGGCACTTGGCAGTAAGTATATTGGTATCCTGGTATTAATCAGTATTTTCAAATAATAGTCAAATATTACACTACAACAGACATCAGTGTTTGATGTTTTCCCAAGGAATCCAGAACAGAAACAAATATCTGGAGACTACCCTCTCTGAAGTACGTTCAGACCATTAGACAGGCCTGGGAATCATCATACCCCCACTGAAATAGCAGAAGTAGCTATCTTAAGACTTGTTTGTCCTCTTTTGCTCATGCAATAGTGAAAGGTGGAACAGATAGCAGGAGAAGGGCATGGTGTCTCCATTGGTGGAGGTCTTTGAGAGCCAGTGAACCAGACTGTTGGAAACAAGTAGGTGTAGTTGATCCTGGCTTCAGGGTAGGTTGGATGAACTTCAGTGAACTCCTGAGGTCCCTCTCAGCCCTATTTATTTTATGATCCTGTGCTTTCAAGATGAAGGCTTATAGTATAGCTGTTTAGCTTGGTTTTTTTTTTTTTCCAGATTTTCGTTCCATCAGTCTCTTTTCTTCCCACCCTATTTCTCAGGCTCATAGTCAAGTTGCCTCAGCTTTGGGAGGGGAGTTAGCAGAAGCTTTCTTTAAAGATGTGTTGGCTTGCAGAAGGAAGTAAGTTATGTGTTTCCAAATGTTTTTTCTTTCTATTTTTTTCTCTTTTCTTACACCCTTCAGGAGTGACCCATGAAACCCAAGACTGTTCTTATGCACACTGGTACTTGTTTAAGGCTGTTTTGAAAATGAGGCTTGTTAGTAGTTGGATTGTGRAAACAGGAATCAGAACATCTGGATTCTGTTTTATTTTGTCACTGACTCACTGTGTGACCCTGGGCAAATAATGTAACCTCTGTGCCTGAATTTCCCCATCTGTAAATAATAGGAATAATACCTACCTCACAAGGGGAGGGGTTGGGACATATATAATAGGTATAAAGTCCTTTGAGATCTTTGAGTGAAAGGCACTATAGATATGTAGAACTTTATTCTTGTTCAGATATGTAAACCACTCCTAGATCTGGATCAAGGACAGACCCCTGTCTGGAAGGAGGAAGTCACACAAATAGGGTGTGCCTGTGCTCAGAGTTTTCTGTACAAAGACTTCAAGTGTGTCTGTGCCACTGCAGGTATGTCTTACTGGCTGTAATGAGAGCTTCAATCTTCCCCAAATTTGGCATTATATATAAGGGATGTGGCCTTTATGTGAGTGTAATAGGGTAGTCTGCTTTATTGCAGGGTACAGCATATCTGTTAACTGGTTTTGTACAGATCTGTGCTTGTTTTGCTAATCCGCTGATATTTGGTTGCAAAGAAGTCATTTGACAGTGCTGCCAGTGCAGTGCTCAGCCTGTTGGGGCAGTCCAGTCCTGCTGTGAAGGCAGGAGAGCTGAATACTCCCTGCAGCTATCAGCACAGTGAACTTGTGTGTTTAGATGTTTGTAACCTGATATTAAAAACCAGCATGTTTGAGGAAGAACTGTATGTAAAGCTTTTTAGTTCTGTGTGAGGACTGAAACCAGCATGTTCCCATTAGTCAAGAGCACCTTTTTTTTCTTGGAATTACGGTATGTTTTGCTTTGAAAGGTCACATATTTCTTGTTTATCACATTCCATGAAAAATGCTTAATGGCAGGATTACTTTCTGCTGCCTATTAAATGCTCCAGAGCTAGCCTTTATGGTGCTACACTAGATGTTGAAGCTGAAGAGACTGTTGACTGTTTAGGCAAGGTATTATGATAAGGCAAGATGGGATTCAGGTACTTATAGAAAACATTTCTGACTATTTTGTTAAATTTAGACCTTTGGCATTATTGATTTCTTAAGCATCTTTTTGCTTTCCATTTCTGAAAACTCAGTTTGTGACCCAGACACTAGCAAAAAGGCAAAACTCATCCAACAGATTGCTAATTTTGATTGTGCGATAAATCAACCTTATTGCAATCTCAGTAAGAGGCTGTGTCAGAGGGATTTGAATGAAGGACATGAAAATAATTTATTTTTCATAGTCTTCCTTTTAATTTTAAAACATCTGGAACAAAACTGGATCAGCTGTTCTAAAATGTTATGTTTTCTATCCAAAAGGTATCATTATAAATGTCATAGGGAGTATCATCTGCTCTGCAAAGGCATCCCCCCTCCATTTGAACAGAAATCTTTTAAATCCATTTWCTTGCATGAAATGGGAGGACATCTTTCTAGGTCACACTATATAACTGATATAACTCAGCCTGCTAAACACTGTAATATCTGGCCAGTTGATTTCACCAAATGAACTTTTAAGATTTCTGTCAAGTTCCCAGGAAAGACAAACGTAAAGGCAAGTTGTTCAGGCACCTCTTTTACTTAGGAAAGTTGAGGATGAAGAATTAACCCCCCGTTGCCCCTCTCCCCCTTTTATATAATCACTTGGTGAAGGTGGCATGTAGCTGAACTTTGAGAAGTACTTTGCTCCAAAGAGTATCTTCCCTACTGCCAAGTGGACATTGCTACATCAAAAAACTTGGTAGGATGGATGACAAGAGTCAAGGATCCAGGTCAGGGTTACCAAACTAGATACTGTTATTACAAAGCTGCCAGACAGACTAGTTAGAAGCATACTGGTTGGTATGTGTCTGTTTTGTGGTTTTCATTTGGGGTTTTTTTTAACCTTTCTTTGATGCAATTATTGTCCTTGAATCTAGTGTGTGAATTAACCTGAGGAAGTCTTTGAGCATCCACCTGTAACTGTCTTCCAGTGGCCAACCTGAGGTATCAGGCAAGAGGAGTTGGTTGTGAAAACAAAGCTGCTGACTTCACTAGYTGGTGGGGTATTCTCAGGCAGGCAGAGAGGGGGCTCTCAAGACTTGTCAGGTATTTTATCTTATGCACTCCAAAAGCTTTTGCAGCCAGTGTCCTAAGGCCCAGAGGCTGTGTGCATGTTTAAGCTAGGTCAAAACCTCTCTCTATTTCCATCTGTCCCCTTCTGGCTTGAATTCTCTGCTTTCTTAATCTGTTGGGGTTTTTTCTTCACAGTTGTGGGAGCTGAGGTGCTCCAAATCTCCAAAGCAGGGGTTGACTCTATTCCACTAGACAGTGAGAAGGTATGAGCCCATCAGAAATCTTTTTTTCCTACTGGTTCCTAGTATTTCCATTTGTCAGGGAAACAAAAATCTCAGAATATTGGTCATTGGCCTACCTTTATAGTAGTATTCTCGAGGAAGATGGTGAAAATCTTACTTTAAAAAAATTATAACAAATGTATTGTTTCCTAAATGTCTGAATAAGTTGCACTTTTGTTTTGTCTGAGAAAATGAGAAAAAGAAAACATGAAAGTCACTGAGCAGTTTAAAACAATGACAAAAGAATGGAGAAAAATATGTTTGAATARAAGCCTTACAAAGAGGAAGTGGCAGTTTTTTAACTGATAGTAATAATGAGATTGTAGCTGAGAGAAATGTTTGTGGTTTGGAAATATATTTGTATTTTTGTTTAGTCAGCTGGCAACGTGTATCATTAATTTATGTAATTGATGTGCTGATTTAGGAAATGAAATAGAAAGAAGTTTGTCAGGCCTTCAAAGTATGCTATCCTTGTAGCCTGTTTAGTTTTCCTGTAATTGGAATATAATATGGATACTGGGGGGAAGGCACAGACATAGCAACCYCTGCAAAAAAGGACAAATTTTTTGATAAATTTCTACTGGTTTCATAGAAATTGAGTGGGGGACAAGTAGAGAGAAAAAAGCTTTTGTGTCAAAACTAAGGTGATTAAATASTTACGGATTCTTTTCTAATACTGTTGCTTCTTACAAACTGCACAGTGGTCTGTTTTACCAGCAAGTAGGTCTTAATCTCCTCTCAATCATTTTCAGAGGTGCAAATGTAACTTTTTTTATACATATTTTCCCTCCAGTTTATTATTGCAATGTGTTGATATTCAGTATGGGGCAGGGAACCTTGGTGAAAATACTCTTTTTGTAGTAGTTTTCTAACAAAATGAGTATTTTTAAAGTGAATTTTTGTTATTGATGGGGAAAGACCTGTTCTGGTTTGGCATGGTTTTATGATGAAATATTTTTCTGTACCTCTAGGAATGGGAGTAGTTGCCTTCCTCTTCATAGCATGCTGTTATCTTGAGGCATTGTGGACAATACTGCATAGAGATGTAACTTCAATGTGTCACAAAACTGGATACCTCTCATCCTGTTGAAGGTGAGGCAGTAATGGTCAAGTAAAGAAAGGTCTTTGCCTTTGGAGTGTTTTGTTCAATAAAACGTAGGAAACTTCCGACCTTGAGTCGCCTTTCTATRTTGAGATTAATTTTTATTTGAAACCTAATTCATCTCTGTGGGATGAATATGGGACCTAGAGTCTCAMTGGATGTATGGAATCAAACCTTCTCCTACATCCCAAAATTCAGTGATAGCCTGTTATTTTGACAAGTAATTTTAAGCTAATGTAAATAGGTTTGTTTCTTTTTGGTTTTTTGAAATGTTTCTTGCTTTCTAACCTTTTACATGCACTTTGGAGGTACTCTGAAGAACTCTTACCAACCCTATAAAATAAGAAGGGTTATATCTTGCAGTGTGATTTAAGTTCTCCTTTTGGCTTTTTTGGTTTTTTTTTGGTGGGTTTTTTTTGTTGGTTTTTTTTTTTTAGTTTGGGGTTTTCATTTTTTTGTTTGCTTGGTTGGTTCGTTGGTTGGTTTTTTTTTTTTTTTTTTTTGGGGTTTTTTGTGGGTTGTTTTTTTTTTTTTATGAAAAAGGACATTTACATTTGAAAAGATTTTTGATCCTTACCCTGTCACTGAACAACAGTTTCTTAGCTTCCATGTTTAGAACTTATTTAAGACTACAATTTGGGTAAAACTGGACATTAAAAGTGAGGAGGTAGACATGTGTTAAAACATATTTGCAAACAAGCAATAAATACAGCAAATATAAGAACCAAAATACACTGTTAAAGAGCATAAGTTTCAGACTTCATGAATCTTTGGTTGATTATATAATTAACGTATCTATAGGAAAAAATGCCTTCTTATGTTTTTTCTTAATTTTACTATTTTAATAGTAGAATACAGTGGCTTGCACAGCCAGCTAATATGGTAGCTAGCTGGACAGAAAGGATCTTTAACCAAATCTGCTTTTTTTCCCTCTTATTTTCAATCCAGGTTTTGGTTTAAATTTTATTTTCTGTCTTTTTTTGGTGTTTAACAATCAATAGAGTCTTAAGAAGAACTTATTATTGTTAATCTRACTTTCACAGTTTCATTAGGCATTATGGACATGAATCTGTGGCTTATTCTGGTGCTCCTTCTATTGAATGCATTAGTAGAAAGTCATGCTGCAGTTAAAATGTGCATTTGCTTTTGGTTTTTCCCATGCTTGGCTTTTTTAAACAGTTTTGCCACTGGTCAGAGATGAACACAACTTCTGAAATTACCTACATAAACTTTTTTTTTTACATTGGAAGTAGTCACTCCCAGGCTAGGAAGTGTGTGTTTGATTAACAAGTAGCTTGCCACTGGTGACTGGGTAGTGGGTCTGATGTAGATACTGGAATTATTATTTTTCCTTTCTAACAAGGACCTCCCATTTTTTGCAACTGGAAATTCTTCAGCACTTCCTCAATGTTTGTATACGAGAAATACATTTTAGCTCCTTTCGTACATAGTGAAAAATCTTCRTTTTTCGAATCAGGAACATAAGTTTCCTACTGAGAATGGCTTCTTGAGCTCTGTGGTTTTCTTTGTTAATTTTCTGTTTGGGGAAATTGTTTATTTTGGGTTTGGTTTTTAAGCCTCTCAGTTATATATATATGTGTTAGGTGCATCCTTGTATYCCAAGGTGCCTTCCATCTCACATCTCCTTGCTGGGGCCTGGGTTGGTTTTTCGGAGGGACCTCCTAGTTGTAGCTTTCAGTACTTTCAGGCCAAATACCATCACTGGAAACCTTTTGTGTCATCCCATTTACCCTCCTGTGTTGAGCCATGTGCGATCACTGCCTCTCCCTATTTCTGCATTGGGGTTTTGGCCCCATCCCATCTTTGTTGGTTATTTATTCTTGTTGCCATAGTAATAAATGTGAGGCAGAAAACCATACACATTTCAGATGTGTTTTGACCTAAAAGATTTCCACCCTACAAGCATAAGATACAACTGAGGAAAGTGGAAGTGGAAGTTGGCAGGAAATAACACAGTGAAATTATCCTTCTTAATATAAGTCAGAGGACAGAGGAATACTAGCTACTTGGTAAACTGTTGGCATCATAGTTAGGTTGGATCCTAAAGAAGAATTTGAGGAATGTACAGTTACTTAATTTGATATAATGATTTGGGTTGGAAGGCACCTTAAATGTCATCRAGTTCCAGTCCCCCTGCTATGGACAGGCACGCTTTCCAGGTTACTCAAAGCCCCATCCAATTTACCCAGTTTCTGGTTGGTTTTCTGTTGGTTTTCTGGTTGGTTTCTGGTTGGTTTTTGTTTTACCCTGAACTACCTCATTTGTAGAGATAGAATGGGCAGAAAGTCTAAGTTTTGGTAAGAATTGCTCTAAGTATGCAGTTAAGGTTGCAATGAGATGGGAAGGCAGAGGCAAACTTGCATTTGGCTCTTTGACATGCAAATTCCTGATGCAAAAGTAAAACCAGCTATTAAGTTAAGATAAGATACTTGCTTTAGATATTTATGTCTCCAAAATAAACAATAAAGGACAAAGTGGGGCATTTTTCTTGATAGTTTCTAACTTGTGGAAGAGTTGCTTGTCCAGAGTCAAAAAGGTGGAGATTTCATATTGGTCACTACTGCTTTTAGAAGTGATAGTCTCWTTTTTCAAAACAGTTTTTTTTTAAATAATTTAATGTGCTCCTAAAGTGGAGCTGTGTACGATCCTGATTGTTTTCTTGTATTTGCAGTATTGTTTTCCTTGTGTATCAGCTCCTAATACAGTCCTTACTGTATCTGAATGCTAATAATGTGCAGGCAGCCCAATAGAACTAATATTAAGGAACTATGACACATTTTTAGTGTGTATTATGGTGGATTTATTAACCCAGCTTGAAGTGGGCTACTGTTAGGTCTATTGCTGATGGGTCAGATGGATGCACAGCTAGGAAAAGGGAGCTTAYAACAAATCTGCAGGAGCAATGCCAAAGTAGTATTTGCTTAAAATAAGCAATTRGAAAAATAACCATGGAGGGTGTCAGGGGGGAGAGCCTTAATTAATCAGAAATACATTTATCAGATCTTGTCCATGTTCTTCAAACTTTAGGTTGCCAGGATAGCTAGTGAGAATCTACATTGTGTTCAATGTGGCTGAAACATCAATATTAAGACAAGAATAATTAATTTTATATATGCTATTTCAGACTGATTAACACTGTCTCCCATTCTACCTTGATTGTTTCAATTCAGCATTTTCTCAAGAACAGATGTTGAGATTGGATAAAACTGGTCTTCTCCTTTTGGAGAGGCATATAGGTCTGAGAGAGAAGAAACATGGCTCTAGCCATGTCCCGATGTTTTGTGTCTTATGATCTTAGCTGGAGAGGTTATAATGGTGCAGGAGGACATGCTGGTGTTGTTCCAAGCTTCATTAATAAGAATACRTCTAGCAACAGTTAAGTTACAGAACAAACCTGGCCTCTGATTACTGTTTGGCATAGCTCAGTTGCACACTGAGCTCCTTGAGTCTGACTATATCTGGAGGTGAACAGAGCTTCTTCCTTGAATTCTGCTGGAATTTGTGAATGTGGCCACTTCTCAGCCGGGGTAATTTGTTTTCTCCCAGGCTCGGTCAATGTCACAAAATCAGTTGTCACCCTCAACTAATTGCCCAGATACTCATAGTAGGCTTGTTCTTCTGTCTTGCATGCTTTAGTGAGCAGCTCTTACAATGTCAACAGGGTTAGCATTTGTATCTGAGCAGAGCAGCTAATATCTCTGATCTGACTTTTCACACTGCATCTCAAGCAGTTGTTACTCCATCAGTTCTGCCATTGCTCTATTTTCAAGGTTATCTTGACAACTATAATATCCTGACTGTAAAGAATATAGCCACAGGAAAATATAATAGGTAAAAAAGAAAGAATATTCAGGAGTGTTTGCCAGCTGAACTGGTTGAATTTGGCCAGTGCTCTTGGCAGAGAGTAGGATCCATTCTTTTGCAACATAGATCTCTCTGGGGGATGGTTTGGTTTGAACTGCAGAATTTACCTAGATTCATGTAAAGTCCACGGGCACCAGTGCCCATCATGTTTGGCAGTTGTAAGAAGATAGCGCATAAACCCAAGAGCAGCTAGTAATAAAAGTTTGTATTTAGGGTAATTTTCAAGTTAAAAGGGAAGAGGCCTCAATTCAGAAAGCTCTTCATCACATACTTAAATATCACTGAAATCAGTGGAATGTATTTGTGGGTCAAAATGCACAAGACCCCAGCTGAGCAAAGCTCTTTTAATCTGAATTGGGGGATTGTTGTGTAGAAACTGATGGTGGAGGACCAGGTTCTTACCTTGATTGTCAGAGTAAGAGGTCAATTAACCTGAGGAACAAGTTCCTCAACAAGCCCCTGGGTCTAAATGCTGGTTTGATTGCTGACTCTTGTGGCCTTTCCATGGCTTCGCATGCCATGCCTATTTGACTGCTACTTCTAACCAGAACCAGGGTAAGCTTTGAGAATGTTTTCTGACATGGGATGAAGAACTTCTGCATTAGCAGATTGCTAGCTGTAAAGGGGCAGTAAGTGGTGACTGGAAGCTGTGTGAGCAAATGGCAGTTTAACCTGAGGCCTGTTCTCAAGTGTTCTCATTTTACAAATGCATCCCTCCAGGCTGGTGGACAGACCTGACAAGCTCAGCYGTGATCAACAACCACCACTTTTACTAGAGTTCTAGGATTCTTGTCTATCAGCTGTTGGCACAGCACACTGTGCTGCTTTGTTTGATTTCTTTGTCATAAATTCAGGACAAGCTGGAAGTATCTGAGATATTTTGCCTGACTTAAGTTGAGAGGCTTATATGGAGTGAGCAGGCAACAGTGGTGGAAAAATCAGGGAAAATACCTGTGCTTTTAACAATGTCTCTTCTGTGGCTTTGAAAGTCCAAGAGTTTCTCAGCCAGAGAATGTATTTCCTCCTTCTTTTTATAAGCTACTTCTTTCTTTTGCCTTATTAATTGTGGATCTGCTCCTGCTTCTATTTCAAGCCAGATGCAAAAATTGGTGACCTGACTTTCCTAGGTACAGTGTTGTGAATCTGAATAACCAGGTGAGTAGATTTCTCTAGTGTAAGATCATGCCCCCCATGTCTGATCCTTTGAGATATGGAATAGTTCCTGCTTCTGTTGAAGTCACTGTGTAGAGGGTGTTAGGTACTTCATAAGGAACTCCAAACTCTGTAGGACTGGGATTCATCTTACAGCTGAAGTATTTCAGTCTGGTTTTGGAGACCTCTGTATGTCTTCTCTTCTGTTTATGGTGTTCAAAAGTCTGTTGCTATGGAAGTAGCACCTGAAGGTATATTTTGCCCGAAGAACCTGCAGTGAAGCAGTTACATTACCAAATGACAATGTACCCCAGAATTGAGTAAAATGACAGAGGCCACCAAGTTTTTCTTGTTTGTGTGATGAAATGTTGTCAATTTAAGTGATTTGTTGGAGCCTTCCTTTAACTTCTGTACAGCAGTAAGTTTGGAGGAAAAGAAGATTGCATTTTTAAAAAGCTTTATTTGTGACCTGGACTTGTTGCCTCTGACCCTCTTGGGCTTAAATAGTTAAATTATATTAATGTCCAGTTTGTTTCACTGTAGGTAACACATCAACTGAATACTCTTGTGCATAATCTACTGTATCTTTCCTCTGTTCTGTGTCAATGTATTATGTGTATTTGGATTACAGTTCTTTTTGTATTAAATTATTTTATGTTATAGAACAATATTTAAGTGAAGCAAAGAGCTAATGGAAGTTGTTGGCGTTTTGGGATTTCTTTTCTCTTTGCTCTTTTTTTGGATGTACTGTAAATTGTAAACCAAGGATGCCAAGCAGGCTTGGTTCAATGGCTAAAATTATTGTATTACAGTGTAATGCTGATCTAGGCCTTGTCTCAACACTAGAGCACACAGACTTGAATAAAACTGTTATAAAAGCYATTGTCTTCAGGCCTTGAGTTCTTGGGTTTGTGCTCCAAATAATTTCAAGCAGGTATTTAGAATAACAGTGGCATTACCTTGCTATGAGGATTTCAGCATTTTTTCCAGTACAACAAGAAGTTTATTTTTTTTCACTAGGTACCTCAGTCCTCATCAGCTAGTCCAGCTCCGGGTTCTCCATAGGGCTTTTGAAATGTTTTTGTGAAAACTCAGTTTAGWGCAGGTCTTGGCACATAGTACTTGTCTGCTAAGCCCCTTCTGGCTTTTCTCTGAACCAAAGAATTAATTGCATACCATTTTTATTAAGGCTAATATTTCTGTTCTGTTAGCTTGAGGTTTTTCTACTCTTTATTTAATATCCCAACTAGAATATGAATCTAAATGGTTGGATATGGAGCTTATGCAGTAACATGTTTTGTGCATGGTGACATTTAACAGATGGTTTAAATTCACTTGTGATGCTGTGCCTTTGTCCCTGCCACATCATTCAGTGAGACAAAGGTGCATGAACAAGGATCTTTCCAACCTGTTTTCATCTGCTGTCGGTGTGAAAGCCAGAACAACGTGGTTTTGATTCCMAGGTCATTTATTTGAATCCTAGATTATACTTTTGCTTTTCTCTGCCACAAAACCATAATTTCACATTTCTCTGCTTTAAGAAATGTAGCTGTATTGATGAAGGACTATGTACTACAAGCCCTTAGATTTCATAATTTCCTTTGAAAAAAGATTTTTTTTCTAATGCAGGTACATGCAAGAAATCCTTCACCCTTCCAACAGATGCAGAGACTGAACAATGCATAGGTAGGCTACCTTTAGTCATATATTTCATTCAGAGTGCTGTAGTGCTGTGTTTTGTGATAAACTAGGAGGACAGTGAACAGACTGTCAATTAAGTTTGTCAGAAATAATAGCATGCAAGATGAATTGCTTTTTCACTTGCTTTAACAAAAGGTCTCTTACAGTGTTTTGTTTTTCAAGCTACTTTTCACTCCCCCCCAAATCTGGAGTGTCTCAAACTGAAACAAATACTTCTACCTCCTGTAATGTTCTGCAAAGTAGCATTATGTCTTAAAAGATTCAGATTTTCTAGCTGAATTTACTCACCTGTCACAATGACAAGGTTACCCTAATGTTCAAGCTGGCCTCATCAGCAACAGAAATCTACATGCATTGTGGCAGATCAATTTCTGCCAGCAGCTGCAGCCTCTGCAGAACATGGCAGGAGCACAAAGCACTGGGGTAGAAGAGGAAAATAAAATAGCAGTTTTCTAAGCAGGGAAATCTCAACGTCTAGCAGAGAAGGAACATCTTAAATAAAAACTGGCAGAGTCAGCACCATGCAGAGCAAACACTCCAGCAGATGCTTTAGGCTGAGCAACTTGAGTTTTTCATTGTTTGATGTGTAGGCAGGGGTTGGGTGTACAAGTTCTACTGTGACAGTGTAAATCATATGTGGCCTTTAGCTCTGAATGTGCTCAGGTGAGGAAATCACCATGTATTACATTATGTTCAGATGGCACATGCTGAAATAGTAAATGCAAGTGGTGCTCTGAAAGTCCATAGCATACCTTGAATAAAACTTCTAGTGGACTTCCAAGGCTATGCAGATTAAGGGAGAAGAGGACAGGCTTTCCTCTAGCATGCAGCTCATATAATTTGATTAATCTGCTATTTCTAGTGAAATTTTCACATTCTTAGTCCTGACATGGAAGTAAAGGGAGAAGATGTCCTACTAAAGCTAGGCTTAACAAGAGCTTAATTACATGTAACATGAAAAGTTTCTAGGCATATTGCTATCAGGCTCAAACAGACTAAGTTCTTGAAAATAATCTGGAGTAAACATGACAATAACAAACATCAGAGTCTTTTAACAAGGATTTACAAGCTTTGTCTTCATGCTTGGGCACAATGGACYCTGCAGTTTGCTTTGGCAGGGAAAGAAAATAATTGTAACTAAGAATGAACAAAGCTGTAGCATTTTCAAGTAGACTTCAGCATGCTTTGTGCCTCTTCGCTGCTTCATCTCAAATCTTATTAAATGGCATGTGATTTACTTGCTGTTAAGTCCTCATTAATTTAACAATGAACAAATCTGAGTGGAATGAAAAGAGGCAGGATCAACTGATAGCACTCCGACACAAAGTAGAACAGAACCATAATCGCTTTACTAAAWATAACCAAAGTCTGTACACTTCATGCCTGCAAAATTTGCTCTGAATTTTATTATTTTCTCCCCAGATCATGCTTCAGTATCTTAGCTTTATAACAAATCACAAGTTTTCAATTTTTTTTWAAAAAAGCATGAATGAGGTTACCTGTCACAGATTGCAGCCAGTATTAAAAGAACCAGCTCTCATGGATGTGAACGTTGTGCACCATCATGTTCTCCAATGGGGCCCTGAGACAGTAGTTGGAGAGCTGCTCATTGTACAAAGAGCTTACTATTTCTGCAGCAGTCTGGAATTTTTGCTCTTGGTAATCTTCCTGCAATTGCATCTGGTTATTCACTTTTGCTACAGGTACATCCAGATCTTGCAGGCCTTATTTAGAGGTAAGAGAATCTTCTAAGCTGGTGCACTGTAAAGGAGAACTTCTTGATAATGACTTGTGYCTGGAGCTGCTCTGTAAGGGAAGATGAAGTGGAGCAAAGGGTGACTGTAGGGCAGTGGCCTCATGGATACAGTCCCAGATCAAGGTAGCAGAGCAGGTCAAGTGACAGTAACTGGGGCCAGTCACAGTCTAGTGATCATTAGGCAAGTCTGTAGGGATAAGGCAGGTCCAAGGTCAAGCTAGGAAGGCAGAAAGGGGCCTGGGTGAGCAAGGTACTGGGCAAGTGTAGCCATAATGATAATTTTGCTGAGGCAAGGATTTTGGGCAAGAAAATGTGGCTATTTGGTCAAGGGAGGAGGCTATGATGAGGTTTCTCATAGCTCTTGTCTCAGCCACAGCCACACAGCTGTATCTGAGCTGACCATGAGCCCAGGCAGCAAAACTATAGAAGGGGCTYTTGGATACTTAGTGGGGCAGACTAATTCAATAACAAAATACATTAAAGTTCATTATTATCTTTTTCTAGTTCTGCAGTTCAGCATTGTAGTCAAGTGTAGTTAGAGAACAAGAGGAGGGGCCAGGAGATTTCACCACCACTAGGGGTTTCAGAAACTCAGTTTTTGCTGAGTCTTGTGGAGGAAGCAGCTCCTGCAGCCTCAGTACTTCATATGTTCAGTACAAACAGCTGAGATTCTCTGCTGGCCTTCTCCTCCTCCATGCAATTTTCTGTCTTTATAATCCAATCTCCTTTTCTGCAATCACATGTCTTTCTCTGGAGCAATCTGTCATAACCATGTTTGCCAACTGGTTTCTCACCCACATTCAGTTCTGACATTAGGACCCCACTTCTTGCATCTACATGTCWTCTCTTCAGGGTTAGCCTGAAGTCTTTTTCCCTTCACATGCATTGATTATTACAAATTACATGCATGGTAGGACTTCCTCACCAGTTATACACAACCTTTCAACAGTACTATTTCAAGCAATGTCCATCACTGTACCCCTGCCTAGAGACATGGGTAAGGAATCAATATTATCAGATCTTAATTCTGAAATGGCATCACAYCCATTTCGTCTGTAGGGTTCCTCAACTTACACAGCTATCAGAAAAACAGATGTCTAAGTCTCAATCGCAGATTCTTTCCCATCCAACTAAAGATGGAACAGATTTTTAAAAAATTGCTGTTGGACAGTGCACAACTGAAAATATCTGGTGGAGTGTAGGAATTTGCTGCAACAACCTGCTCTTTAAGCAAGTCCTTTCTGGACTTGAATCTACACAGTCTTGAAGATGTAAGTGCTACCTCTCAACACTTAAAATATCTCTCAGGAACAACAGGGCTTTTGGGACTAAGGAGGGTCAAACAGAAGCTTCTATGAGAGCCTTTGAGCAACAATAATGTTAAGTATTGCATAAGCCACAGCTGAGGGTGTTGGAAGCTGTTTTCCTTTCCTCATCTAAACTATACAGTGGGTGGTTAACGGCAAGCTTGCACACAAGCTAAGAATAGAGCTTTGGAACCATGTGGCTAAGGGAATCTGGGGGCCTGACCAGCTTTGTGCAAATCCTGTTTTGTCTCATACTACAAAAAACCTCTCAAGCTGCATGGCACATCCAGACTACCTTATTTTGATGCAGTGCTCCTGACCTTGGGCTCTATCTCAGACAGGAAGTCTTAACCTTGTGTCAGACCCTTTGTAAACTTATTCTTCTCCAAAAGTTTTGGTGMGCATTGGGATGTTGCCTCTACATAATCTGAATAACACCAGCTGGGAGGAATTGCCCCTGAGCAATATCCCTATCAGCCTCTCTCTTGTGACTGTGCCATTACTTGAAGTGCCACAGGCCTAATCTTGTAACTCAAACAGCCAATTTCTTTGCCAATGGGTCTGCTTCAGTTTGCTGATATTGGCTGCTGTGATCTGCCATAGGAAAGCAGACTGAAGCTAGGAGATCTTAGGGCTGACTGAGCACTTGGATTCATCTTCCCAATGTGTTTCCTATATGGCTCATTACCCCTTCTTTAACTACTTCTAGAATGGGGATGTTTATTATATACATATGTCTCCATAGGCTGCAGTGCACAATATAAAATATTTTTTTATTTACTCTGTGCATAGGAGTAAATGTGATTTAGATTACACAAGGCTTTCACCTTTCTTCAGTTTTGTCTTATCTAAGGCAAACATTTGCTAAATTGACCGAGATAATAGTTAAGTGTGTCTCGTGATGGGTAGTTAAAACAGCAGCTGTTTGGGTTTGTGTCCTGGGATGACTGTGCATATGGGAAGGGAAACCTCTCTGCTGGCAGCTGGGAAGATTCTGTGGGTACTACCTGTGTCTACCTTTATACCCAGGTACCTGGTGGACATGTCTAAGCTTTTCAGTTCTGGCAGAGGAACAGAAAACCAGCAGGACTTGTCCAGAAATGTTTGGTAACCCTGGAGCAGAGTCCTTATCTTAATCACCCTTCTCTAGCCAGAGATGAGTCAGAAGCGCACCAATCCTTGGCATTCTGCTCTGTGTCAGTCTGACACCAGTCTCCTGTCCCTCAAAGACCTCATCTATCTGCACTTGTAGTTGGGTCCCTACCTTTGGCTTTTAATACAGCTCAGTGGATGTCCCATYTATTTGTTCAGTGATAGGCATGAASAAGGTATTCATCTAGGTCCTGGCATCAAACTGGAGTTTGAGTGACATATAAATTCAGAGTTATAAGGACAGACAAAACACATGGGTTTGAACATGAAAGGTGTGCAAGATTCTTCACCAGCTATGCTAAAGTGTGGATTAATTTTATCCTCATGACATGCTGGGAAAAGTCAACACTTCATCTCCCTGAAAGACACCATATGGCCTGGCTAGTTTTCTTCCTTTCTAGAAGGAAGGGTTTTGGCAAACACAGTGCTYCTGCAGCTGGGAACAGTGCTTAAAATAACACCAAGGTTCCAGCTCAGATTGGTAGCCTTTGGCAGCTGCACTGTGTATTGCCAGGAAGAAACTGTTTGCATCCTCAAACTGCAGGGGATGTTCCTACTGGTGCAGAAATATTATTCATTGCTAAATGCTTTGTGCTGTGACAGGGTGGTAGTGAAGTGGATTTATCGTAAAAAAAAGCAAACCAAGGTATAGACAGCAAGTTCATGCTGCTGTGAGGCTGGATGACTCAGAATGTGATGGTTTGTGTCCTGCTTAAGAACTTWAAGGACAAAACTTGCTGCAATGACTGTTTCATTCCAGCACTTTAATGCCCGAGAAAGTTTACCACATCTGCATCTCAGTGCTATGCTGTGACAGGCCAAAAATAAAAGTTTCTTTTATTGCATGAGCATGGGACAACAGGGCAAAGGAACCTTGCTCAGAGAGGTCATTAGATTTGATTTGCATCAGGTCATGTGGTAGTGAGCAGCCAACAGTCCTATGCTGTAGAGATTTTCATTCCCCTTATCAGTCACAACACAGAAGCCACTACCACACTCGAGACCTGTTGTACACCTGAAGGAATTCTGGCACTACAAGCAGGGCATTGCACAGACCTGCTCCCGGCCCAGCCGTGCAATGGCTTGGTAYTCCATGGTTCGCACACACACTCAGTTTTCCTTCTTGTGAGAAAAGGGCTCCTGCTCATTCCCAGGAGGCTCATGAGGACAGACATCTCCTTGCAGGAGTAGAGGACATTTTGTATGAAGCCCTTCCCTTTGCTGGTAGATGGATTGGAGCTGGTTGGTTTCAATTACAGCTGATTAGATGCTCTTTTTGATGCTAGTTGCCTCTCTCCCAGGCAGAACAGGAGGACAGTGCCCAGAAAGGCTGAGGCACCTATTCCAGGGCTGAAAGCTTCTTGTCTCCAAGACTGTGCATTAACTCCCAAGAGCAGCACAATGTGGATGTAAGCAGCACCTTACATAACCTTTCTGGAGCTTATATTGGCGGACCTGGGAACACATGTGTACTTTCTTTCCCGTTTTATTGTTTTAGTTATATTCCTTGCCCCAATTCCTCATCTTTAAGAGTACTCAGCCCTTTTTAAAAAATAGATTGCCTGTTGCCTGTTTCTTGCACGATTACTAGGCAAGAAGCAGTGGTGATATGGCARACTTGGTGCCAGTTCAGAGCAGATGAAGGGGAAGTGGGAAGAACCACACCAGCGCTGACAAGTCACAAGGTCCCCATGGGGATGTCACAATTCCCTTTCCATTCAACACCCCTTGTCACTCATCCAAGATAGCTGGGAAAAAAGCAGAGCTGTGCCCAGGGTGTTAGGCCAAGCAGCTCTCAGAGGATCTGGGCAGGACAATGATCATCACTCTGGACACTGTGCAGGTAGAGGGAGCAGTTTGGGCTCTTCAAAGGGCACACATCTCCATCTGGGCAGATAAGGGCTCAGAATATAAACATGCCTGTGTCCCTGATGTCTCTGGCTGATAGAGAGACTTGCTGATTGTTTTCCTGTCAGGCTCCACATGCCTCTTTGGCAGCTGAAAGATAAAAGGGCTTCTGTGGGTGGAAAGGAAAACATCCAGAGCTCCCATCTGGGTTCTGCAGCCTGAACCACACTGAAGCAGAGCCCTGCAGAGAAGAGATGATGCTATAAAGGATCTGTGGGATGGATTAGCTGACCTCTGTCAGGCTGGATGGGGAGCTGTGGGTCTGTGGGAAGCAGGTGTGCGCTATGTTCCTGCACCTTGCTGCCCTCCCCTTGTCCGGCACGCTGCTTGTGCAGAAACCGCATTTCACCGAGGGCTTGAATTTTACAGCAGGCATTCAGTGACTTGGCAGCATGCTGTTAGTGCCTTCAAAAGCTGCAAAATTACAGCTTTCTCAGGAGCCCCTGAGCTTTTGGTGTTTTTTGCCAAGCAGCCTTACACAAAAGTCAGGAGTGAGTTGTCAGATACAAGGATGTCTGCACATCTCCAGGTCTGCTGACTGAGCACCATGAAACACTGTCTCCTGTTGCTAACTCTGGGAGCAACGACCCCTATATATCCTTCCTTTCCTCCTGCTGCCATTCTGTTTCCCAATTCCCACCTGACCCTCTTGGATGCGTTTCCAGAGCCTCATCTGCCAGCACTCAGTTTTGCAGCTTATGTAGCTGTGCCTTTTCCTGTATTTTCGAGTGGATGAGATACTGATTGCTGTAGAGCACATCTATTTCTAGTGGAGCTGACTTTTTGCATTTATAGATGTCAACCACAGGCTAGTAACAAGGTACAAAATAATAWTCAAGGTGAGTGTATGACCATCACAGAACTGGGCTTAGCTCATGCAGCTGCTTGTATTTGATTCTGTAATGGCTTCTCAGGTTTTTTTCTCCATTTTCTGTCTATCAAGGCTCATCAACCTTTTGTCATTTTTGTCCCAGGTACATGCTAAGGRTTGTGCTGATTTTATCTGGCAGTGAACATGATGATTGAAGTGCAAATTATGTGCTTCTACATCCCCAAAATGGCTTCCTGGCACTTCTGGTTTCTGGTTTCTAAATTACTCCAGTGAACTGTGAATTGTGTTTTCCACATCTAGTAGGTGGTTAAAGCTATAGTACATCTAAAAAACAACAATTTTTACTTTCTCTGTATTRAAGGAGGGAGACAGATAAGTGAAGTGCTAGTACACACAAACACAAAGTAGGGCCTCTGACTCTGTAAGGCCGTGCAGCACATCCTCACTCCTGGCCTTGGGTGCAGGAGCTTGTGGAAGCAAAGCAAAGCCACATATTGAAGGATGAGAGGTAACTGAGGTGCTGCAGGCAGGACAGCTGAGAGGCAGCAGTGAGGACCTGAAACCACAGCAGCGCATGGCTGTGACCTCCTTTCTGGCTGTGTGGCCTGAGGATAACAGCACTTTGCAGCTACACAGAGTAATTGTGGGGCAGGCATTTCTACATGTTTGTTCCTTTTCCTTTAACTACATTAGGGGGGAAATCATCAMCACCTCGCTATATTTCCTGTTAGAATTGCTTTCCTAACATCCACTGRAGATGTCTCTGGCTGCAATTTAAATGAGTGCACAAAACAGCCAAAAAGAAGGGTMTCTTGGTTTGAGAGACAGGTGTCTGCCAAGGAAGGCAGGAACCTCCCTTGGAATGGAGAAAATATGACCCCCTTCCCTCCAAATTATTATAACTTTGCAATTAAGGGGCTTTTAGGCAACAACAGGGGAAAAGGAATAACAGTTCTTTATTAGTATGTATAGCAAGGCAGACAAACAACCACAAACAGAACCAGACCCAGACCCAGACCCCCAAGCTCAGCGTCTCTCGGCCGCAGGCGCTTCCCCTGCGCTGCAGTTCCAGTCAAGGCCGGCAGGGGCGCTGCTGGCTCCRGGCTGGGCAGGGCGGGGGCACTGATTCACTCATGCCTGCAGGGGGCGCTGTGGCGCGAGCCCAGCCGCCTCTCCTTCACGCCGTAATGGGGGGCAGGCTGGGTGGTGAAATGGGCTGTAGGAGGAACCTGGGAGCAGTGGCTGGAATGGCAGGGACCAACAGACCCCGGTGTAGCAAGATAAATGTATCAGAAACTCCACAGCTGTGGCAGGAGCTGCCAGGTCTCCTGGCAGGCAGGGGGTGCAGAGTTCCAGTGTAGCAAAAAAACCCYGAGCAGTGGCAGAGAAAGGTCAGGGCTGGGCTGTGGCAGCCGAAAGCAGCTGAGATGGCTCCTGAAAGCAGCCAGGAGAGGCTCCTTCYGAAGGGTGTTCCCCTGAGGCACCCGAGCAGATGGTGAGGGTCCTTTCCAGTGAGGTAGGGTGCTAATAAGGTCCCAGTTCAATGGCTGCTCTTACAAGCAAAGGCACAGTAAGGAAGAAGCAGTACCGGGCTGGGCTCCAGCGGTGGCAGTGAAATCTCCCCTCAGTAAGCAACCGCTCYACCATTCTCTAATGCTGACAGTGAGAGAGCAGGGCCCGAACTCCCCGGCCAAAATCTCATGCTATCTCTGCCCTTCCAAAGAGAAAYCTGCCCAGGTAAGAAAGTGGCCAGCTGCACCCTTCCCTCACCTTGGCCATTTCTTTTATTTCTTTAAATATCGATAGTTATTGTCTCTTAGTAACAAATGGGAGAAAATTCACCCCCCCCCCCCCAAAAAAAAAAAAAAGGGAGAAATCCTAACCCCCAGCAGAGGGAAAATTTATAAGAGGGATGAGTTGAGGATGGAGAAGGGAAGAAGGAGATGGGTAAAATTGCCAATTTACGTTTTGAAAGTAGTGTGATTAAGGGGCACAGGAAGTGAGGACCACCTTTTTTTTGAGTGCACTTAGTACCTTAAATCCAGGTCTTCATGGATCATTCAACAGTTTAGAAACTGAGGCAAAAGGAGGTTTGAAAAAATCTTTGCAGGTATGTAAGCTCTAAGCAGAACTGGAAGTAGATCCTAGGAGTCCTGCCTCTTAATTCCCTTCTCTGGCCACAGCTTTCTTCAATTTTCTGGAAGTGTTTTTCACTGTAGATGTACATTAGCTTGCTCTCTTGAACAATTGCATTCAGCTCTTAGCAAGGATAATAATATTAATACAAAATGTCTGGATGTCTCTAGAGGTCTACGGGGAAGCACAAGATGCTCTAATAAGAGCAGCACTAACAGGAAAGAGATGAATACAGCACAAGAATGAGCCTTTTAATGGCCCATTAAGAAGAAAAATTACATACAGAAGTTGAGGCTGTTTTTTTGTTTTGATAATTGTTTCCTAAGAATATGTTGCATTCTATGCAGAGGATCAGTCAAATGTTTTGTTGTGAGTTTTGCAGACTTTAGCTAGTAAAGGAAGGTTATTGGTGTGTGAATGCAGAATAGTAAAGCATTTCTCTTGGTCAAAACTTAAAACACACAGTGAGTGTCAGCCTCCCTCAGTAGTGGTGTATGTCACACACAGCGTTGTTCAGCAGCAGTGCTGAGCCCACACAGTCCAAGGGTCCCCTTGTGCACACCACCAGAGATGATCCCTGAGCTGGGTTTGCTGTCTCCTGGCCTGCTGGGGAGGGCAGGGTCTCCCACCCCTTCAGATAAATGCTTTAGGCTTCCTGAGTCCCCCAGGTCTGGGGATGCAGGCAGGTGCTGACAGTCAGTGGCAGACAGTGGTTATCTGCCACACAATCCAGCGGGCAGGACAAGCATCRTTAACACCAGTGGGTCCTGAGGGGAACCAAATCATTTGGGCATCAGAATACATGGGGTCTTTGCTGATTCTACTTTTCACTCTATGTGCTAATACTTTTTAATCCCTGTTCCCATTCTGGTCATATAAAACCAAATAAGTCTTAATGACAGTCTTCTTTCCTCCCATTTTGCCCCTTAATTTGCTCATATTTCAGGGGGACAATCCTGAGTTTACAGGAGATGCCTCTGCAGAAGTTAGTGTTGGTACCCCTGCATCAGTGGGTGTGGAGACAGAGAGACAGGTTGGGAGGTTGCCATAGGATGTACAGAGAGAGAATATAGAAAGTCTAAAGCTTTGCTGGGGAGAAACTGTCATTTTCCTTTTTAGTGCCCTCCAGGAGGCCACCTATAGGCCTCTCATCCTCTTCCTGCTACAGGATAGCCTTTTGTTTGATGAGATCCTGATAAGCCTGGGCTCAAAGTGTCCTTTTCAGAGGAGGTTAAAGAAGTCCTTCAGTGTATGCTACTGGGTACTTCTTACAGTAGTATGTTGTGCTGACATCCTGGGTCAGCACTCAGAACCTCTTCTGAATAAGCAATACTTTCAATAATTTAGGTAGAACTAATGAGATTGGATACTCTGGGAGGTAAGGAGCTATCTAGCTGGGCATCTCAAATGCCCATTGCAAATATAGGCTGGGCACGTATTTTAATTGAGAACATCTTCTTTCCTGAGGATTTCTTGTGGTTGTGATCAGAGCTGCATAAAGGACTAAGTAGGAAACACCAGCCTTTGAGGGGAGGGGAAAAGTGTGCAGATGTAAAATCTCTAAGGTGCAGAAAAGGTGAGGAATCGATGACATGAGGTTTGGTGAAACTAAGTGTGATTGAATGTTTTGACCCCACTTGCAGTGCTTTGTCCCATATACAGGCCATGGTCTGGAGTTATTCACAGGCATTTCAGAATACAATTTCTATGAAAGATGCCTCCTAAATAAAGCTGTATTGATTCAAAGAAAAGGAATAAATGTTACATTACATGAATGAGAGAAAGGAAATGCTGGTTGAGAATCAGGACATCAGAAAAGGATTTGAAGCTGGAAATAGAGTTATCTGTGGATTAACATCAAATGCTAACATAAAAACAAAAATGGCAGAATAACTTTTGGTGGAGAAAGGAACAGAACTTTCCTCATAACTAAAGGAAGAAAAGTCCTGGTGTTCTCTCTGCCCCTTAGGACCCAGCATAGCAACTAAAGGATGTGAATGATACAGGAGACATGAAGTCCCAAGCTGTCATTGTATGTTACTGTCCTCCACTGAGGGGGAAATGAGTGAGGGGACAGGAGCCCAGGGAACTAGAGGTGCTTTTGCCTTTGTGCATAGAATATCCTGGAACTGCCCTTACCCTGGGAGTTTAATGATCTTCCACTCATTTCACTTTGTGAAGTACCAGGTGTTCCCAACAGCTACTTGGTGCTGATTTCTAAGTCTTAGTCCCATTTGATGACCCTCTGACTGGCATTGTGGACTGAATACATATTTCTCATACCCAGTCTTTGCTGTTCTAGCTCCAGTGGCAGACAAGGAAAGGAAAGTAATTTCTGACCTCCCCTAAGATAGGTGTTATAGATGACATACTCTCCTGTACAGATAAGAAGAGGCAAGTCAAGACCTTGACACAACTTTAAATTCCTTCTATCCTTATGCTCCTGCCCTTTCCTACCTACGTGTGCTCAACAAAGACAAATTATATTCTGGGCATCACTCCAATAAACAACCTCTTTGTACCAAAGAACCATAAAATGTATAAGCTTTCACATGCAAGTCATATTGCCTGAGGTAAGACTGGGGGCATGATGGGAATAGCTGAGCTGMTGAAGAATAGCCAAGGAAGGATGTGATTTTCTGAGCTGGGGAGCAAGTGCCATGTAAGACATCAGGGATCTCTCGGTGTCATGGGGTCACCTATGTCAAAACAAAAATTGAAGAAGTTAATCTGCATGAGGGGAAGTCTGATGTAGAATTAAAATCTGTCTCAGTGAGGGAGAAAATAGCCAGGGAAAGGCTGGAATAGCTATGCACTGACCTTCAGAGGCAATTATTTTCAACCATCTCCTTTGGCAAGTGGGATACGGTTGAGGGAAATATAAAATACCCCTGAAGTGTGTATGTGCCTGTGCATTCACGTCCTTTCTCACACATGCACCCAAGTATGTGTGAGCTGGGGGAGACACAGCTCAGAAGAGGACATCCKTTCTTTGTAGTTTCCAAGAGGGTGTTACAGCTGGCATTGCAGCAGCCACTGGAGTTCAACACAGAAAAACTGTGATGTGCTTCTCAGCATCATGAAATCAGGAATTTGAAACCAAAACATCTCCTCACTCCTAATGATATTAGCACTCCTACTAGCATTTGCTTGTTATTGAATATAATTCTAAAAAAGGCATTTTACTTGTGCTGCTTAGAACTGCTGTTTTATCTGCAGTTCTAAGGAATATCTGGTTTTAGGCTGTAAGACTTGATTTAGATTAAACATGATAACAAATGGAAAAATAGAAGGAAAGTATTTACTGCTGTCTGGATCATACTGCAGTAGGTTGCTTTCATAAGATGGCAGGGTCCTCCTATAGCTGAAAAGGTGCAGAGAGGATATGATACAAGCTAAGACTAATTCACCACATCTCCCTTACTCCTGCTAAGTCAGTAAGGTTCAGGCTGAGCATGAAATAAAAACTGCCATCTATTTTTGTGATCYACTGTAGATGTAATACAGAGCATGAAATCTGGGAAGGAGGTTACAAACCTGATAGAAAGCCCAAGGTACCCTTCCCTGTAAGAAATACTCCAGCAGTAGAAGGAAACCTTGAAGGCTTTTGCTTTAGGAAGGAAAGGGCTCTGACACTGTAGGCAAAATGTGCAAGGGGCCCAAAACATTTCTGTATGAATGAGGGGTGCTCTGAGAAGGAACATGTCAGGCTTTCTGCCCTGAAGGCTGTGGGCTGCAGCCTTTCAGGAAGCACAACCAAAATACTCCTTTTATTGCAACAGATCACAAGATGGTTTTTCAGCAGACATTCAATTATTGCACAAAATAGATGCTTGAGCATAACGGGAAGGTTCTTTTTTTAGACAAAGCTACTCTTGCCTTGGAACTCCTGTAATCAGAGAATGTATTTGTAGCAGCTGGCTACTCCTGCCTCTGCAGGCTTTTTGAATCTACATCAGACTTTCAAAGGTACAGGTTTATTTAAGTGTCTCTGAGGTACTGGACTCTAATGTCAGATTAAAGTATGTAAGGTATTGCAGCGCAGGTAAATAATAAATAGCACCTTTCCAATGCTGTCACCTTCTTAAGAGGAGCACTAAAATAATGGTGTTCCTTTCTTTCTAAATTTATTGTCCACCAGTGACTGACCGGTGAAATCCATTGGTTATACAAGGAGTGACGATTTACACTCCCASTACCCCTTCCTCCTTGCCCTCTGCCTCTCCAGCTGCCACTGCCAGCCCTGGGCTTTCTGCCCTGGGAGCAGCCACCATCCTGGGGACTTCTCTCCAGCACTGGAGCTGCCATGGCAGAGCACCACACCCTCTGTTGCTCTCGATACTTCTGCACAGTCTGTGTGCTTGTCAGTCACTTTCAGGCTTCTCTTAAAATTTGGCASTGGCTCTTTTTCCCATGCTGAAGCCTCTGATTCAGGGAGCCATGTCCCTGTGCTTTGAAGGTCATGCTGGGATTGCCTTCCTGTGCTGCTCCAAGGGGATACCCTGCTCACTTGCTAACCCATCTCTGCCCTGAAAGAAGAACCATGTTTTCTATGGTTAGAAAATGAAAGAATTAACCTTTTCTTGGTCATTCAGTTTTGTGCACCTTCCTTTCTTCAAGTATGTAGTTGGGACACAGGGGATGTCCAAAACCTTCATGTCCCATAAAATAGTTCATTAACTTAACTACAAACCTGCCAGGGATATGGCAAATCCATGACTAAATGCAAGTGGGCATCAGGATGAATGAGTACAATGACAGTGCTGAGCAAGGCAGATCAATGTTGATCCAAGAAGGCAAGCCACCTGCAAAGTTCCTGTGGTAAACAGTGAGCTGTTTTAAGTAAAAGTCTCCAAAAAGAAGTACCTGKAAGAMAACTAATGCAAAATCTCTCCAGTGATGGAAAATACAGAGGTTCTTGAATTCACTCTATTGTTTGTGGAATTCAGCAGTAGAAACTGGTGTAGAGTTTGCATGGAATTGAAATAAAAAGATGTTTAAAGTATCTCCTGCAAGCCAAATCAAACCAGATTATTCATTATAGTTATCATGCAAGTATATGTGTGTGTGCCTATCTCAGAATGTACTGATAATATCTGGAATGTTAACATGAAAAAATATCATTACAAAAGAAATCTCACTGCAAAGTCAATGTTTGTGTTCAACCTGAAATATTTTGCTCTGCTGATAGACCCAACGTGGGCTGAGTAGGCAGTTCTACAGCTGCTACTCCATGTCTGCATAGCTTCAGTTGTGCCACAACATAGGTACAAAATGGGCTGTCTCATCTGCAGCCACCCTGAAAGATAAATTGGGAAGTTAACTTGGGTTCAAGTGTCAAGGAAATAAAACCATCACTGTTTTCTGAGGCAGGGGCATTGCAGGCAATGGTGTGATAAGATAATTTTCTGTTGTCTCAAAGGTGACTATAAAAATGCCAACAGAGAGTTTCTGGTTTACTCTTTCTACGTTTGTATCTCAGAAGGTGAAAACTTTTTCAATCTGTCTCTATCATCAATACAATTTCTGCTGTAATTTCTTATGTGACCATATAATGGAGCTAAATCAGGGTGTTGGAAATCTAAGAGTCAATTTGCTGTGTTGCTGAGTCTATTTCTGTTTATTGCTACTGTACTGATTCCTCCAGGCAGAATCTCACTGAGGGTTGTTTGGACTCTTTCCTATTTAAACACATACACAGGTAAGAGTAAATGGAATGGATTTGCATCCTGCTGAGTAAACCCGTGCCTGCAGAAGGGCCTTTTCTTTCTCTGATATCTAATCCTTTCCTTTGGCAAAGTAAATAATGAGACACTTCTACAGATCTGATTAGGCCCTGAAACCCTTTTTAAATGACAGAAGATCAATACTATTACTAAATCCATTAAACAGTTCTTCACACTTCAYTTGTGCTCTCTCTAGGATATATGAGAAAGAACAGAAGGATATTTTGGCTATTATATAGGAAATGCATGATAAAGCCTCCTCTTGTGTTCCATTTTCTCTCCCTGGCTCCAAGCCATCCCTATCTTCCAAGCTCCCCATCCCTTGAATCTGGCTCACATGTCAAAAATAGCCAGAGACCTGGGATACAGGAGGGATTTTGTCATTCAGTCTCCCAAGCCAGGTTTGAATCTATCAGTAGTATCTGGAAGTTCTGGTTGTTTGTTTAATTCTAAAGACAAATTGGCTGAAGTAGGTCTCAGTTTCTGGTTTAGTTTTTGATTTAGTGCCTGTTTTTTGCGGATGCTCCAGCCTTCTGGTCATCTCCATGGCCCTCCTCTGGACCTGCTCCAAGGCATCCATGTCCTTCTTYTACTGGGGACTCCAGAGCTGGATGCAGTACTCCAGGTGGGGCGTAAAGAAAGCAGAGTAGAGAGAAATTCATTTTCTTCCCAAGCCTAGGCAGAGYAAGCTTTTCCTGTGTGATTTGATGAAAAACAGAGGCAGCTCTAAAGCTCACACACTGCAGGCTGGGCTCTGGGAATGCTGGTATCTTTTTGCAAGCAGCAATCTGAAACACAGAATCTCCTTCCAGTTTTTAAAAATTGCTGCAGAAAACTTTGGTGTCCACGACATCTGTGGGGAATTAGCAGCTCTGCCCATTCCTTCTGTCAAGAAAGGCAGTATTGACATGACAAGACAGTGCCTCCCAGTCAGCAGTACTTACTACTTCTAGAGCCCTATCAGTAATGGTAAGTACTAAAAAACTGGGAATACTGAATCTTCTTCCTTCACCAGAAATGGTCCCACCAAATGAGTCCTTGAGTTTCTCAAAAGTTAAAGGCAAAGTGAAACAATAATTCAGAAAAGGAAGTATGCAACCCAACACACATCTGTGCTTGTCCATGCTCTGATGTCACCAGCAACCAACCTGAGAGCCCCATCTGCATCCTGCTCTCCACAACCACTCTGTAATTATGTCTCATTGTACATAATTTTTGTTCAACAACTTGCTGGCTGTCTTTCACATCAAATGAATTATTCAGCAGCAGACTCTGTTCTTACTCTTAACGACAGCAGCAGTAATACTTCATCCTCATAGGGTCCCTTCAAAAGTGTGCTGGAAATGTTATTTGTTGAATTCTTCCATACTCTGCAACAGAAGATGGGGCTTGTTCAACGAAGTGAGAATTGGGGTTCAGAACATCTCTCTGACATGGGCTAAGTGAGAGTGCAGAACTAGGAGACAAGTCCAGCCTCTACTACCCTACACAACTTTTTTTCCCCTCTGCTCCACTTTCAGCACTGTACCAAATCTGTCAGATCCTCAGCTACTCTAATTAGCATTATTTCCTTCAATGCCTTGGGGAGATACTGATATTTGTTTCTTACATGTTGATTAAAGACAGAAGCACTGGAATGTGTGCATTCCAACCCATGACCTACCAAGCCAAGTCCTTGGCTGCACACACTTTCTCTTGCTAGGAAAGAGCAAACAGCAAGTCAGACATTCAGAATGTCTTTCTGGATGTCACTGAACTACTCACTACCTGTGAGTACAGAATAAAAATCTATGAAGAGAAGCCAAGCCATAATCTTCACTGAAATCACTACAAACTTCAATTAGGATTTTCTTCCTTTTTTTTTTT